>VZTY01020376.1:167605-198810 GCA_013400935.1 Turnix velox
TTTTTTAGAAACTGGTAATCCTTCTTTCCTCCTTGTTGAATTTTTGCCTCCTGGGTCCTTGGCTGCATCATGGGGTGGGCCCAAAACTCTGCCAGCAATGAGGTGTCATGTCTCTGCAGCCTGAAGTGCTTAGCTGGAAGGAGGGATTGCTCAGTCTTTATCACCTAGCTTTCCAGAGTGAAATATATATAATCCTGTCAGCTTTTTCCAAGCTCTGTGCTCTGAGCACTTGGGCTCCTTTTGTCTTCTGGCTTGGGCTTTTGCATTCCTGTCTGGGCAGTGGACTAATGCCAAGGGGGAAGCTGAAGAGAGCTGTGCATAGTGCCCTTCAGGGTAGGGCATCCACCCAGAAGGTGGTGGATGCAAGTTAAAGTGCCATTTGGGCCAAGTGTCCTAGTGCCAGCTGAATAAGGTGTCCCAAATTAGCTTGGGGTTATTTTCTGAAGAAAATGGGGCAATCATCTGAATGAAATATGTGGTAAAAGTGGTCATGTACAGGATTTCAGGTTCTGAGTCAGTTTCATACACGTACTTGCTTGTAACCTTGAATTCAGTATTTAATTCCCAGAGTTCAGTGTTCAGGATATGTCAAGACATTTCCTTCCTTGTCTCTTCCGTTGGGCAGGTCACCAAGCCCTACTGAGGAGGAACTCATAGAGGATGTTGAGTTTAGACCTGGATGGGTCTGTAGCCTAGCACTGACAGTTCGTAGGCATCAGCCCTGTCATTCTCACCCATGTAACACTTAACCTGTTCTAGCTGTGTCCAGAAAGTCAAATGATAAAGCTACTTGTAAGGAGCTATTACTTAATCTCTTCTGGAGAGTGCAGAATCACTTTTTCCCTGTTTAAACATGTGTTCTTACCTTTTTTGAGGATCCTTCTGTTAGATAAAGTAGCAGCTTCAGCCAGTTCCTATTCTGTGGTCAGTGTCTAGCCATGTATTTATGGGAGAAAATCTTTTGGTGTAATAGGAAGATTACTTTAAAAAATCCATCTGTATAAACACTTTGTCATTGACTTTTTCCTGCATATTCTTGTTTTTTTCCAGTGAAATTTTCTCATTAGTGTGGTGTAGCCAGTTCTCTCTTAGATGAAGTTGTGATTTTAAAGACATCATTTCACATTGGAAGCAACTTTAATGCCTATGATAACATGTACAAGAATGTCAGATCAGTCAGCGTTTAATTTGCAAATCAAAAATCTTGCTGTTATGGCTTTTTGTGTTCAACCACTGAGCTGTGAGGATAATGAACTAGTGGTGCAAACTTCCATGATCATTAATCTGGTGTTGCACTAGCTGTGTTTAAAGCTAACTGTTCACAGTAAAAGAGGCAAATGAGCTTCGATGTAATTAGATACGCTGCCTTCTATGTTTATTTTGGAGATTAGAGCAGAAGCGTAAACCTCCCCCCCATACCCTGTAGGCTGCAGCATCCAGTGCAGAAGTGACTGTGCAGTGGATGTGAACTTTGCAGCACATATGGCTCAGTACATGGCATGGGTTATCCTCCTCTGGATTTGCTGAGAAAATTAATTTTTTTCCTGCTGATAGGAGAATGACACTATTTTAATCCTGATGACTGCAGCCACTGAAAGGGCCCTCTGAAATAGGGATTCTGTCTGTAAACATAGGATGCTAGGAGGCTGGGCAGCATTGCAGCAGAAGCAGAGGAGCTTGTGCTGCATTTGTCATTGCTTGGATACTCCTGAGGTCACTTCCCTGGCATCTGACTCCTTGATTTTTCCCTCTAAAGAAACCCTGACATGCTTTCCCACTTGCAATTAATAAGGGCTGTTAACAGCCACTCTAACTTTTTATCTCTGCAAGATTTCTGTTTTGAAGATATGATATGACTTAACTGAGCAACGCTAAACAATAGTTAATTATGTAGATATCTTCCAGATACTTGTTTTTAAACAATTTGAAGCTGTAAAATATACCAGATCTGCAGCAAAGCTGCCAATGTATTTGCTTCTAGCATGAGAGCCTTTCTACTGGCAAGAGACAGTACTTCTTTCTACAAGGCCATTTTGACCTAAAGATTTCTGGTGATGCTTTCAAAAGCACTTCATAGCTAGGGGCCCAGTGTTCATTTCGGTATCCAATATGTTTTCTGCTTTCATAAGATTGATAAACAAAGTGTATTTTACTCAGCTAATTGAAAATGTTGCTGAGCAACTCAAGGAGCAAACAGTCAAGTACTGAAATGAGATTAGTCCCTTCATATGGAGAGCGAAGGGATATATTTTGGAATTTGTCGCTTACTGCAGGTGGCAGTCAGTGCTGCATCTGTATTTGAAAGATGAGATGTGTTGCTGCTTGTGTAATTGTCCTGTATAAAGAGGCTTGCCAGGTGCTCAAAAACCTGCCAGGTTAGCCCACCCCACAAATGCCATAGGGGGTTTGTGACTGCTAATGAGCTGCAAAAATGTTGGCTACTTGTGGTATGCAAATACAGGTGAATTAGAGCTCTCTTGGAAGTCCAGCCAAAGGGTGGTGATCAGTGATTTTTCTGCTCTAACTATGCTGTGTAAGAGCTACTGTTTGGTGAGCACTTACTATTTCCACTGTCCCCAAAAGTTAAATGTGGGATGTTAATGATATGCTCTGTAGAGATATATGTGCTGAAACCATAATTTTAAAAATCTACATTGTCAATCAGATCAGATGACCACTAAGTTTGGTCAAAAATTGGTGGCGTGACTGTCTTTATCACTAAATAAGCAAGAAGGTCACTTGCTTAGATTATTTTCCCCTCCTGTGCTGCATTTGCCAAGACAATGCTCAGGAGTTGTGTTGGGAAAGGAAGGAATACCCTGGATATGTTTATTTTTTTAATTCTTCCCAGCGTAGTAGACTACCAATAAAGTGTATGTATTTACTCAGCTTTTAGATTATGTATGCTTAAAGCCATAGGTGACAGTATACAAAATTGTCGTGCCATGTGTTTTCTACCAGAAAGGGTAATGGGGATTTCTGCAGGATATCGCTAGTAGCTGAAGCCTACTGATTGGGATGTTTTCCTGCATGCACAATTCATGTTTAATGGAAAAACCTTGCAGCTGCTTAGTCGAAGTGTATCTATCCATTTGAGTTGAAATTCACAGGGATTCTGGCTAGTTTGATACCTAGCTGCACAAACAGTGGAGAGGGGAGGAACCTCTGCTGTACCTTCTGCTCATTTGTTCTTTTTGTTCAAGTGCTAAGGTGTTTTTTAGGTGTAGTAAAACTCAGAAAGTAGGACACAACAGTTTATGCTCTTTCAGTTTGGAGGGGTCAGCGACAGTACTGCCTACACTGTCATCATTCATCTTGTTCTTAATGATCTGTTTGATGTGGTAATTGTGATTGTGTTCTAATCCTACAGCATCTCTGCTATGGTACCCCCAGTCATCCTGCTCAGTGTCCTACCTGATAAGCTGCTTTTGCAGTACCTGCTAATCTTCAGTTGTTTAGATTTGCATTTTTTGAAGAAAAAAGCTCTGGGACTGTTTTGGCATTGAACTTCCAGTGCTTTGCCTTTTTCTTTAGCAGCTGGTACCCTGCAACCCTTTGTGCACAAACATATCTGTTTATGTGAGCATTGTAATAGCTGTTACGTCAAATGCCTATTGTGGAGGCAAGGCACATTGGTAGCAAGCAAGCTTGGTGCTGAGAACATACATGATGTTCTTCAAAGATAGCTGAGGAAGGAGTACATCCACATTAATGGGAAGAGTACAGATACAAGTATTAAACTTAGTTCAACAGAAGTTCATCAGATAGCCATGTGGAGACTTTCCAGTACCGTTTCTCCTGGACAGCTGTAACAAATATCTCAAGTGTGCTGCCTTCCCTCTGCAATATCTTTTGGGAATTCTCCTCAACTGAGAAGTCCAAGCCACATCTGTAATAACCTTTAAAACTGCTTTTGACCCGTGCTTGCCATCTAGTACCCCTTGAGCTTTCTTGCTGTGGTAATGAGCTTGCTGTAATGTTTTGTAGTATTTTTAAAATGCCTCCTTGCTATTGACAGGCTGCTGTACAGAGAAACTGACTGCATGGAAAATCAGCTTTACAGAATCTCCAAATTCAGATTTGGTACTAATGTGAGGTTACTTCCAAAAAGTCACTATTTGAATCAAACTGTCGTATTTTAATTTGCTGCCCTTCCCAATACTGATTTATGCACTAAACCACAATTGCTTATGTCTTCAGTCTACTCTCTTGTCTCAGATACTGCCTGTTAGGCTTAGGTGAAAAGCTTGAGGCAGCTGAACTTGTGTTGTTTATTTTGATGAGGAGGAACAGAGTAACGAAAAGCTTTCAGTGTGCTTTGGTCTCCCTTGTAAATAAATATAGGCTTTTGTGCAAACAAGTAGCACCACAGTCAGATGAGGTGCTGAAGGTGACATGTAGTGTGACAGCCTCCCCCAGAGAGGGAGACTAGAGGCTTACATGGGGTCTCTGCAGAGCATTTTGGCTGAGAATCCCACAGTGCAGCTCAGAACCCTGATCTTTCACTCAGCATGCAGATAAGTGACTGAATTTCTCAGTTAGGCTTGTAAATCTCAATTTCCTCTGGCTTTTTTATTTTGCAGTTTGCTAAGTACTGCTTGAACTCTGTAGACATTGAAAAGTAATACTGGACTACATATGGCCTTCTGGAAGCATCCTCTTCTAAGAATCCAACAATCTAAATCCTGACTTCTGGAGTGTGGGTAGTTGATTTACTGTTTCCTCTCTTTCCTCTACTGACAGATAAACGCTCATGGCTGTGAAGTGTCAGACTGAAATGACACACTTAGTACCTGAAATAATGTTGAATTTTTAGACTGGGCTGCTTAGGCTATTCTAGAAGCTAATGACCCAGCAGTTTAGTTGGAGGAGGCCAGGGCTGTTAGGGAATTGCAGTTAGAAAGGAAATAACTGCCAGACAGCAAGCCTTCCTGCTGATGCTTTTTGCTTACTTTTTGTGAAAGGGCTCAATGTATTTCAGTGAAGTTATGGAAATTTTCTTGAGTTGGATGACCAAGGGGTCACTATGATTGGCCTCAAGGAAGGAAACTAAGTGACCATTTAGCTTGGCATTTCATGCTTCCTTACTTTATTAGGCTGTTCTATGCATATGAGCTAGCTTTTAGGCTTAGGTTTTGTATTGATGGCTCTGCAGGTCTCTTGTAGGCTCATGGGTCTGACCCAGCCAAAGCATTTCTGAGGTGGGGGTGCCCTGGCTCCCTAAGCATACTGTGCTCTTGTATGTACAGCTTGTGCTCTGGATTCTGTAGAGAAGCTGCTGCTCTTCTTTATAAACACCATTTAGCAGTTGTAGAAATGCTGGTTATTAGAGCTGGATTGCAGTAATTTTTGCCATAGTACACAGCTTGGACCCAGCAACTGCAGCTGGTTTCCTGGGATACCAGAGCAGAAGCCATTTAGCAGATTGGATGTTGTTCCCTCTTTTGCTCCTGGACTTGTTGACTAGGTTGTCTTGGTGTCTAATCAACACAAAACATCGGCTTGTTTGGAGTTTACAACATTTGAAAAAAGATTAGCAAAATCAGTATGATTTATTTTGCAATGTGAAGTAGAAGGCTGGTGATGCATTCAAAGACAGACATCTTTATCATTGGCTCTGATTTCTATTGTAGATGCAGGTCATCCACTTGTGTAAGTCTCATTATCCTGCTGGGAAAGTTAAGGGTTCTTGACAGTGCTGTATGTTAGTGTAAATGTTGTCTGTTTTATCAGACAACATTGTTATATATATACACATATATTTAATATCCAAATGAGGCGTGTAATGGCTTACTTCAAAACTAATGTTTGCAAGATTCGACCTCAGCACTAATGTTGGGAATATCAGAAAGTCCCTTGAAGAAAAATGATCCTTTTTTTTAAAGGTTTTCTTTTTCCACACAGCAAATACTGAACAGTACCATTCAGAACAAGACTTTGCATACTTTCTGTGACTGGAATTTGTAGGAAGTCTCTTGCTGTTTGTGGTGGTGATTGGGGAATGGAAAGGAACACTTTTACAAACTTCAAAGCATAGCATTCTAATTTGGAACTGTATTGAGACAGGTTCTTGCCCTGCTGCTAAAGCTTAGGTTCATTTGAACACATATATTTAATGTTGGTGATTACTGATAATGAAGTTAATGCACTTTGAAGTCCTTCAGCAGCAGTGTGGCCAACAGATGGAGAGAGACCAAGTGTCAAGAGATCTATATTAAAGGTACCCTGGCTGGGGGAGAGAAATCCTTGTTTATAAAAAGTGGATTTTTTTTTTTACTTTCTCCAATTCTAAATGTGCTTTGAAACAAAAACATATGTAATTGATGTCGTAGATGCAGTATCTGGATTCTGCTGCTTACTGAGATAGTAATGGCTTTCCTCTCCAGAATTCAATGACAGTGGTGAGTTGTCTTGTTCCATCGGGTTTCAGAAAGTACCAACTTCTGCTGACCTCATTGGTGCCAAAGGTGATAATTAAGCTTTCTGAAAAGCTCCGAAGGCAGTCCAATTAGAGTAGGTATTCATGACTATACTAATGGGTGGGTGCAAGGTGGGAGTTGAAAGGGATTCTCTTGTCTTTGTGTGATTGCTTAGCTGTTGCTGTGCAAGGGAGGAGAGCTCCTCTATTACTGCAGAGCATCTTTGTAGTAAGGAGGTGTTCTTACTGGAATATAAGCATTGTGTTGAGGTGTCTTCAGGTATAGTGAAGTGGGTTTTCTTAAATAAAAATGGTAATTTCACTTTTCTTGTACTTACAAGAAACCTGTCCCTTTAGAAAAGCAGTGTGAGGATGTTCCTTAAAATTAACAGGTTCAAGATGTCTATTTTTGTGTGCACATTCAATGGTAGTGATGTTACCTGTCCAACTTCGGTGCACAGGAAGAGATGCTCCATTAACAAGTGCTATTTTTTTTAAACATTTTGTCCTTTAACATCTGAGTGTTGTTGTTTGAGGTGTTTGGCTTTTGAAAAAGGCAAGCTTTTTTGCCTAAGGCTTCAAGTAGCATGATGCACATTTCTGCTTCCAGTTGAACATTTAAAGGTTGAGTAGTTTTAAACATCTGCATGATATTTGGGGTTGCACCAGAACCAGCAGTAGATCAGTATAATGCTGAGCAGACAGGATTAATTTTAAGGGTCAGCTATGCGGAGATCTCCAGAAAGAGTTGTCCTGCTTGGCTGAGCTGTTTGTCTGTTGTAGAATGTTTGTGGTGGCATGGTCAAGGTCTCTGGCTGTTGATTCTGCTTCCTGATGGATGTGTGTGTCTTCTGTGTGTCTTGCATGGATTCTTCTGAAATCCTGCCCTGGTGTAGTTTTATCAACATTAGTGGAGCTTCTCTGGAGAGGTATGTAATCATGGTTTCCCAGGGCCAGTTTGGGGGTTGGAGGGATGTAGAGACAAATCGTGCTGATCTGAGAAGTATTTGCACAACCCTTTTGGTACAGCAAGGGAGGCTCTTAGTTCTGATATTCTTCCTAGACTGCCTTCAGTGCTAGTTATGGCTGAGATGATTTTGGTTGCTGGAGCCTGTGACAAATGGGACTGGGTGGGGTAGGAGGGACTGAGCAGTGATTCTAGTGATGAATGTTCCAGAATGAGAACAAAAGGAACTGAATGGTTGTGCTTTGTTTTTGTCCTGGGAAAGTGCTTGGAATTGTTTTCGGCAGTATTCTCCCATGCCACCACCCCTGTAGGTCAGGTACTTCATCCACATGTTAGTTGAGACTTGGCAATATATGACTGGGTAAAAACCTGAGGTGTTCCTTTGTGAGCTGTTGTGTGCCATTACTGCACCTTGTATGGCCAGATACCTCTGAAACTGAAAACATGTGTAGCATAAGGTGTTTCTTACACTAGAATTTCTAGCACATGGCTGCTTCTGTGCAGGAAAACAACTGGTAGAACCATAAAGTAGAGGAGAACAAACAGTTGATTCATGTTGATAACCTTTGTAGTCTTTACCCATTTCCCCAGTCAATATGTGTGATCTTCCCTAGAATCCACCAAGATGCACAAAGTTCTTAAATGTCTTTGCATGCTTGTTCCACAGTAGCATCTGGACAACTCCAGATTAGTTGGTTGAGGGTTTTTTTAAAGAAAATTAATTCCATATAGGAATATAATTGTAACCAGGTAAAAGCATAACTCTGCAGGCTGCGTAGTGGGGAAGAAATTGTATTTGACTTCCAGTCAATTTTGAAATGTAATTTTTATCCAGAGCAGTATGGTTTATTATATCTATAATTTAAATAACGTATGATGGTAATTAACCTTTTGTGTAATACTGGGCAGAATGCTTGAGGGATGAACTTCATTATGTGAGGTCTAAAGCAAGCCCTGGTGAGTGGCAGGGTAGATGGCTCTGGTAGATGGCTTCTAAGTTAGTTTGCAGATAGCTGTATAACTTTTGGTAACATTTGGGAAAAACATGCTGATTCTGTTAATAATTTCATTTGGAGCAAATTTTACTCTGTATATCAGATGAAGTTATAAGGAAGACAGAGCTACAGTTGTCAGACCAATCTTTCAGCTACTAAAAACCAAAGCACTGAAGTACTTTGACAGTGTCTAGTCTGCAGTTGTTGTTGCAAAGTGCTGAAACAGCATTTATGTTTCCAGTGTCTGAGCCTTTGAACTACCAACCAGAAGTTGGCTGTTTTGTTCTGATGCCAGATGAGCCTTTGAGCCCTCCTGTTCTTTAAGGCCTCTTACTGGAACCAAAATGGCATGTGAGTGGGTGCAGGTGAATCGCCAGATGGAGGGTTCTTGCTTTTCTTTCATGCTAGGCTGGAGAAAATGTTACGTCAATATTATTGCTTACCAAAAAATGAGATGTCTGAAGGAATTCTGGAAGGTTGGAACTAGTTTACATGCTGCATTGGTGTTGCTGTAAAAGGTCACTGGAGACACTGTAGAGTTAATGATACCCACTCTCAGCCCTGCCAAGTGACGGGCAAACACAGCTTCCTCCAACTGGTGCTGTCCGACGGAGTTCATGCCCTAGAAAAGTCCTTTTTCAGCAGCAAAATGTTCCTCGTCTTGTTGCCTATTGAAGAGAATGCTGTGTCTGTGTAAAATTGCACAAAGAATGTCTTTCTATAGTGCACTTCTTAAACATCTTTACTTTCTGTGTGCATAGGAATGATTTATTTGTAAACAATCTACTTGTGTCAAAATGTAACTTGGTGCAAAAATCACACCAAGTTACTAAAACTGCTCCCTGTTCTAGCATGCTTTCAGAAGTCAGTTTTATTTATGTGCCAAGTGTTACCCATAAGCTGAAGTGGACAAGAAATGAGGAGGTTTGTTCCCTTAATTGAGTCAAGGCAAGGTAAAACTTGCAGACAGAGTGTTTGGTACTCTGTGTGTGGCATTCAGATGCTGGTTGCTGGTAACCTGGCATCTGTAAGCCAGAGTGAGCACTAGAAAGGCTGTTTGTTAGCTTACACTTGAGCATCTGTTAATTCATAATCGCATCTACTTCATCACCACTAGAGGCTCCTCCAAGTCATGCTTTGGATATGTTTGTGTCGAGAGGCTCATGCTGTAAGTAGCCTGCAGATGTATGGATCAGTGTTAACACCTCTTTACAAGCAATGGATTAATCAAATCCAAATTATGTATTGTCCTCTTGATGGTATGATTTAACCTGAATCATCAATTTGAAATAATTAGTGATGAACTTTGAAGTGATGTTGACTTGAAGCTCATAGTGTTGCTCTCTGGTAACTGGAAAAACCAAGCCTGAAAATCTGCGACATCAAATGTAGATAAATGACTTTTCTTATTGCATCAGTGTACCTTATTTCAGCATAGATAAGACCATGCTAACCAGCCTGATTGCTTTAGGGTTCAGATGTTTCTGTGTGTGCCTGGGGTAGCTTTCCCATGAAAAGGCTGTACTTAGACTTGTATCCTCAAAACACTTGTCAGCTTTTTTTGCAAACGTATTATTACTGCATTGTGATCTCATAGGATGTAAGCATCTCACATCAGGTACTGTGTCTGTGATACAGGCTCTGATCAAACAGCCAAATAACATTAAGACAATTTTCAAGAGCTAATCTTATAAGGCAGGAAAGAATACAATCATGGTTAGCATACAAATGTGGATGAATGTTTTGTTTTCTGCCATTCCTGATGTTTCCTCAGTTTACTCCATATGTGAGAAGGTCCTGAGGGATTAGGGTTTTGTAGGTATGTGGCTATGATTTTTCTCTGAATGAAGTAAGAAAAGATCCAATTCCCAAACTGACCATGTGGATTCTCCAGTTTCTGAAGGTGGTGTTACGCTGAAGCACTGTACTGCAGCTAATCGAGACAAAGCATGGAGTGTTGTTGGTGAAGCGTTAGTGATTTTTGTCGTCACAGATACTTAGATGTAGCAACCCTATTATTTAGAAAATGGAGGATTTTTTTTTTAGATGAGTTTTTGCAAGGAAAGTAGCCTCCTTCTGTGGAGGCTTCAAAATAAGCAGACACTGTGGTTTCTGGCACATGTGTGAGGACTGCTGGAAGCTTCTTCTTTATTACCCATTCCTCTAGCATTCAGCTGGTGTTCTTAAATTTTCACAGCCTTACAAAGGGAAGGTGAAGGTTGAAAAATAAGTTGTATATAATTCACCGGAATGTAGATACCAAGGAGTCTAAGATGATATTTCACAATACACCCTCTTTTTTTGTCTTAAGGTGTCACCTGTTCCTACAAATCTCCATAGCCAGAGATGCAGAACCTTTGTAAGAGGTCTTTACTGTGAATCTACTACAGCAGTTTATCTTGTTGCTCAAGTTAGACTGCTCTGTTTCTATCATTATTGTTGTTTGTGTTTTCTTCATCCACACTCCAGTTCTTGATAAGAGACTGTTGATCTACTACAGACCTAATCTTCCCTGATGTGCGACTTAAAGTGGCTGCTTATGCCACACACACTTCCTCCAAGTTAAGCCATTTTTTAGGTAAAGAATGTTACCTGTGACATGCTTAAAAATTAATTTTTCTTC
Source organism: Turnix velox (assembly GCA_013400935.1). NCBI lineage: Eukaryota > Metazoa > Chordata > Aves > Charadriiformes > Turnicidae > Turnix > Turnix velox. Next base: position 178,609 of record VZTY01020376.1, read on the forward strand.
ATGTATGTATTTCCCCACCTCTTTTCTTGGTACTGATAGACAATGTGTAGTGATGGGGCTACCCAAGGGTTGCTTTTAGCTATACAATTGCACAAGTTTCCTGCTGACTTTCTTACAAGATCCAACTTTTTCCTTACAAACTAAATCTCTCGTCTGTATCCTCATCTTACATCTACCTTGTTAAATTTCTGTCTTTAACCTTGAAGCTCTTTTCACCTGCAAGAGTCTGAAGTGGTTCTTTTTGACTGCTGCTCTTATCCTGTATGCCTTCAAATTTAATCTAACTGGTTAAAATTAGTTAGAGGCTTGTAGTTCAAGGATGTTCACTCGTGTACCAAGCTTTACTTAATTGCACTCGTTCTGCTTTTATCAGGAATGTAAAGGGTACCTTAAATATCAGTGCTGCACTGCAGATGACTCAACCTGCTTTACACCCTTTTGCTGGCTCTTTCAGGAGATATTTCAGCTAACTGAGGATTCTGGCTTTATCTAGATGTCACATTAGTCATTGACATGACAACTAGATGGAACATAGGTAGAATTATCGATGCCAGCTTTCACTTCAGTGTTGTACTTTGCCTTATATATCCATCTGGCCTGAAAGATGTCTCTTAAGCATACTTGTATTAACAATCATCAAGAACAGCCATTTCGTAGATGATTCTTGTCTAGACATGTGTAATTATCTTTTGAAATGGCTGTTATAGCAGTGAGGCTACTTTCCAGTGGATCTGCAGGAGATGAGGACTGTAAGTGAAGGGACATGTTCTTTATTAACTGTCTCTGTAGGACCATGATGGGAGTATAAGGGCTGACTAAACTGGACCTAGTACAAGGCCACCCAGAGTATGGTTCAAACAGCAGTGGTGCCATCTCATCTGCTTTTCATTAAGCACACATTTAGTATAAGAGTTAGTATTCTGCTTGGTATAATGCAGCTGTTACATGTAGATTTGCAGGAGCTGATAATGTGGTAGTTCTGTGCTGGTGGCTGATGCTTCTGCCTTCCCTTACCCTCCCCCTCCTTGAAAGCAAGAGTACTTCATACTGTAGAAGCAGCTGGTTCATGCTCTGTGGGCCTCAGCGATGTCTGTTTTGAGTTTTGACTTAAGGTGGATATCTGTGTTTAAAAGTCATTAAATAAATTAAACATATAATTTGAACTGGGCTCAGTTTCCTTACTGGGCAAAAGCTCAAAGTGAGACTTCAGCACTGCAGAATCAAGGAGATGGGGGAGGACTGTATTGAAAAACTAAATCTGAGGCCTGAGCTAGGATTCATTTTCATTTAATACTTATCCCTTGCAGGGCAGCTTACTGACAATTAAGTCATTGCTGCTCATGAGTGAAGCTAAGCTGACTGTAGCATTGCGAGAACAAGGTAGGGGTGAAAAATGGCAGGGAATGCCAAATGCTTCTTGAATTTGGCTGTGAAAAAAATGCCCAAAACGTGTTACTGAAGAATCAGTAGTCTTAGGAATAAGGATGGGTGTGTATTTGCCTATATACTGATTTTACCTTAAATTTGAAGCAGTCTGTAGCAATGGAGCTGCCAGATGCTTCATTAACCAAACAATAGTGTGAAAATAAGTGTTCGTGTCTCTAACTTTGGCCTCTTGCTTGCTGACAGAGTGCTGGTTGCTGCAGTGATGTGGAAGACACTGGGCAGGGAGGAAGCTGCTGGCAGTAGTGCATCACACCTTCCTTGCTCATGCAGGATTACAGGCACTTGCACATTGGAACAATGCATGATACAGTCCTTATCAGTATGGAATTATAAATCTAGAGTAATACAAAGCTGGTCTTGCCTCCACACAAGGAGACAGTGCTGCTGTATTTAGCTCTTTGGTTGCAAGTGGCACAGCCCAGCAGAAGTGCTTATTGCCTCTGAGTAGGCATTATCTGCTGCGCCTTAGGTTTACTGCCTGTGACCAGCTCCAAACAGGAGGGTTTATGATTAGTAATGCAATGGCTGAAAAAAAAAATAGCAGGGGTACCTAAGTGCTTGGTTTTGGCTTCTGTGCAGCAGCCAGCACAGATATGATTTTCCCTGTCATTCCTGTGTGCTGCCATTCAGTTTTTAGGAGCCTAGATCCCATATTTAAGTGAATGTTGGTATGCCAGCCTGGGGAGTCTCATCAGAAGAAGTGCTGCCTGCTGTGCTGAGGAAGGCGAAGTTGTGTAACACTGCAGCACAGTGCTATGGTTTACACTTACAATGCTATAAATACTCCTTTCCCCTTGGTGCTTATGAAAGAGGTGACTGCATCAAGACCTGCCCTGTGTTTTTAGCAGAGCATATGACTGGCTGTCCTCTGAGGAGAGCTTTCCTCTTGCATAGAAAGTCTGGCTTGCATAGAAAGGGAATCAAGGTAATTAGTCATTCACTGACTTGTGAATGGTGCATGTTTTAAAGATTTGTCGGGGAAAAAAATAGTTAAAATAGACAGAAGGGAAGAGTGTTTGTATATCAAGCTAGTTTGGATATCTCTGTACTCAGAAGATGTGAGTGGCATAGCTTTCTTCACCAAATAAAGCATTTTACTGTGTTTTGATAAGTATGCAAATGGGTTATGAATAGGCTAGTGCATGGAAACTGTCAGGCCTGATACAAAGTGCTGTGAAACTGGGAATTGCTCTGCTCATGACAACTTGAATTTGTGCAAGCTTGCCTATAGGAATGACTGGGACAATCAGAAGCATATCATACTCTTGCATGTTCATCTTTCACAGATATGGCTCTGTGTGAGTCTGCTTCAAGTAAATAAATTACTGAGGTCATGAGAGCTCAAAATGAGAAACTTAAGACCATGCTGAGGATCACAGAATTTCAGGTTGGAAGGGATCTCAAGGGTCATCTGGTCCAGCCATTCCTGGCAAAAGCAAAGTCTAGACAATGTAGCCTCACCTCTGATAGCTGTCATGGGTTAATGCAGCTCTTTATGAAAAAGTCTGTCTCCTGGGCCCTGAAGTGGAAGTAGGTGCCCAGAGTATCAACTGGAGGACTTCCATCCGTGATCCCAGTAAAAAGGTAGCATGATGCTTTGAATAGGCAGCCTCAAATATTCCTGCCACTGCCCCAGCAAAAGTCTCATTGTTTTTGCCAACACAGAGAATTGGAAAATTGCATTTACTAAAGTGGAAATAATCTGCTTATAGAACAGCTTTGTCTGTGCAGGTAGCAGCATTTTCAGTTATACCTGCAGTAGGGCTATTCTAAGTGCCAGCTGCTGCTTAAAGTTGTGTTTGAGTGCAGTATCAAACCAACTATCTTTGGTTTATCCAACAACTACTAGAGACTGCTAGTGTAAAGTAAGAATGGGGAGTCTTAAGCTTCACAAATTTGGGTTTATTGTACCCAAAAGGGGAAGTCACTGTGTTTAGGTAAGTACAAGTAAGAATGGAATCATCTGTTTTTGCCTGGAAGGTAGTCATAGATCAGCTTCCCTCCACAGCACATACCCAGTGAACCTGATGTCTAGTCATAAATTTGTGGACAGTCAGCAGACAACCAGAAGGTGTCAGACTCAAGAGCGCAATTGCAATATGAAGCCTTCAGTGGTGGCAGAAGTCTCCTCAAGTTTGCCCTGTCAGTCTCTGATATAGTCAGCCTCTTCTGTTTGTTTTAAAATTGGGCTTTATCCTAGAGTGAATGTTGAACTGGAGGCAGAATCTAGTAGAATCTTCAGCCTGGGGATTTCCAGGGAAATACAGTAAGTCCCATTATGATGTCAGCTTTCTAGCACGAGAATCCAAAATTGCTTTAGTACCCATCTCCTGTGGTCAGAGCTCAGCAAAGCTGTCAGGCTGGCAGCTTGCTGTATGAAAGAGGAGTAAGTAATCCTATTTAGTATTAGGTCATAGCTGCTGGTAGTTGCCTTTCCTAGATGAGTTGGCAGACAAATGAAAACACCGAGGATTTATGGGTTATAGAAGAAATACTTGCATGGCTCAGGGTGCCACTGTTTCCAGCTCTGTATCTCTTCATGAATGCCACATCATATTCTTGTAGTGATGTTTTTTTTGTTGCACCATGTAAGTCAAACTAGCAATGAAATAAAGGAAGTGAACCTGCAATTGCTAGCCTAAGGAAGGTGAGTACACTTTTAAAGTGCTCCTTTGCCCAAGTTCTGAGGGCACTGACCTGCAGATCTGGGGGGAAAATAAAGTCAGAGTAACACCTGTTTCTTAGCAGCTTGTGCCAAGGAGTCCTGAAGTCTGACCCCATCTTGAAATGGTTTTATTTTGCCATTATCAGTCTGGGATGTACAGTCAAAGCAGGAAAAAACCTCTCCATGGAACCACAATCAGTGCAGGAGTGACCTGTGCATGGCTAGAGGTGGGCAATTGGCCCTGTGCTGGTGGGACTGGGCTTGGTTTTGCAACCAGGGAGGGGATCAGCTTCAGGAGTGTGTGCAGATGGCACTGGCCAAGGGAATGTTCTCACTCTCTGTCCACTCTGTCCCCAGAAAGCTCTCCTTGCAGCACCTTGTCTGAAACTGAATGCTCCCTGGCTTGGGGAGTCTCTAGACAGAGCCAAGGTGGTTGTTGTGTGGTTCAGACTAAGTGGCACTATTAGTCTGATCTGTCCCCACATTAAAAAAACCCATTACCATAAAGCAATGTCTTCCCTTAACTACTGAACTGCTTGAGATCCTAAGCAGAGCTGACTTGTGCAAACTAGCTGAGTCTCCATATGAGCACCAGCTGCCATGAGCAGTTATTGTCTCAAAGTACAGTATCTCCAGACTGAAGTTCCAGGTCATTGAAGAGAGACAAAAGTAAAAAAAAAAAAAAAAAAATCCTTTTTGTTTCTTTTTAATAATGTTAGAAGAAATTGTTTTGGCTTCCAGACACTGCTTGCTCTGTCTTCACCTTTCAGAGGACTTTTATTTGCTCGGATCCCTTGAAAGTTCCCTAGGGTCCTTCAAGATCCCTTGAGAGACAGGTAGATGTAGTACTTACAGATAATGGCTTACATTAGGAATGGTTCTTGTTGGAGTTAGTGGTTGAACTAAACAATCTGTAAAGTCCCTTCCAACCAAATAATTTCAGTGATTTCTATGGTTTCCAGGTGTAGAGGGATGACTGACATGCCTGTAGTTCCCCAGATATACTTCTAACCTTTCTTTTGGGTGGGTGTACTATTCCTAGATACCAATCAGCTGGGACCTCCTTGGTTAGCCAGGAGCTAAATGATGGCAAGTGGCTCAGTGAGCACTTCTGCCACCTCTTTTGGAGTTTTTGAGTGGATCCCATCTGGCCTCAGAATTGTGTATGTCAAGATGGTGGAGCAGATATCTCATCATCCCCCTTTGGATTATAGGGCCTTCATTCTGCTCCCTGCTCCTATCTACTAGCTTAGAAAACACCCCACACTACTGTTAAAGACTGAGGCAGAGAATGTATTAAGTACCTCAGACTTATTCTTGTGCTTTGTCACTATGTTACTGCCTGCATCTAGTAATGGATGGAGACTTTCTCGTGACCTCATTTTGTTACTTCTATATTTATAGAAATTCTTTTTGTTGTTACCAACATCCAAAACCATGTTAAGTTGTAGTTGGGCTTTGGCCATTTTAATTTTCTCCTTACAATACCTTTGAAGCTTTCCTGAATTGACTGCCCATTCTTCCAAAGGCCATAAATTTTCCTTTTTTCCCATGAGCTGTGACAATGCCTCTCTGATCAGCCATGTTTGTGGTGTGTGGAGACAGCATGCTCCAGTACCTTTAGGAATTCCTTTTTAAGAAGGACTTGATGTATTTATGGTGTAGTGCAAAATAACAATGGGTTTGTGCTTGTGAAGCCAGTCTTTGATTATTTTAAGTTAACCTTGCTTCTTAATTCATCTTTGTCATAATGACTGGTGGCTTTATTTTCTTTCTTGTTTACATGATTCATGTCCTCCTAGGAGATTTAGTGTACTCTTTGTGTTCTGGTCTTTGATTTGAATTCCCTATGAAACACTTCAGGTATTTCAGAATATAAGGAGTTTGTTGTTGTTTATGTGGCCACTACAGCAGCAAGGGAGTTTTCAGGACTCATGAGACTTAATTGACCTGGTCACTCATCTTCTGTTAACAGCAATGTGGTCTTAGTTCTCTAAAAGCACAACAGAAGCCAGCAAACTCTGTTTATTAACATAATGGTGCTTCTGGGAAGTGAAGCCAGGATGAGGCCTGAATTAGCGGGCTAGTGCTCAGCTCTGCTACGAGAAATTACTTACATCCTAAGTGGTCATGTTGGTAGCTGAAATAGCAATGTTGGTCCTGCTTTTATTTTTACCTTGTCCATTAGTGCACAGTGTGTTGTGCCTGGCTTTAATGGTGCTGTGCAGCTTCTGAAGCTGAATACAATTGAAGTGCTTTAAGCCTCACTGATGTGAGAAATGGGCTGCTCATACTTGATTCTGAATGTGTTTTCTGGCACACAGTATTTAATACTGCATGCACTAATCCAGGCTTAATGGGGAGAGGGGGCTCCAGGAGATGAATCCTATCAGTTGCTTGATGCGTTGGAAGCAGTAAAGGGCATTTTGTGGGATTAGATATTAACACTTGAGCCGGTAGCAGTCTGCTCTGGTTCCTGTTCTTGTTGGCTTTCCAGGATGTTGGGTGTAGGGTATAGTTCATAGCATGCTGGCAGGAGGCATTAATTAGATGTGCAGCTTTGGGAATTGGTGATGTGCACAGCAAGGAGCCCAGTGATGCTGCTTACAAAGGAAAATAAGGAGGCCTTGTGCTGTCTGCAGGCAAGGTAACTCTTTCAGGTAGGTGATCTGTAGGAGGCCTTGATGTTACTTGCATGCAGAGTAAGTGTAGGAACCTAGTTGTGAGCTGGCAGCTGCAGATAATTACCAAGAAAAAGTGCAGGATCACTTAAAACCTTGAACCCTTCCATTAATTGTCCCTTTCTGTGCAGTTTCATTTCACTTATGCCACATTTCCACAGGGCTTGTGATGTTTTAAAATAAAAAATTAATTGTCCCTTTCTGGAACACCAAGTGGCTGCAGTTTTCTGTTGGTTTCTGCAAAAGCTGCTTGTGCTCACAATTCTTTTTTTTTTAATTTCCTGAATCAGATCTGTTGTGACACTGCTGGCTTTCCAGGAAATGTGTGCTCTTCTCCTCTTTACTTCTCTGTAGTAGGCAGATAGGATGGATTCACCATACCCACCCTTGCTGCCTAAAAATCTGAGTTTTGTCAGCATGAGAAGAGTGGAAGAAATGGGTGTCAGACTATAGCAGTGCCATAGTCAGCTAGGCTGGATTACTAGACAGCTGGAGCTGGGAGGGAGTCCTGCGTTTGTGCTCCCCATTGAGAGAGAGGTGATGTTAATTTGTGAGTACCAAGTCAGGTGCGTGGCAAGATCTTCAGGAACAAAGTCACTGGAATAGTTACTCACAGGGGCTGAATCAGGGCTTATTTCAGTAGTTGGTAGGAATATTGTATTTTCTGGGAAAGAACACAGCATCTAGTGAGACTTTGTTTTTCTGGCATAGGTAGGTTTCACTATGTCTTTGCCTTATCCAAGTAGAAGAAAAATAACAAACCTAACGAGCAGGCATGAGAGCAAGGAATATAGGAAACAAAGTGATTGTGCTGGTAGAAATAGTGTGTTATGGTGAGACTTTGAGGCTCTTCATTATGTGTAAATGCCGGGCTGTTTTATGTAACATCAAAAGTGTTTGTGGGTTTTGTTTTTTTTTTCTAGAAACTATGTCTGGTTAGAAACTGTGGAAGGTGAGAATGGGTTGATGACTGATCTCCACCTTCCTGGCATTCAAGTATGTTTTAGTGGTGTCGGAGAGCCACAGTAAGCAGGTGGCTAAAGTCAGGACACTGAAATAGGATTATTTCTCCTTAGTTTAAACTCAGCTAGAAGTGTCAAGCACATGGTGAATGTGGCAACAGTTGGGTACTTGTAGATAGGGGACTGAGTTTGATCTTAAGTTCCTCCCATATTAATTTGGCTGTAACTGAGCTAATAGCAATCTATCCTGAAACTATGCTTCTGTCTCTGGGACTTAGTAGTCTGACCTTAGCAGAAATAGGCTCAGATTTTTCACTGAAGTAGGCAAGTCAACTATTAGAGGTGGCGAGGGGAAAAAAGACTTCTTGCCTAATGCAATCTTACTTGTCTTTTACCACATTCAGAGTTGAGCTTTTACAGAAGAAACTGACCTGTAATCATGGCTGTTACTGCATCTTTGCAGGCAGTCTTGCAGTCTTGGAAATTCTTGGCTTGCTCAACCCACTCAGTAACTCAAATAGCTTTCAGCGAGAGCTAAGTGGGTTTGAATAATTTCCCATGGTTTCTCCCATGGAACACGTGAGGACTAATTCTCTGGGATCAGTTTCTAGCACCCTGGAAAAGTACTTGGTTTCACTTTACAAATTTTGAATGATCTCAACATAGGAACCTGAAAGTGATGGGGGGGGTTTCTGTTTGGAAAATCTCTCCACCTGTAATGTGGAGTTTCCTAGTTTGGTGGCTTTTGGCTTTGAAATCAGGTTTGTAGAGAGGCTTCAATTACTGACTTTACAGTGATCTTTTTGAGATTAAACCCTTAGAGTTAGTTAGTTTTGAGAGCATAGGGTTTATACTGACTTAAATGAGACCTTCCTCAGTTTCTTGAACACACATGTGGGATAAGCATCAGATGTATCAGCATCACCATATGTGCAGATACACAACTGGCATTGTGCTTTTTTGGTCACCTAAAAGCTCTGCCCGAGTAGAAAAGCACATAGGTGCTGCCAAGAAATCTTGTAGCTAGCTCAGCCCTGAATCTTGTTGTCTCTTTCATTTTTAATCTCAGTCCTTGAGCTGTTTTATGCCTTAGATCTCACAGAACACCACAGAAATGCAGGAATGGGCTGACTGGAGGATTCAGCTACATGAGGTGAGGTGAGACTGCTCTGCCCTTGGTAAAATTCTGTTGCCAGTGTAAGGTGGCACGTTGCAGAGCCAGGCATGTCCTCACAGCTGCAGCCACTCTCTTCTGTGGTGGTACAGTGAGAAGAAGCCTTCATTTACTCTTTTTGGAGCAGTGCCACTCTTGTAAATGGCATCAAACTGTGGGCTAGGAGTCTTCAGCAGGTCTGAAATCTTCTGATTGTGATCCTACCCTGGCAAATGCATGCAAGGTGAGGACCTGGTGTGGCTTTAATGTAGTCACAGGCAATATTACTAGCAGTTCTACAGAGAACTTAAAACCCTGTGGGCTTTTGTGTTAGTATCATAAAGATGAAAAACCTTTTTATCTTGGCTGTTCATCACTGTCCACATAAAATTTGTTTTGCAAGGCTGTAGATGAGTTGATCTGTAAGTTCAACTGTAACTAGGTATTTAAAGGCTCAACAATAAATTTAGTTTGGTTTCCTGTCTCTGTTTCTGCAATTAGTGTTTCCCATAGTTTGCCCTAACAGGGTCAGCATCTGCTGTCCAGATTGCATGGCTAGATACTTAGATGGAAGGAGGTGGCCCAGAATTCTGCTCTCACCATGTGCCTCTTGCTTTTGGTGTCTCTTCTTCTGATCTCATGCACATGTGAGCCTGACTGTGGTGCCAGGCCCAGGAGATGCTTCTGTCTCTGGAGATGCTACATAAGATTGGTAGCTGGACTTTCTTGGAGGGTTGAGCAGTGTCAAGAGAAGAGTTTGTGCTCCGCAATGCAGCAAGTTGTGTGTGACTCCTCTTTTCAGAAGGCAGTGGTTTTAGCACTTTGTCAGTTTACATTGAGTTCTTTCCTACTACCTCTCTTTTCTGACTGCTGGGAATGGTGGGACAGCACAGAGAGCTCACAACTGACTCGGCTCTGAGTTTTGCCCCACAGCTGATAGCTGAACCTCAGAGGCACTGGGAGGTAATGTTTGCTGTCATTGCCCACCAGACTGCACAGATTTATTTAAACACAAATGGTGTTGATAGTTGAGGAGTCCAAGAAATGGTGAAAGGAAATATAGTGTCTAATAAACACTTTTGGTGTACAGTACGAGTAACTTAAAATATTTGCACTGACAAATGTGAAACAGATCTGTTCACTCTAGCAGACATTTTTAGCCTGCTTGTGAACCCAGAAGGACAGCAGTAGTCTCTTGAGCTCCAGCTTTTCAGATCTGTTTTATTGTGTTTTAAGAACAGTTTAAGATCATGCTTCTCAAATTAGGATGTGATAGATGACTTTTCCTTGTTTTGTGTTATCAGACTGAGTCAGTCATGGTGTTTCAGGTTTTTTTTGTTCACTTACTTTTTAACTCATGGGAAATTTTGTAGATTTACACCATTTGGCTGTGTATGGTATAAACAATAAACTATTTAGTCACTGTAACTGAAATTGGTCTTTTTCCAGTCTTTCACTGTAGTGATTACTTCTTGATCTCAAGGGTTTTTTGATTCTTTCATAACTACAATATTTTACTTTTTTTTTTCCCCAGGCTCACATTAAATTTCCCATTGACTATCCATATTCACCGCCTACCTTCAGATTCCTGACCAAAATGTGGCACCCCAACATTTATGAGGTAAGGTGTCTGTTTTGGCTTTCTACTTCCTTTCAAACTTCTGGAAGTATTAAAAGTACTAAATTTCTCAAACCATAACTAAGGTGGCTAGCTGGTGGTATTACATGTTAACCTTAAAGCTGGACACAAGTTTAAATGTTCTAGGAACTGCTGTTCTTGTAGGAAGGGATGGACCAATTTCCAATCTGCACGCACAGCTGGCAGCCCCAGCCAGAGCAATGAGTGTTGGAAATTTTAGGGGACTCTTAGGTCAGAATTGGTGTGACACAAGCAACTAGTCTTTGTTTGTACACAGTTCAAATACACTTTTATTTGAATGTGTCTTAAGTGCTGAGACAAGAAATAATGGAAAGCAGTTTTTGCTGCAGTCACCCTACAAATGAAGAGCTTTAAAATTGGGGTGCTCCAACTGCAAATTGAACTGGTGGTGGGCTGGAGTCTTGCTTCAGGAGGAGTCATGCACAGTCAGTCACAGTAGGACCAGTGTAAACGGATAATTCTGGATTTTGAGGAGTAGTCTCATGTTCATAAATTTCAACACTGACTAACTCTAGTCCTCATCAGGATCTTCAATCACCCAGTTTCTGTTGAAGAACCGACCCAGTAGGACTTATGCAATCCAGGAGGTTCCTGAAATGTATTGATAACTTCCTTCTATAAGTGATAGAGAAGCCAACAAGGAGAGGTCCTGTGGTTGACCTGCTTCTCACAGTCTTATGCAGAGTGTGAAACTTGGCCTCAGTGACCATGAAATGGAGTTCAAGATCCTTAGGGCAACAAGGTGGACACACAGCAAGTTCATTAGCTTGGACTTGAGAAGAGCAGGCTTATATGTCTTCAGGTATCTGCTTGACAGAATACCATGGAATAAAGCCTTGGAAGGAAGGGGAGCTGGTTAATATTGTAGGATGACATCCTTCAAGCTCAGGAGTGATGCATCCCAACAAGGAGGAAGTCAGGCTAAAACACTGGGGAGTCTACATGGATTAACAATCTTAAACAGGAAAAGGTAGCCCATAGAGGATTGAAGCAAGAATAGCTAGCCTAGGAGAAGGAATATAGAGTAACTCTCTGAAAAGCCAGGGATCAAGTTAGTAATGATGAAGCCCACATAAAATTAAATCTTGCTGTAGACAAAGGTCAGCATGCAGAACTTCTACAGGCATGTCAGTGACAAGAAGGAAAACATGGGCCCCCTATGAAAGAAAACAGGAGAGCTGATCACCCAGGATATAGAGAGGTCTGGCACAATGACTTTTTTTCCTCTGTCTTCACCAGTAAGTGCTCTAGCCACACTACTTAAGTCACAGAAGGCAAAGGTAAGGACTGGGAGAATGAAAAAATGATGCACTGTAGGAAAAGACTATAGAAAAGACAATCTGAAGGTGCAGGAATCTGAGATTTGATGAGATGGGTCTGTGAGTCCTGAGGGAACTGACACATGAAGCTGCCTCTGTCCATCATATTTGAGAATGTGTGGTGAAGTTCCCACTGACTGGAAAAACACTACCCTGTTTGTGAAAAGGTGAAAAAAATTAAGACCAGAGCAGCTACAGGCTGGTCACCTCTGCCTGGCAAGATCTTGGAACATATCCTTGTGGAAGTTGTGCTGAGGCACATGGAAAATAAGGTGTGATTAGTGACAGCCAACATGTTTCTACAACCTTCCTTTGGGCCTGCTTCAGGACAGGAATGCCACTTTTCTTCCTTGCAGTGAGCAAATGGTGGCTTCAGATGATGCTTTGGGTTTGGAAGCCCTTTTCTAAGAGTTGTTGCTCCTAAATGCCCAGCAGGGAACAAATGTGCTTCAGATGTTAGCACTGATGGCTTAGTGCTAATAAATGGCCAAAAGCCTCTCCAGATTTTAGTTTGAAACATGATAGTAATCAGCTTTAATTACTAGATGCTCAGGAGGATTTCTGTAATCCCAGGGATATCCCAAAATCAGTCATCTGACAGCCTCCTGACTTCAGTTTTAGACTTGGCTTCAGGCAGGATTCTGTGCAAAGGATGGTGTTTATTTTAGATACATGGGAGTTGGATCTATAAATACAGACAACTTTGAAAGCTTCAGACTATTGCAGATCCATACTGTGGATGTTGTTCTGAATCCAGAAATTCTCATACAGGGGGTGAGTGAGAAATAGTTACCAAAATGGTATGTACAAAGTGGATCTTGGAAGAGACCTCTCTTAGTCCTGGTGGGAAAGATGAAAAATTGGCTCTAGAAACAACTTAAGGTAGGAGGAGAAACTAACCTAAAACTTGATGGGTGTATTTTGGGGTTACTCTTCAAATACTTAAGCTCTCAGATTTGTACTTCGTGTTTGTAGCAGTACTTCTTGGAGCTGAGGGAGTACGAAGCAGCTTGCAGGCTATTTTGGGAACATTGAAACAATGAAGATAAGGCACTGGGTAACTCCCGATGAAACTGAGAGTAAATCAAGCAAAGGGCTTGTGGGCTTGTCAGAGGGAGGAAAAAACCTTTGTGCAAGGAAGATGAAAACGTAGCAGTTCACAGAATCTGCTGCTGGGTCCAGATAGAAAGACTGGGCTAATTTTCTGGTTCTGAGGAAAGAAACTTGAGTAACTTGTTGAGGTTTTTTTACCCTACTTTCTATTACTTGGGTCATCTAGTGGAAGTTTTGGTAAAGCTATTAATTTGTTCTTTATTTTTTGTGACAGTTTTCAGTCCTAACATAAGTACAGGCTATTTTCCATTGGAAGGTGCATGCTCTGTTTTCCTTGATAATGTATTTCAAGTATCTCTGTAGGATGGAACTGGTCTGAACCCTAAAACCTTGCATTGATTTTTATCATGCCCCATGATGACTTTACCCTTCCACTGCTGCTCTGCATGAATTCCCAAATAAGTGAGATTGGTCATTGCAAAATGAGACTCAGATCCTTACTTCCCTCTATAATTTCGTATTGCCTAATACATGCTTCACCACATGCTACTGACCTGTTATCTCAAAGAACTTATCTGAAATACTGTGATGGCCTTCTCCTGACCACCCAAACTGCATTTTCCCAGGAGATGATTAAAGGAAAAATAGCCTAAACTCACAAAATTAATAAAACCAGAATGGGCTGTGAACCTATGCTGACATTAGTGAGGTTAATGTGACATTAAAGTGACATTTTAAAATGTACTTCTAGATTGCACAAGCCTGTTTGTGTTCTGATAAGGAAATTGCCTTGAATTTGAGTGTGTAACAGTTTATGTCAAACTGTTCCAGCAACATGAGTGCATACTTGGGTGCTGAGCAGCTCCAGGTGCTGTGTTGCTCTGCATAGTTGTGTTCTTGACAAAAGAAAGCTTGCTTCCAAATGATGAGGGCTTGCTAGATCAGCACACCTGGCAGGGATAGAGAGCTGCAGAAATCGGGGCACTCATCACAAGCCTCCGGTGTTGGAGTAGGATCTTGTTTGGCCTTAGAACAAATGTCACTACTGATGAAGGCAAATTGAAAGGTTTGGGAGGCCCTTCAGGTGAGCTGCTGCTATCTCCAGCTGTGATCATTGGCCGGAGCTCAAAGGAACAGTTGCTATCTCTGGGATCAGTGCTGTGTTGTGCTCTGGCTCCTCTCTGGGCAGCATTGGAGGGTTCTTGCCATGTAGGTGAGACCATATGGGGACCTGCCAGCCTGCTGTCTCGGCTAGAGGTGATTTGTAGCTTCTCTATTGTAGTCTCTCTATTGTTCCTGTCCACAGCCTGTGTCTTGGGTCAGGGTGACATGAGACAGCATGAGCACTGCCTGTCAGCTGAGGCTGTGGGTGTGCCTTTAGGAATTTGTAAATAATCTCAGCAAAGGGCAGCAAGACCTGGAGGAGCCCCAATGTCTGCTGGCTGGCCTCCAGCCCCATCTGTCCCTCCACCCAATCCCACAGCAAGGCACTGCGACCCCATGTGTCCTTAGAGTCAGCTGCATTGGAGAATACCAGCTGTGGTGAATACTGCCATAGCACCTTCTATGAGGTGGTCATGTCTGAGTCCTGTTGCTGGTAGAGAATTGGCTTTAAAGGCTCCTGGAATTGTTTGTAATGAGCAGGCATTATGGAGCTTTTAAATCTGTATTCAACATGCAACACTGAGTGAAATGCAGATTGATGATTGTAGCTATATGTCCATATGTTGCCAAAGTATTCCTCTTCTTGTGTCCTAGAAGGGATTTTCTGTGAAACCTTCAGGGTGCATCTACTGCTTTCTCACCTGATGTGTCAGGCAGCTGTGTCCTCCGGGGGAAGTGTGAGCCTTATCTGTGCCTGTCTGCTCAGCCCTCCCAATGTGTCTCAGGGGAAGCTTGTTTTTATACCTGAGCTGGTGGAAAGTTCTAAACCCTTCCATTCAAGAATTCCTGTGGCAAACTCGGCTTCCACTGGGAGCATAAGCTTTTCAGCCCTGCTTCGGGTCTCCTGTGACTAAAGCTCATTTGTCACCATAACAGTACTTGCTTTCAGGAGACCTGTTTAGTCTTATATGACTTTATTACTGTTTTTGCTTTCTTTGCTACATTCTTTAAACCTCTTGACTTGGGATTTTTGTATCGGCTTGAAGACTGACGCTGTTTATGAAGGGAAACTTTTGTGCATATAGAGGAGACCCAGGAAGAATTAAGAACCATTTCCAGTTCTTGCAGTACTTTTACAGCCTCTTGGTGTTTGTATCAAGGTTAAGCTGCTCAGAAATCTTGAGTTTTAGAGTCAAGTCATCAACCTCTGCCTCAAGCCAGGTTATTCTCAGCTTGTGTTTCTGTCTTGCAGAATGGAGATGTATGTATTTCAATTCTTCACCCACCTGTAGATGACCCACAAAGTGGAGAGCTGCCATCTGAGAGGTGGAACCCAACCCAAAATGTCAGGTAATTGTGAATCTAATGTATAGTGGTGACTTCAAAGACCTATTGTTTCTCCGCAAGACTGAATTCTGTGTTGGGAGAGGTTGAGTAGGGAATTCATGACCTTGGGGGAGTAAGGGCATGAATCAATTAGGAATTTGATTTACTAAGATGTCTGAATACTGTGTTGACACAGAGTGCTGCATGTCCTCATACTAGGCTGGGAACACAGAGCATTCTGCCCTGCTAACAGGGCAAACAAATTATCTCAAATGGTATCATATGTTATAGCCTTTCCCCAGTGCATGTTGTGTCTAAACTTGAGTGTTTCTCTTCTCAAAGGTACTGCTAGTGGAAAAAAAAACATTTTTGGGTATTCAGGCTCAGAAGGATGAAGCTTTGTATGTACTCTTTGGCTTTTGGTATCTGTATCTGTCTGCTGCCCTGAGTAGCTAGCTGGGTTGCTTTCCTTCCACCAAAAACCCAAAGGATCACAAGTGCTGTTGGCATTCAGGGCTAACCTACCTGTCTTTAATTTTACAGCCACCACCTGAATTTCTCAATACAGAACACTGACAACAAAATCCTCACTGGGTGACAAGACTCTCCTCATAGTTAGGGAACAGCTTTGGGCATTAATTACTTCTGTTGCACAAGTCTTTTGATTATTTCATAGCATAGACCCCTATCTGAAACTTCTGATTTCTGCTTTCTCCCTGACTACATTGCAGTTTTTGGAGCTTGCTCTCTTGGCTTTTGGCTTAAGGGTGACATCTGGGAGAAAGTATTCCTCATCTGCATCAGCAAGTAGGAAGGAAGCCTATCCTTTACTGCTAACCTGCTACCAGCATCTCCTGTTGGGCTAAGCACTGATAGAAATGTGTCCTGCTGGGATCCCATCTGGCTTTGGAAGGCTCCAGGGGGTCAGACAGGAGGCAGCTGGGCTGGAGGTGTTTGCAGTGAGCTGTATGTATAACCTGGGCCTCACTTCAGCTGCAGAATTTTGTACATCCTGCTGAGTATTGACCATCTACTGCAGATAGCTGTGGCCAAAGTGTCCTAAGAGGAGGAGGGGGATGTGTTTCTCCAGCTTCAAGAGCATCTATGCTTCCACTGCCAATGTGTCAGACATACACATTAATTATTTCAATGTAGTCAGTGGGGACTTTCCCCATCCCTCAGAGACAGACATAAGTAAGTTTGGGAAAAGTCCAGAAGGATGTGAAAGAATCAGCTATGATCTGTGTGCCGGAGAATGCTGCTTTTCTTATCCTGAGTCCCATAAAGATGGAGAAGGGCTTGGGGCTGAGGCTCCTTGGCTGCCTTTGAAATTACAGAATTGCCTTTGGAAGGGACCTTATAGACTTAGTCCAGCCATCACCCTAACTCTGACAAGAATTGTATCTTGAAGCACTGTGCCTGTCCTTCTATTGAATGCTTCAGGGCTGGTGCCTCACCAATAAGGTCTCCCTATAGAGTCCTTTTCTCCAGGCAGATCAACCCCAGCTCCCTCTGCTGTTCCTCATAAGACTTCTGCTCCAAGCTCCTGTCTCCTTTCTGTCCTTTGAGGTGGACAGAACTGAGCACAGTATTCAAGATGTTGGTACATCTGTATCTTGTGAAGAAAAGTGGTGCCTTGTCTTGCTGTTACTTTATTTCCTGAGGATGCCCACTTCTGTTGGCTTTTTTGGATGTCTGAGCTGGCTGCAGGATCTGCCCAAATCTCCGTGTACCAATATAACTGTCAATACAGTGCAAGGAAAAACTCGAAAGTGGAGAGCAAAAATGTGCAAGGAAAAATGTATAGGTATCTCTAAAGGTGGCTGTGAGAGGTTACAGCATGGATAGCAGTTGGGAGCACCAGCTAGTCTGTATAGTATCTGTTTGGTTTGAAACTCATCTGAGTGTGAGCTTTGACCTGATATGTAGAGAGACAGAGGCAGTTAGCAGATCTGCGTCTGACTCACTGCTGGCTGCTCTTCCCTGCTGGTGACGTGGTGTAGAGGTTCTCACTCTAAAGGCAACATTGCCATAAACACATAAAACAGCTCCCTCTTCCTCAGAATGAAGTGGGGGTTTTAAGAAATCAGAAGGTGGGCTTGAAATCACCACTGTGGATGCAGTCATTTGGGGTTAGAGCAGCCCCATGTGAGAGAGAAACACATTCAAGGTACTTTTGCAGTGGGTCTCCCCGTGTCTGGTCCAGTGCATTTCCTACCTGATGCTGAGGTCATTGAGCTTTTTTCTGTGCTTTTGGTCCTGTTTTGGTCCTGTTTCATGTGCTGGGATCCCTTCCTGCTACTGACCCTTGTTCTCCATGTTTACCTGCAGCAGCAGCAGAGTTGGACTTGGAACAGAACATCCAGCTCCTAAATTATCATCGGTGATGGAGCTGATCTGAGGCTGGTTCAGGAGCTGGGTGCCAAGAGCCTCACTGTTAATATGCACTTACCCTGGTACTTTGGTGCAGTGACTTTGGAGTCTGGAGCACTGTGGTAGATTTTGGCGTCTCCCGATTTTACTGATGATGGAGCAGATGCCAAATCCAGATGTGAATTCCTGACTTTGTCCTCCCAAGGCTTTGCTTGCTCCATAGTACTGTTGTGATGCTGGAGCTGACATGCTGGCTGTGCTGCCAGTTTGCTGAGAATCAAAGGCTCTTAAATGAATTCTTGAGATGAAGTAGATCATCTCTCTTCTGCCCATCATTCCAGTTTAATCAGACAATTGGGTTTTTTTCCAGAGCTGCTGTTCTCTTTTTCTGTTGAGTTATATAACTTGGGAAATTGTATGAGGCTGTACTGATAGCTGTGCTGAACACTCTGTCCAGGCACAAGTGCTTGGATGCAGAGTTTCTAGAGATGTTTTGAAACCAAATGACCCAAGTGTTTCCTGGAATAGTGTCTCAGTTACAATCTGGTGGATGTGCTCAGCGTGTGCTGTTCTAAGTGTGTCCCTAAATTAATGCAAGTATGGATGAGGCTGTACTCTCCCTTCATCCAGTGCTGCAAAGCAGTGGCAGGACACAGCTGTATTTTGGGACTCATTCCTTGCCTCTTGTTCTTCCCTTCGATCTCAATGGAAAGTTGTTGGCATCAGAACCACCTTGGACCTGTGGAGCTGCTGCCTGATGGGACTCACTGTTGAGTTCTGTGCTGGTTGTGGCACTCTGTGAAGGGCTGTCTCTCTGAAGGGCAGAGAGTTGTGAGCAGTGCACCAGAAGAATGAGGATGAGGGGAGTGGTGTTTGCCCCTGGTAAATGCAAGGTGAGCAGGGCAGCTGGCTCTCTCTGCTCCTGCTGGAAGTGAAGGCATCTCTGAATGCTGGGGGATACAAAGCTGGCTTGTGTTGGCTTTGCTTTGTGCCAGCAGCCAAATCCTGCTGAGCCCCTGGCAGCTTGCCTGGGTTTTTGGCGAACATCTGCCCTGTCTTCCTCTTGCTATGCTGGAGTGCTGCTACAGCAGCGGTGGTGCAGAAGTTGAGAGCCTGGATCAGCCCACAGGACAACATAGTAACAACTGATGGGGCAGGGGAAGTGGGGTATGTCCTGTCTGATGGGTAGTGTCACTCCTGCCCACACAGAGCAGGTCGAAGAGCGTATTTTTTATGTTGGTAGGCTGAATGTCATCGAGACTCACTGCACCACCCACAGGTGGCATGGACAAGCTGAAGTGTGGACTGGTCCTGGCTTTGCCTACTGTCCTGTCACAGGCATGTGTGCAGACATAGAATCACAGAATGGCCTTGATTGGAAGGGATCAGTCAGATCATTGAGTCCAGTCATCAATCCAACTCTGACAAGAACCATATCTCTAAGCTCTTTTTCTGCCCCTCTCTTAAATGCCTCCTGGGGTGGTGCTTCAACTCCTTTCCTGGGCAGCCTCTTCCAATGCTTGATAATTCAGTGTAAACATTTTTCCTAATATTGAGTCTAACCCTCCCCTGGTGCAACTGGACACTATTTCCTCTTGCTCTACCCCCTGTTCCTTGGTGGAAGAGACTGACCCCGACCACCACTCAACCTCCTTTCAGGTAGTTATAGTGAAAAGCTTTCCCCTTTTCTCGAGGCTGAACTCCTCACAGGACTTCTGCTCCTGTCTCCTCACCAGCTTTTTTGCCCTTCTCTAAACATGGTTGTGAGGGTTCAGACAAAGTCCTCAAAGTTTGTATTGTCACCTTTCCTACACTGATGGGCAGGGTCTGAGGCTCAAATATTTGTTCTGTCTTCAAATCTTAAGCTAAGGATATTTGATTTTTTTAAACAAGTTTCTGATGCATCATCTAAAGATTACTGGCACTGACTTTGTGCATTGCCTTTTTCAGGACTATCTTACTGAGCGTAATCTCTCTGCTTAATGAGCCCAACACGTTCTCTCCTGCCAATGTGGATGCATCTGTCATGTTCAGGAAATGGAGGGACAGCAAGGGAAAAGACAAGGAGTATGCTGAGATCATAAGGTAAGCTTTGCCACCTGTGACAGTGTGCCACAACCCTGCTGCACAAGCAGCAACAGGCTGCTTGTGGAATTTACTGAATCCAACTTCTTGGTGCAGCTGCTCCCTTTTGGAGCCATCAGAGGCCATCTAGTCCAACCCCCCTGTAGTGAGCAGGGTTGTCCTACAATAGATCATTTACTTGAAGCCTCCTTCAGCCCAGCTGTGAATATTGCCAGAGCCTCTACCACCTCTCTGTGCAACTTCTTGTAGTGTCTCACCACCCTTATGGTGAAGAAATGCTTTGTAACATCTAACATAAGCCTCCCTGCTCTAGTTTAAAACCATTGCCCCTTATCCTATGGTCCCATGCACAGACAAACATTCCCTCCCCAGCTT
>VZTY01020379.1:0-38838 GCA_013400935.1 Turnix velox
CAAACTATTCTATGATTTACCACTTTGGACCTTGTCCTTTCCTTCTCTTGGCTAAAAGCAATGCTCTGGCACTAGGTGGAAACCATCATTAGGAGTAGGAGCGACTCTTCAGCCAGCTCCTTTCAAAGCATTGCACTCCATTTAGCCTAGTGATTGGGTACCACTTCATTGGAGTAGCTCCCTCTCAGCATCCCATGAGGGAATGGAAACCCTTCCATTGCCACCACCTGCTCTGACTGCATTCACCAAAAGGCAAAAAGAAATGTCTTTTCTCAGCCTCTCCCGGTTCTGCATTATTATTAAGAGCTTTGTTATTTTCACCTGAATTGTGTCCTTCTGCTTCCCACCATGCTTCCCACATCGATTTTGTACAGTTCTGAGGTTGCTGATGTACGTTGCTCTCATCTATTGCTTCTCCTTCTCTTTTATGGGAACTAAAATTGGAATGTAACAAGGGATGGCAATTGTGCAATGCACATTGTGCATCAAATGCATCAAATATGTGATACTGGTGTGGTTTTTATGGAAAATATAATAGCAGATCTGTAATACTGGTGAGAATCATACATTCAGCTGGTAAATCTGAAGATATTTTAACACTGCCAATGTTGTTAACGTAAAAATATTGAGCTACACCAACTTAAGCCTCCCAGAACAGTTGGTAGGAGCAGGTTATGGTGACACCTCCCCCCCTTCACTGCAGGTTATCTGACACCTTTTGTAATACTCTCAGCTGCAGAAAATCCACAAACCAAGAAGTAAGTCAGGCTGTTTGGAGACTCCATTTAGTCAAAAGGAAACAGAAGTTAGCGAGAATAATGAAAACCTTAAAATAAAGGGATAAAATGGGCTGCTGCCCAGACTTCCCTATTCAGGGCAATTTCAGTAGCCAATATTACCTTCAGTAAATATTGCAATTCCAACAACTATACAACCGTTGCACTCGATGGAAGTATTTCACTTCCAGAAATACAGGGGAAAAAAAATTTTTACTTTTCATTCATGAGAGCATTTAAACAACACTTTACATCAAAGCCCTTTCATTCCCCCAGCCAGAGGAGTTATAAATGGGGCTTGGTGCAATCGGTATGGCTCCTGCCTTGGGACAGAGAGCTTCAAGTGCCTAGTGCTTTCAAATGCCACAACATTAATATCCACCATCCTGGAAGTTAAAAGAATATTTATACACGTACACATCACATTAATAATGCATCAATTGACTGCTCTTATATTTAGAAAGTAATATATTTAAACAAATTACCAAGTGACAAAACTTTCTTGACAAGGGATGAAATATGTTGGTCTGCTTTATTGTATGTTATATATATTATTAGAAATCAAGTAAATTCTTCCCATACTATGACTTTTAAAATAAAGTCTGTGCGTCTGATTCTCATTTATGCTTCAAGCTCTGTGTACTCCCCTGCTCATGTGAAGTGGCAACAGGGCAGATAAGAACGAAGTCTTTCAAAACTGAAGGCTTTAAATCTCCTTATTTAGGATGTACTTGATGGGAGAAAATAACCTTCCACCCTGCATGTAGCTACCGTGAGGGTTGGATAACAAACACTAAGATTTCAGGGCCCAATACTAAATTTTTGAAAGGTCTTTAGTGTAATCCTTTAATCTGTTTACCATTAGATACAAGAAAAAATGCTTATTTACAAGAGTAAACATCTACTTCCATTTCAAATAGGAGTTTAATCTGTTTAGAGAAAGGCTTGGGAGGAAATAATTCAAACTACTTTAAAGATTAAGGTTATATTGTTGTTTTTTTCCTTCAAAGGAGATCACAGGCAACCTTCAGAGGAATCTATATTCTTTAAAATTTGCCTGCAAGTGTTTAAAACACTCAATTATTTGACCTCATTGCAGTAAACATGAAGGCAAAATGGGCCAATTTTTCCCTATTTGAGAGTGACAGTAATAGAGGCTGTAAAGATTTTGTAGCACTGCTTCGGGCTGGGAGGGTGTCCATTCTGCAAATGTTTGTCTGGTTCCAGCAGTTCAATTAAGCTTTATAGGCAGTTCTAACATAGCCTGATTTTCAGGAGACTTCATGATTATCAAACCATATTCCATTTTTACTCCTAGATTTCAGTCATTAGTATGTTATGCTGCAAATATTATTCGTACTTTTGCATGGGATTAGTGCTTCAATGCTTGGCTTTCATTTGAGTCTTTATTTAAATATATTTTTTATTTAACACCACTCATTCTGACAGGCAGCCCTTCCTGGCACTGTGCATCGATTTCTATGCAACACCTTCTCCTGAGGACAGAACAAATTGACTCCTGTTTATTCTAAATCTGCTCACCTTGGTTAAATCTGTTAAACCTATTTTTACAAGCAAATGTGGACACTGAGCTCCCAGTAGCTTAGCAGGGGACAGGGATGGGATGTAATGGAGCTGCAGTACTGGTTGGATGGAAAGGATCTGGGCTTTGCAGCCTACCCTTCTTCAAGAAGACAGAAAGATTAAGTTGCCAGCTCCAGAAATTTATCTCCAGGAGTTTGATAGGGCATGACCTTACCTGATGTGCATCTCCTGCCCTTAAGCTGCTGGAACACTTGAGCATGTGCTTAACTTTAGACTTTGGTGTGTTCTGCTCATGTGACTGAGGCAAAGTGTCTGTTTTCACCACTTCTACAACACCAAATCCTTGCAGAGGCAAACTCAGACTGTCAAAGTCCGTGTTGGTGCCTTCTCCTGTTCATCCCCACAAAAGGAGATAGAATCATAGAATCATGGAATCATAGAATCGTAGAATCATAGAATAGTTTGAGTTGCAAGGGACCTTAAAGATCATCGAGTTCCAACCCCCCTGCCATAGGCAGGGACACCTCCCACTAGATCAGGATGCTCAGTGCCTTGTCCAGCCTGGTCTTGAACACCTCCAGAGAGGGGGCATCCACAACCTCTCTGGGCAACCCGATCCAGTGCTTCACCACCCTCACTGTAAAGAATTTCTTTCTTATGTCAAGTCTAAATCTACCCCCCCTCCAATTTACATCCATTGTTTCTAGTCCTCCCATCCAATATTAAAAAGTCCTTCCCTTGCCTTTCTGTAGGACCCCCTCAGGTACTGATAAGTTACTATGAGGTCCCCTCTGAGTGGATGTTAACTTCCACTGAAAGGTCCTTCAGAAACACAGAAATTATCCTGTTGGTCTTAAGGGATGTTCTCCCTTAGGCAGCAAGGCTTTGTCTAGATAGTAGAGGCCACGTTCTGCACATGAAGAGTCTTTTCACTACCCAGGAACTCCTACTGTAGCCCAAATCCTTGTCTTCAGAACACCACCTTGGTAACATGAAAGAGCAGCAACGGGAATGTCGTACATCTGTCACAAGAAACCTGCATAGTGTCAAGTGGCAAGGATCATGATTACACTACCCACAATGAAGGGTTTAGAAACTGATAAAACATGAAGTACCTCTGTATTGAACGGTGTCATATACTTTTTGTATCTGTGTTCTAAGCAATTCCCTCTGACCCTACTCACCTTGGAAGGCACAACAGTATTGACTGAGTATCTGTCCACTCATGTTCCCCAAACTTTTGTTCTTGACTCTTTACCCACACAGTTCAGACATCTCCAGACTTTTTAACCCTTTTGAGTCAGCAGCAAAACTGCTAGGAGTCCTAGTAGACACAAGTTTTTAATAGGACATCAGCAGAAGCAGCCATACTATGATCTCACCTTCAGCAGGAGCAGTCATGTCCCTTTATACCTGAATTTATCCTTGAATTTGCAGTCCTTGAAGTACAAATGATGCTCTCCTGTCTTGGGTAGCTCCCTGCTCTTCTCATTTCATAAACTTTGTTCCAAAGTGGAGTGCTTTAGAGAGGAAATCACTTTCTCTTTCCCTCCCCCCTCTCCCCAAACCCTTTAGGTAAAAAAATCAGTAGTTAGGAAAGCAAACGAGGAACACTGATGCTGACACATCCTAGAGGTATCAGATATCTCTCAACTTATTCCTCTTGGCATATCCAGAGGTCAGGGTGGTCTTCTTCCAGAGCCTTCAGGAGAACGTCAGCAGTTGTGCAGATGTATTGTCCAGCATTAATTCAGAGAGTCTCACCCTGTTTGTCAGTTTTCAGACTTTTGTGATGGATGAAATCTTGTGTGTTTAGAGGTAGTTTTAAAGCAAAATTAAACAAACCAGATTTGATCTCCATCCTTTAAAAAGTGATTCCCTTTTCTTTTTCCTTCAGTGGAGATAAGGTTTGCATGGATGGGGATCAGGAAGCATACTTTATAAATAAATAAATAATGTATTGTTTCATTTGATTGAGTTTTTATAGGCATGGAAAGTACCAGCTTCATTTTATTAGAAGTGTGAAAAACCTTTTGATTTCTTCTCTGAACAAACTGTTCATCCTCCACCACAGAGAGAGGCCATCAGATACCACCAATAGTCAACTACAACAGAGGATCATTAGGTGGACTTCTCTCTATTCAGGTAAATGTGACTTTCTTCTTGATGCCCATCTTTCTAGGTGTAAATGTTGCTCTTAAAGATAGCTCACAGAGTGTTTATGTTCACATGAACTTTGGATACAGTAGTCCTGTGCCTTTCATTATTTTATTTATCTTGTAATTGCCTTGTCCTGAGACTCAGCATCACACAGAAATGAGAAAACCTGAAGAACACCAGTGAGTTCTTGGTAGAGTTCAGACAGTTTTATCTACTCCCACTCTAAAAGCAGCCAACACAAATAACCAGAAGTAGCAACATCAAATATAAAAAAAAGTTACTCAAAGCCTGAAATTGGTTTTACAAATATGAGATTCAAGATGCTGCTATCATTAAAACTGAAATTATAAAAGCATTTTGAAATGCTTTCCTGCCAGCCTGGGTTAAGGAGGTAATTTGGACTGAGCAGTCAGGCAGAGCAGAGATTTGTCAGTTCCAGCTTCCCAGTATGCCCTGTAACCCTCTCTCAGCTTTTATGGACAAGGCAAGGAAGCATGGTATTTTAAGTGAGAAATTTTCATTTCATTAAGTTAAAAGACGAGAACTAGGTGACCATGGGGCAACATTTGAAAAATATGGCTGGATGTAACAGGGGAGAGCTAACACCATCCAAGCTCAGGGAATTCAAATGGCATGCAGAACAAAATCATAAGGTTTTGATGGTGGCATTTTTGCAAAAAAGCCCTCAATCTGAGATTTCATTTTGGTGGAAGTTTCAATACATCATGTTCATCTCAACTGAATGCAGACCTCACTTTACAACTGTGAAGAATTCCCTTTTGAAGTCTGATCTAGCTCTTCCAGAACAAGCAATGGAGTCAGCAAGGTGAAAGTTAATTTCTTTGTAACGAGAGTTTAATTTAAAATAATTATTGCTACATTAAAGAAGCAGATCCTCCATTATTTACTTACAGCATGCACATTAAAATGTTTAACTAGAACTCAAACCTATTAAACCAAACTGCAGCATCAGCATATTATTTAGTAAGTTTTCCAGCCCCCTCAGAGTGGCTAAAATGATCCTCCTTTTATTTTTTTAAAAGCAGACCCCGAAGTCACACTGATGTCAGTAAAGGATTTCTTACAAGGCAGCAACTTACTAACACTCTTATCTGAGCCTAAAATCAGAACAGAGCAGCAATACACTTCTAATATGTGCAAATATGGAATATTAATGTGTAAGCAAGCACAGCTGGGAGTGTATGCCAGGTTTCATTTTGGTTTTGGAGTCAAATAAGAGCAATTACAGGTATGTGGTATTGTGGAACTCATCTAGATTTTTTAAAGAGAGACTGCTGATGGTTTTTTAAGACACAACCCTGCCCTGTGAGACAAGTGCCTTTCTTCACCAACTCTACTGTAAAGCAAAAGGCTTTGTCTCTAGGCAGTGTCAGTAACAGAGTTGGGGAGGAAAAGAGGTATCTGTTGTCAGCTCCCTCTATGAGAAAGAATCTGAATTTCTGTCAAGAAATGAGAGGTGATTCTTCATGAGACTTTAAAATTCAGCAATGGTCTAAGTGAACATCAAATGGTTTAGATTATAAGTTCATGTTGAAATCATCCTTGTTTTCATGCAAGCAATTAAAGCACCTTGGAACAGCCAAAGCAGTCTCCAAATGCAGGATCATGCAAGAGTGTTCCCCATACTATTTTTACCTGTCTTCTTACTCTCTGTTACAAACCATGGTCCCAAGTACACATCTTTCCCAGATTGACAGCAAAAAAATGATGACATCATGCAACTCATCTTATGCCAACTCCTAAGCAAGTTCACATGGCTCAGGATGGGACAAGGTCCCCTCTATGAGAGTCACAAAAGTAATCATGTAGATTTTTGTCTCTAAGCACAGGAGTTATTTCTAGGCACTGATTTCCCAGTATCACCATAACATTTCTTATCTGCATGGGGAAAGGATATGTGAGTTTCTCTCATATATGCTCTCCTTTTGTGGTAGCTCAATGAATGTGCACAACACAAAAACTCCACTTCTACTCTGCAGAAATGGTTTTTCAGTCAATGTAAATTGGTGTCTAGTAACATCCCCAAGGGACAAGTGACATTGCAGGCAATGAGAAGGGGCACAGGCTGGCTTGTGCATGGTAGGGTAATGAGGTCAGTGGAATCCTCAACATATGGAAAAGTCCATATGGAGGAAGGTCCAGTATTCCTTATTCCAGATTCCAAATGAAGTCAAGCTGCAGCTGATCTGGCAACTGGGCAGCAGCAGGCAGGAGATGCTGATGCACAGCAGAGAAGGCCAACACACCCATCCTGCCTGCAGAGATGATAAGGAATGCTGGTACAGGAGTAGATTTTCCATGGTGAACACACAGAGAAGAAGACATCTTACACTGCAGTAAGAACAGTACCCAGTGGGAATCTTTGCCAACAGCAGTGGAGTATGAAAGGAAGGAGTCAAAGTTAATTTCCACACTTCCAAATAAACTTTTAGTTGGTCTCTGTGGGTTATTAAGCTCTGTCAGGAACAAGAGTGGAGCTGGTCCTGGTTTGTAGCTGAGGGCAGAACACCTCTGGCCTCTGGCAGCCCAGCCGTCCTTGCTCAGTGGCTGCTGCCTTCTGGCATGCGGCCGCTAGATGCCACCGTGTCCCCCTGGTCAATCCTCACAAAGGTGGAACACAAGCCAATCGCCCCTTAGCTTCTGTACCTACTTTTCGTCAAGGTTAGGATACTCTATCACAATATAAAGTTTCCGTAAAATGTCTGATTCTACAGGGCGTCCACTCATCCTAATGGGGGACAAAACATGCTGAAAAATAGCGAAATTATAATGAGCCTGCAGCTGTCACCCAGACCAAGGGGTCAATTCTCTGCACCCCTTAGACCTTTGTTCCTTCTGCTAGAGCACAGGAAACCCAGTCTTGGTCCACTTGAGCTTTTCCCCAACATTTGACAAAGTGCATTTGTGGCCTTGCATTAGTGGCAGAATTAATCATGCCTGACAGGCCAAAAGCAGCCCCATGCAAAAGGGTAGAGCTGCTCCAGCGAGGCCAGCAGCTCCTGCCAGCTCTACACTGGCCTTGTCCATCTGAAGCAGTTCTTTGCAAACACTAATTTATTTTCTAGACAGAGGGGGGGACTCACTTTTGGGTTTTCATTTTTAATGTGACTGGCAGGGTCAAGTGACAGAAAAGCATTTCTTTGGTGAAGGACAGCAGAAAAAGGAAACCTTTGTCAGCATGGAGCTGCCACTCTCTTTTGGTGACACCTTTTTTGCAGGCCTGCCAGTGAGGGTGAAAATGGCAGTGATTTGTTTGGTAACTCCTTAAGGACCTGCTTCTACTTACATTAGGCAGGTCTATTTATAACCTGATTTTATAACCCTAAGTTAGCCCCCAGCTATGGCCTATCTAAGCCATTAGGCTCAGAGAAGGTTGAACAACAGTTGCTGGATTAATTTATTTTTTAATTATCTGAAATTTTAACAGTGTAAGTGCAATAGTGTTATTATTTTTCTTCTTATTTGAATTGCGTAATTTCTATTCTGTGGGCGCATATCCAGTTCCACCAGGTACCCAAGCTGTCTGCCTGTGCAAAAGCCTGCAAAGTCACAACATCCTGGATCAAGAGCGGCTCACATCACCCTCTTCTTTCTTCCTTGCTCCATGAAACGAGGGGGCTGGTAGTTCAGGTCGTGTAGTCCTGGAGTCCTGCAAAAGCTGCAGTTGCCACAAGTCCCTGTGTCCACTGGCTGTGCCACTGCATGCCATCTTCCTATCCTATTGATTTGCCTCTCTAGGGAATCTCTGCATCAAATTCAGGGTTTCCTAGCATCTAAACCCCTACCTATAAGCTAATGCTCTGGTCTTTGATCAGAGCTAGGATGGCAGGTCTGGTGGGTTGGGTTTGCTGAGCAAACACGGAGGAATACTGCAGGCATTGACATTGGTGGGCTACCAAAGACAATGGTTTATCAAACTTGTTCTCCTGACTACTCGAAATATTCAGAGATGTCACCATCAAGTGTAAAGGCTCAGTGCATAGTTCTTGTGTTTAAGTTTATGCCCCCAGGAAAGTATATGTTAAGTCTGAGAGAAGCATGATGTAAGCAGTGCCTCCATCGCATAACCCATTTCTTTGTCTGAACTTTCCCTGGAATAAAACCTTCTCTTCAAGAAAAAAATGGAAACTCTATCACCTTCTTGTAAAAGGCAGCATGATTTTCTCATGCATCAAACATCAATAAAAATAAAAGTCCAAGGAAAAATATCCTCTGAGTTCTCTCTCTGTAAATGTCCTCCCTTCAAGCATGCGTTCTCTTTTTAAATGCCTGCTAAACCCACCTCCCTCCTTTCCTTCATCATACTCCCAGTCCCTTTCCTTCTCCAGAAATAAATCTGAAAGTCTCTTGAACTCATTTATACTGCTCAGTTGCCTTTCCCAGCCTAACTCATTCCATATGGATGTTGCTCTTTGCATGGAGCAGTTATGCCTGGGTTCCCTCATTTACTTCCAAGATTCTTAATTTTATGAACAATTTCCTAACAATCAGATCAATTAGAATGTGGAAAAGTCCTCCAAGGGAAGTGGTAGGATCCCTGTCACTGGTATAATGCAAATTTGGGCCAGACAAAGCAATTCCACCCATCCTCTGCGGAACAATCCCTTGGATAGGCTGATCTAATAAAGCAGATATTTTCCATCTTTGCATTCCTGGGGCCTGATCCTCCTCCCAGTGTCACCAGTGGCTGTGCTTTCCTGGCTATCCTGGGGAGAAACTGGGTTCCCTCTGACCATCCCACTGGAATTTTGCCTTCTGTGAGCAGCTCTGCCTTTTTCCAGCAGCAGAGCCACATGATACAAAATCACTTTGGGTTATTTAAGCTTGCTTTCACAATTATAGCTGCCACTGCTTTGCTATTCTTTTTTTTTTTGTTCCTTATTTATTCTGAGTAATGCCTGACACATGCTTATTTCATGCTTCATACCAATATATTTCAACGAAAAGCAAACATGGAGAATGAAACCAATACAGTTTTAATGGATCAAATACCATCCTACTAAAACCACAATTTTCAAATCAATGTTTTGAATGAAACAGACTCTCATTCAGAGCAAAGCATCCTACTGAAACCCCAAATTTTTTCAAACTCTTATCCAACAGTGTCATTTATTTTCCCATCTCAAACAGGTAATTTTCCAATCAGACCTATTATACAAAATCAATTTACTTTTACCAAAAATATATAATTACAAGAATTAGCCCAAACCAGTGTATTTTTTTAATCCTTCGCCTGTTAATTCAAACCACATATATCTCCAAGTAGGAATTCTTTTGGAGACCAATGAAAATGTATTCCAAACAATGCATTCTTATTCAAATTCTTATAAATTTTAATCAAAAAAATCTTGTATTATCTGCAAGCAATGTCTTCCAAGTCATCCCATTTTATTTCATTTAAGTCAGACCACTTTTACTAACCCCCTCATTTATATGGAATTAATATAGTATGTGTATTGAATGAGATGCCTAATGACTTTGATACAGTAACACAAGCAAATTATTTTCAGTATATATATAAAATGAATGGATATATTGCTGATATTTAGCAAACCAAAACATACTTTTAGTGAAAACAGGAGGGATACCCAGGAAGGACAAGTTTTGTTCCTGGCCTTGCATGGTTGAGGGTATTAGTGTGGACGAGTGGAAGACCAAGGTTTCTGCTCAGAACAGAATATATCCACTCTCCAAACTTCTACTATCTCAAGTAGTGCACTTGAGCATAGTATGGTGAAAATATCTTTATGTTGGAGAATTCAATATGGTGTTATGCCTTCCATAAATATCCTCCAAAAAACAAATGTGGGAGGTTTTGTGGCTACAGCTTGTATGGGATACTTTGTGATTGTCTCCACGGGTGATTGGGAACCTTCTTCCAGCTGTGGATCAGCAGAGATCCACCTGCCTGGAGCCAGCAGTGGTCTCACTGAATTTTCTCCATCTCTGAGATGTGGTTGTTGACGGGAGTTATATCTGCTCTCAGCTTTCACTTCCCTTGGCTAAAAAGACATGGTCTCCTTTCTTGGGGGAATTTTGGAGCTCTCTTTTGTTCTGCTTTAGCTCCAACTAAGCTTCCTTGCACATGGATAACCAAATTCTTGAATTCTCTAATAAAGAAGATCTCAATAGAGTCTTATAAAGAAGCAATAAAATTTTCCTGTCCTGGGTATGTTTGCAGCACATGACATGTCCCTTCAGCTGTCTGTCTTTTCCTGCATATGGCTGAAATTCCAGCTATTAGTTCCCATGATCACCCTGACCTGGGAAAGAGAGGTGATTCCATAGGACAGGTTTTATGATCTTACCCCAGTCTGCATCTTACTTGTTCCCAGAGCTTCTTCTCCAGGAATGTGAGAGGGAGCAGACAAGCAAGAGATAACTGCAGTTGGGTGGACTGTTATGCACCACAGCATGTGGTGTGCTGGTTGCTGGCTACCTGGCACACAGATGGTCCCAGAAGTGCCTGTAGAGAGGGGGAAGGGCAGGTGGGCTTTATGGCATCATCAAGTACTGATCTTGGTCTCTGCCACGGCTTTTCCTAGTGGCTGACAAAAGGACTGAGATGTGGCTGGTGTTTTGGTCTCTGCCAGGCAGCAGGGAGGTTGGTCTGGCAAAATTAATTTACTCCTGCTTGCTCCTTTATTTATTGAGGGGCTGAGAAGCCTTGGCAGTATTCTTGTATTTCAGAGAAGTTAGATATTAATTTTCTCCTAAATGCTCTATAATTTTATTTTATTAAAACTTTTACAAGGAGAGAGAGGGTTTCCTTGCACCATCCCAAATGGGTGCCAATAAAATCTTTATACCCTACCGCAGTCTCAGGTACTGCTTGTTTGCAAAGAAAAATACATTATGCAGAGAATTTTTTTTAAAATATATATTAGAGAAAAGGTATAAAACTTTATTAGCTCTATATTTCCTACCCCTCTACTTCAGAAAGCCAACTTTCTCAAATAGAGCCCTGAAAGGAAGGGTAGAGGAAAGTAAAACTTTCGGCAAATGTGGGGATCTCTGAGAGCACTACCAATAATTTTTACTGTGAAAGTAATACCTTGATTTTAAGGTCTGGTGCCTTAGGAACTGAGAGGGGTTTAGAGGAGAGGAGCCAGACATCTCCCCGTGGTTTGAGAGACTGAGAAGGTAGTGCCCCTAACTAGGTGGTAGGACTTTCCAAAGTACCTCTGCAAGACAAAGGGGTTTTCTCCAGCTTTTTGTTCCCAGAGCTTCTGATACTGCTTA
Organism: Turnix velox; assembly: GCA_013400935.1. NCBI lineage: Eukaryota > Metazoa > Chordata > Aves > Charadriiformes > Turnicidae > Turnix > Turnix velox. The sequence goes on from VZTY01020379.1 coordinate 11,745, forward strand.
GGATAAACTGTCCCTTTATTGTCACATCTTTCAGTCCATGGGGATTTTGCACCAGAAGGTTAATTCACAGCTTGGTTAAACTGGGGTAGGCATGCTAGAGCCAGGTGATCAGTCTTAACTAAAACTAGGTAAGAATCTGGTCCAGTTTTCCAGTGTTTATTGTGAAAATTTGTTTACAGCTAGATATTGGTAAAGGAAGTTTGAGCAGCCCTTCTACAGCATTTATTCACACAAAACTTTAATATTTGATAATGTTATTTAATAAAATCTGTTACAAGGTACTTAAATAACTCTTTATGACCCTTTTATGATTTATGTCATGACACATAACCTCGGGTGTATATATTTTATGTTATTACAGATGTGTAAACTGATATTAATTGTACACATTTTCCCCTGAAGTATAAGAACTGATCTTTTTCTTTTTCCCTTGGCTATATAACTAGACATATAATAATTTCTACAGAAGGTAAAACCAGCGTATATAGTAAAAAATGGATGAAAAATGTTTGTGCAGCTCTGCCTTTCATTTTAAATGAATATAAATGTTCGTATATGTCATAAATTTAAGCTGCAAGTAAATTACTGCCAAGTTCTGAGCCCATCTTGTGTTTGAATCCTGGAGTAAAATAGAAAACATTTGTTGAATCAGTCTGCTGAAAGCAGCAAGGAAATGATGTAATGTTTATGAAATATGCAGTTTTGATACAATCCAATTAGCACTCTCAGTTGCCCTCCTGCAGCCTTGCAGCAGGTTTGCTGGGGGAACTGGCCAAGGAAAGCAGAGATACCCCCCCACAGAAGGAGGGACTGGTGGCTTTCTTTAAGAGGGTGTCCAAGCAGCTCTATGCAGGCTATTGGTCACAATGCTGGTAATGATGCCCTGAAATGCACTTCAAGACCATTGGTCCAGGATGCACTACCCAAGGTTTTCTGATAAATTGATGAGAAATACCCTGGTGAGTGTTTTGCTGGGGAAAAGATGACACTTTTGCAGTTCTTCCATTTTTCTTGAGTAAAGCACCCATCATCAGCTGCCATGTTCCCATGCAATATGAATGCCACAGTGTACCCTCTCTTCAGGGTTTTTTACAAGGAGAAGACAGGGACCTCACCTGATGTGTCCATGCCAAACTAACCAGATTTGGGACATGCAATAATGTTCCAAAGTGAAACTGCAGCACCAGGAATTCCATCCTTGTTTTCTGAACCTACAGGATTTTCCACCCCAAAATCCATCTCTGCAGACGATAACCCCAGCAGAGGAAGTGACAGCATCAAAAAAAAGGAAAATAAAATCAAGATACCTTTCTCTTTAAATGCATTTTACAACACATTTCAGCATCTGGAACAAAGGACATCAGTTTTGATTATTTCCTCATGTTATTTATTCAATTTGTTATACTTAAAACTATTATTGTTTTCTATTCTTTCTCTCTCTCACTCTGTTCTTCTCTTTCATCCTTATGTTTCTGTTCATTTAACAAGCATGGATAAGGAAAAAAAATCAGTGACAGGAAAAAAAAATCAAAATATGTCATCAGTGTGGCCTTTTTTTGTTTTATGGCATTAAATGAACTGCCAGTCCAGGTAGAAAAAAATAATGCAAGTATTTAAAGTTTGACATTATAACAACCAAGAGTAAAGCATGAAAAGGAACCACTAATCAAATACTTGAGTAGTATATTTACCCAAATCTCTGCTAATGATGGTGTAATGCCACTGATGGATGCACATACATGTCTGTCATGTCATGAGCTTATGTGAAATTAACTTGAACTTATGTTAAGCATTATATTAAAAGTAGCCATGCCCAGGTGGCACGGTGACACAAGCCTCACTTGATGCTTTATGAACCCATCAAAACTGCAGAAATCATCCCAGAGATGCTGGCAGATGTTCTCAGCAGCTAGTTCTGGTGGCTGCAAGTCTTGTTCTCCACCCTGCATGAGGACAACTGTGTTGTCCCATTGGTCAAAGGGGCTCCTCTTGCCCTTCAGAATACCCATCCTGAGGAAGGAGCATCAGGGATCTCTTCCCTGCTGGGAGTCGGCAGAAATGCTCATTGTCAAGCTGAGCCAATAATGGATTTTTTTGGCTTCTTAGCCAAACTGGGGAAAAAAAAAAGAATCCAGCACATGTTGCATCTTAGCTTTTCAGGGAAAAACACAAAATTCGGAACATGTCATTTTGGGTCAACCTGAAATACCATCTCTGATTGAAGTCCGAAGTACTTGGTTTTGCTTTGCTGAGTTATTAAACTCGTTTGTTCTAACTTTTGTTTTTCAAATTAGGTCAATTTAGGAATAAACAAATGCTATTTAGAAACAAAAGGCTGAAAGGTTTTGCTTGGAAAATGTCAAATGTTCTAGAAAGTTTGAAGTGAAATGTTTTGACATTTTGCAAAAAAAAAAGAGAAAAATCTGTGGTTTTCCTTAGCTGAAATCAATAGCTGAATTTGACCTGAAAGTGCGAAGAGTTCCTTTTCTCTTCTAAAATTCAATTTTTAGATGAAATTACTTTCAGTGGCCAAAGAAAAAATAAAAATAAAGAAGCTTGAGTGTATAGTTCTTTTCTCCTGTAGCAAGAGAAGCCTCCAGAAACCCTGTACTCTCCTGCTCAGGTGCCTGGACTGGACACATACATCCTGCAGGATGAGGGCACTTACAGATCTTCCTTTTTCAACCAACAGCAATTCAGACATGACAAAAATACAAAATGGCTCTTCTTTTTAGAATAAGGACCTTGCCCAACACATCATGTGCAGATCACTTCAAATCCCTTCTTGTTCCTTCTGTGTGCCCTGTGCGCCCTTGCTGTCTTTAGCTGGCCATTGGTTTAGGCCAGTGAATAGTCAAGGTTAGTGCTGATTTTAGTGCTGTTTGCTGCTTAAATGTATTTATTAATCTGATCCTTTCCTCCTCTTCAATGCCTGTAGTTACTAGAAGTTGGTCAGTTGCTCCATCCTGAGCAAGCAGAGTTTATTTAAGTCAGTTTACAGGGGCATAGGCTGCAGCTGGCTCTTAGAGCACACACTTAATAAATTACCAACTGGTGAGAAATATGTTTGAACAATGGGGAGAGACAATAGCCAAGATAAAAAAGAGTAAAACTCATGCCTGCTTTGAGGAAAGCAAACACAGTGCTGCTGCCAGCAGCCATCCCACACAGCCCTGAGCTTGCATTTCCTGCATTTCCTACAACTGGTCCAGCTCACTTTTTCTCAGAGCATTAACAGCAAATGAGGCTGAGAATGTGTGAGAAATGTCCATCAGGGTCAGGCTGATCCCTTTTGCTGTGTGAATGCAGAATAAAAGTCCAGCTGGGCTGGCATGCATGGCCATCACCCTACCTAGTCACATGGGACTACATATCTCTCCAACCTCCCCTGGTGCAATGCAGTAAGCTTTGATTTTTTTGGTCCCAGGTGAGATTTACAATGAAAGAGCAGCAAAATTCTTGCAAAACATATTAGCTCTTATTACAAGTTAATCCTGACACCATGAAATGCCAGTGGCACTGCTTGGTCTCACTGGTGGTCAGCCTTGGTGCTGAGGGGGTCTTGGGACCTCTTTCAGATGCCTGCTGAAGGGATGGATGAGGCTGCCTTGCTTCCCACTCAGGGAGAAGTGCAATTCCTCAGCTCCCGGACACTGGGAAAGTTTACTGTGGAAACTGATACCCTTCTAAAAGTCCTCCTTTGCGCCGGTGTCACTGCAGGTAGGGCTGGGTCAGGGGATTACTTTGAGGCTGCCCACCATGCTCATTGTCCTCCAAAGCATGAATGAATGGGGTAATTTAAGCCTGAGGAGATAACAGACCCCAGTGTCTGTACCAACAGTTGTTATTAGCATTTCCCATGAAGCTGCAGGTTGTTGGTCTTTTAACAAATTATCAGGATATATGGCTCCTTCCAGGTGTTGAGTGTCTGTGTGACTTGGCTTCTCTCTGATCATCAACTAAGAACAGGCAAGAAAGCTTTAATTACCTCCAATGCTCATTACACTCCTGTCAGGAATCTGTAGAAGGGCTGGCAAGTGGTGGGTGCCATGTCTTATGCTCCAACACAAATGGTCCATCCTGATGGAAAAATTTTGCTCCTCAGACAATACCAGACTTGAGGAAGCTCTGTGAAGCACTTCTTCCCTTCTCTGGGTATGTGCAAGTGTTTTCCCTTTGAAGTGCGATTTAAATAGGGAAAAATTGTAACACTTAAAAATAAGTGCTTATAATGCTTATACCAATCTGAACCAAAAATTATGAAAAATACATCAATGTAAAATTGCACCACTTAAATCAACTGAAATTCACCTGTCCCTTTGACAACTTCCATGGCTGAACATCTTCCATAAGCAGCTGGGCATGTTAATTGAGGCTTAGAATATACCTGTGAATTTCTCAGCTGATGATAAGAAAAAGGTTAGCTGGAACCCCTCAATTGGTTAGCTACAAAGTTGATGAAGCTTATGCAAAACATAATCTTCCAAATCACATCCTCCCTGTGTACATTTACCACATCTGCCCAATCTTCCTTGTTTGACAGTGCTCTGGAGCAGATTGAAACACTCATGGATCAATAGGATTGGTGAGTTTTGCCAGCAGCACTGGGCTTTGGGTTTCACACTGCTGCAGAAAGTTCCTTTGGATCTATGACAGCAACAGACATATCTCCCGTGATTCCTTCTGCCTCCTCACCTTCTGCATCTCTGCTCTTAAGCTCTCCTTTCCCTTGAGCAGGTATCCCTGGCTCCCTCTGCCAGCTGTCCTGCAATGCCCCTGCTCTGCTGCTAAGGCAAGGAAAGCCAGGCAGGTGGAGATGGCCCTTCCACAATATAGGTGTTCCCACTCTGGGGCTGGGGCAGCCCTTGGCATGCTCAAGTGCAAGCTATCCAGCAGCCCAAATTAGCAGAGCAGCTCGTGGGCTCCCGTTTCACACCCACTCCATCCTTCTCTCCTCCCGTTTCACACCCACTCCATCCTTCTCTCAGTGCCTGGGATCCTGCAGCATACCAGCCTGCAGCTGGGATGGCTCAGCTGCAGCAGGGGAGACTCTGGGGTCTCGTGTTCAGGAGGGCAGACCACCATGGCTTGAGCAGTCACAGCGCAGCAGTCCTTTTTTTGGGCTTTTGTGAAGGCAGCTATTTCTTTTTCCCATGAGGCTCCATTACATAATACCCCCAGAAATAGCATCCTCTCCTTTGCTGCTTTAATTGCTGTGTCATTTTTGCACGTGTCCAAGAGAGGGTGGGTGCAACTGGTGGGGTGAAAAGTGCAGGCTGTGGTTGTTCCATATGGCCACTTGTCCTAGAGGGACGCATCACCTCTATCCCAGGCTCAATGCCCAGCCAAAACAGCTGGTAGCTTTCATGGAGCTTGAGATACTTCATGTGTCTGCAGGCAGAGAGTTCAGTGTTTCAGTACCTATCTTCACAAAAAGCTGCAGATCTTAGATCAAAACTTTAATTTTGCCTCCTGGCAGTTTCTCCAGCAGATGAAATGCATTCTGCCCTGGGAATCCATCTACCATTGCAAACATCCAGCATAAAACAGCATATCAGTTTTATTAAGCAGGACGCTAGGCAATTTAATAGCCTGGTTTAATTTGGTAGAATTCATCCAGCTTAAGTATTTTTCCATCTTCTACTCAACCTGTTTTATGATTTATCAATTACTTATTTCACATACATCATGAGTTTCACTTTTTTCACTCTGTAAATCATATTCCTGGCTGAAGAAATGGTTGGGGCTTTTTAAAAGTAAAAAAAAAAAAAAAAAAGCAAAAAGCTCAACTTTTCTCTCTATATGAGAGGCATAATACTTTCTGTGAAATATTTAGAACATCATTTACAACAGATGCAATTCAGCAATGAGTCAAAAGATTTGCAGAATATTTGGGAGGTTATTGTGACCTTTTGAGGATAAACTGTACTAAGTATTGATCTTTCCTACAAATAAACCTGATTTCCAGCAATAGGCAGTCCTTTTACTTATTTTTTTTTGCCTCACCACACCACCCCTATTGGAGTAAGCCTGTCCGTGCAGCATCACTGTTGTCTCAAATGCTTCGAGAGGAGCTGCCCTCCCATTCAAACACAGAGATGACTTTTCATTGATGATGGGAGGTTTGTGGGTGTCTCCCCCAGAGCCTTACTTTTCAAAGCACTTACTGAAGCACTGCCTGAAAAAACAAACATGAAGCTTAAATCCCTCATCCGCATCCCGAGGGAACATCTCCATTCACTCTGGTGGGCGCTGTCCCAGACTCCAGCTGTGCAGAGGCACAGCAACATAATTGCAACAGGCCCTGCAATAGCACTGACAAATTAAAACTGAAATTTTGCAATTCTTCTCTTTTAATCGTCCATTGTATCCAATCCTGACCAATTCCTGAAGAACTTTAAAAAAACAGACCGCAGGGTAAAACTCTGGCTTCATGGAGGTCAATGGAAGAAACTTCCATGGGCTTAATGAGCTCATGGGCTCTCCCCATGCCTGTTATGATTTTATTTATGTTGTGGGCTAATGAATGTCTGTCTAATGCAGATGCAAGAATGATTCCAAATGAGATTGAGATCCCTGCAGTTGTTGGTGCTGCATGGAAATGGAATATTAAACTTTGTCCCAAGAAATGGGCAGCAAAAAGAAAAAAACAGGGAGAAAATACAATGACTCACCTATAAATTTTAATCCAGGTGGTAAATCTGGCCATTTTTGTGGTGCCACTCCTCCAATTTAAACTCACAGCATCAGCAGGCAGAAGGGAATTTTTACTTTGCAAGAATTCTGACAAAAAAGTAACAATGTTATGCAGGAAATGTGCTCCAGAGAGAGTAGAAGCTGAAGCTCACCACGAGACCTCTCTGCTCAGTGATCACAGATCCTTTTTATGGTCAGTAGTACTATTGATCCATCAGCATCTAATCAATGACAAATTTAATGTGATAATTAAGTGGAGTTTTATAGATTCAGTCTGGAACATGACTGCTGGCAGAAGTTTTAACATGGAAAAAAAAAAACCTCACAAAAACAGAGTCACCCATTAAAGTTGATGATATTGTGAAAAATGTTCATCTCTTCCTCAGAAATGGACGTCCTTCATGTTTTAAAGTATAACAGAAAACATTATCAAGACCACTAGAGAGTTTTTTCTCTGCCAGGAACTAGCCAGTTGCAAATGCTTCCAAATGGAAACAACTCAGAAATTTCAAAAATGTTTGCAAAAAAAGACATTTTCACTTTTCAACCAACTCTGTTATTGATTTTCCAGGCTGGATAAGGAATGCTTGTTGAATTTTATGGAAACTGATAGTGGGACTATATGAAACTGGCCATAAAAGATAACAGATTTTGTTTTAAAGTCAGATAAAAGTTATAGTCCCATGTTATTTGGCATATGAATTTCCTATGATACCAATAAAAATGTTCGTTATAAAGCATTTCCTGAGGAATGGTTGTAACCCCAAATGATCATGGTTATTTGCTGAGGAAAATAGGTTTTATTCTGAACAATAAACCTATGCAGATTTATTAACCTGGGAAACACGCAGCCATTTCATGTACCAATCCAGTTCGAGCTGATGGAATTAATAACACTGATATAATGAAAAATATTTTTTACACTCCAAAACCATTGCCTGCATAATGTCACATATAAAGGAGTTTACTTAGCAGCCCTTTAGATCTATTTTCCTATTCTTTGCAGAAGTCTTCATTCACAATGGATTGGTTCTCTTTAAATGGTGATATTTGCTGTGTATCATGTTACTGCAGCGCTATTCCCTGTAGATGAATGAAAGCTGAGCATGAACTAACAAGAAAAATACTTGGAAGATGAAAATTTGAAACAACTGAAAATGCCTTTTGTGCTTTCAAGGTGATGGCAAGTGAATCCAATGGGCACTTGAAGCACCTCCAAATCCCCCTTGGCACACTCTGCATCAAAAGCACATTAGCTTGCCTTGGCTACAAGTGTAAATAGCCTGACCTCCCCCTCAGTTAAGTGATGGTTGTTCCACAGCCCTCAGAGCTCACCTGGGAGCCCTCCAGCTGACTCAGCAGAGGGCTGGATAAGGGCTGCAATTAATATACAAGGCTGAGCCCTGATGGTAGGTGTCAGGAGCAGCAAAGAGGATCTCTCCTGCTGAGATCTGTATTTTCCCTCCCCTTTGAGGCCAACAGCCCTAACTTCAAAGCACAATAATTATTAATAAACTATTAATAAAGCAGCACAAGAGGATGCACAGCCATAGAAACTGCTGATAGTATCATCTCTTCTGCTTAACTGGTGGCAGAATCAAACTGTACATGTCTTCCCCAAGTTGTTCTCCTCAATATTTCTCATTATCATGCAATTTTATAATCATTTTAATGTAGAAATAGCTGTATTAAACTAAGAGACACTCCAAATAAATAGGCTTCCTCATTCACCAGCTATCAGTTGCTGGAGGGAGGAGAGTGCAAAAGAGAGCAAAAACTGAAGCTAGGATGTGGACTGAGATAACTGAAGTAAATCCTGAAACAGTGAGCTAAATATAAGGTTTCTTTTATCAAGTATTTATGACATTGCAAAGATATGTCTGAGTTAGAATAATAAGGCATGATTTTCCCTAACATTACTTTTTTTAATTTTTCTTCATTTTACTCTGAAACTGGCTACCACTGGTTAATTCATTCCACATTTCCCAAGGTCAAAGACCACCATCCCAAACAGTCTTCTCCACAACTGTTATTTCTTTTGAAGTACAGAACAATAAGTGTTTTATCCCATCCACTGGTTTTACAGCACAGAGGCGGTTGGAAACAGTGTTCATGGATGAAGCAGAGAGCTGTTGGAGAAGGCAAGCGTCATGAACTCCATTCTACCTTGGAGTCTGGATCAGAGAATGAGAAGGATGACAGTGTGTTGGGGAAGGTCTGGCCCCCAGCACTCCTTGTTTCAGGCCAAGGAGATACCAGCATGACTGAAGTAGACCCTTAGAGCTGCAGATGCTCTATGTGAGATATCCTCTCCACAACCACCTGAGGGATATAATTCTGGGACAGCCAAGTCCTAACTCCGGGTTCTGCCTTCTCTCTTGCAGAGTCCACTTTTCTGGGTAATATGGCTTTTCATAATAACTTACCTTAAAAATGTCCTGAAGCTACCACTGCAAAATCAGGTGGGAAACTCTTATTTTAACTGACTTTGTTACCTCCTTTCAAAAAGTAACACCTCTACTGATGGCTGTGTTTATAGAGCCGAGTGTTTTCTCTGTGCTTTTAGCTAAGCAGCCTTTAAAGCAGGAGTGCCCTATGTGCAGGCAGAGCACTGACACTCTCACTACATGGACCTAGAAGAACAGATTGACTTGGCCCCATGGCCCAGACCAGCTGAGTTCCTGCTAAGCACCTCTGACACAGGAGTCACCTCTGTAGCCATAGTAAGCACACAGTCACGTAACCTCATGACTCACCTGGCATGTGATGCTCGAAGACAGGAGGGAGAGAGTTAACAGAAGAATTCAGGTTTAGTGCAAATCAGCACATTCTGCCTTTATAAATGTGGGCATATATATAGAGAGAGGGGTGAACATACTGTCTGAATTTTGCATTTTTATAAAGCAGAACCTAAGTCTACAGGCCACGTATGAAGCCAAACAGCATGTTTTCGGGTAATTAGTGTTTATAATCAGTTTGTAAAGCTAAAGTGACTCCAGATCACAGCGTGCTCAAAAAAAAATTATGTAGAAAAGATTTTTTTTCCTTTGCCTATGCATGCAAATGCCAAATTAACATCTGCATACAATATAGGCTCTGGTCAGACCTAAAATATTGTTGTGGTTATGGCCAATTCACTTAAAAGCCTATATGTTTAAAACTTCACATTAGTATGGATGAAATGTTTTCTGTTCCTTTAACTTTTTTTAGGATTGGGGTTTTTTTAAGTTAAAGTTTCACATTAATGGTACTTATAAACCACAGCTGTTTCACTGTACTATATAACAATAGTGTTTTGTATCTCAGCAAGTTTGGAAGTCTTCATGCTTACTCAATTCTTCCAAAACCAAAAGCAACCCCACTTGTTCCTTGAAATGGAAGAGGTATCTGTAGTGTTTGCAAAACAATTAGATTCTTGACAACTTTTCATAAAGATGATGTTTTGTTATTGCTTCAAAGATTAGATCAAATTCAATTCAGAGTCAGATGAAATTTGGCAATTTTGGCTCTGGGGCCTTTATTCTGCTATTGCTGTAGGGAAGGGAAGGCTGAGGAGGCTACTTCCCTTGCACCAGTGAGTCTCTCCAGTGATGGAGGCCCACCTCAGGGGCTGCAGAAAGGCAAGTATTGCCCCATTCCTCACTGGGAGGTGCAGCTGAGCCACAGCTGTTGGGTCATCACATACTGGTTATTCCACCTCTGCATACTTTTAGTGTTGAAAACACAAATCCTTGGAGCTCAAGACAGTTCTGCAGCCTCTGGGTGAAGCTGACAGGTAAACCTCCTCCAAGTCCCTTGCAGGAACTTCATCAGAAAGAACAAAAGTTCTGCAAAAACACAGTGACTAATGGCTTCAAAATGCAAGCCTGTTTACCTACATGATCACCCTCATGAATGTGTTTTCAGATGGGGGTTTGGAAGTGTGCTATGCCCTTTCAGGCTGTTTCCATTATGCCATGTTTACTCTTCCTTGTCCTCTTCTGGCCCTGGCTGACTGGATTGTATTGCCCAAGCTGGTATGGCAGGGTACGCACAGAGTTACACTGCAAGCTATAGTGCTGCTGCCTGTCTCTGGCAGCTGGAAATGTGCACATACCCCTGTGTGTGACCCTGACCCTTCCACTCACTGCATTTATCATGCAGGTAAACTCCATCTTGGCTAGTCACCATCAATAGCCCTCAGTAGAATCAGGCACTTTGGCCAGTGAAGATAGCTTGTTCATTCCTTGCAGTGATATAGGCAGTTTAGGAACAGAGAAGGGGACATTAATGAGGTGAGGAGTTTGGTAGTGTTACAGAAACAAATTCCCTCTCTACTACAGACTCCAGGAGTAAAGCCTGGATTGTTATCTATGGCTCTGGAGGTCAGTGGTGACCACAGGAAGTGATGGGTGTGCATGAGGATACATGCAGACAGGATACATCTCACTCTCCTGCCAAAAGCAAGATCAAGTTCTTGATAGAGGGTGTTTTAATTCTCATTTACAAGAAGATTATGAAGCAGTTTGTTTGGCGTGGTTGTTTTTTTGTTTCCCCAGTACATTTAATTTCTTTCTTCAAACCTCTGGTTTTCCAGGAGAGGTTTTGAAGTGGCTTCATTTGTAATCCGACCTTGCTTCTTGTCATATTTGTGTCATCAGATCTGGCAGTCACACTAGGATGCTGACAAGTATTTTTAACTTTAAAATATGGTACTTTGGCAACTGAAAGAAATAAAAAGACCCTGCTGTCTTCAGAGTGTTTCTGAAGAAAAGGGATGAGGGCTCATGGCACAACACAGCTGTGATCAAAATTGTCCAAAGTTGCCTGGATCCCACTCTTGCTGGTTATTGTAAGCCCAGCTATTTTCTCCTCTGTGTGAGCCCTTAAGAGCCCAAGAACAGCAGCCCAAAAAACATGAGGGGCTGGTGTTACTGCTTGCTGCACAGGGAGCTGTGGATTCCAAACCCTACACATCTCCACAAGCCTCCTGTCTTCTTCTGGGAGTCAAGTGAGATCAGAAAAAGGCTAGAGCAAATTGTGGTCCTCTCCTGGTGGGTAGCACCTCATGGGATGCAGATGGAATCAGAGCCTGTGCATAGCCTCACATCCCTGCTCAGCTGTGGCTGACTCTTGGGTGTTGCACATCTCAGGAACAGCCTTGGGGCTTTACGTAAATAGATGAGGTTTGCCAGCTCCAGCCAGCACCACCACAGCTGTGATCAGATCGACAGACCACCTTTTTGGCAAAGGGAGGTCTTCCCTGTGGGAAGGGCCACAGACACAATGCTAGGACAGCATTACAGTCAATTACAGTTGCTAAGAAATAAGATGCTATATGAAGGCCACTTCCCACTTCCTAAGGCTTACAAAACCAACCCTGACCATCAATTCCTACCACTTTCTTTTCCTCATACAAATACCTTCTGGCTATCATAGCTTTGTGTACCTGACCAAGTGATCTCACAGAGATCTTTTTCATATCACTCATTAAAACCAGCTGCCCAATGGCTGAGACTGACACAAATTAGCATCACTGAGAACATGGACAGGCCAGGTTCACTTGGCAATAGCACTCAGCCACACAGCCCTGCTTTGGCTTTACAGAGAGTAGGCAGGGTACAGCACAGCTCTTAAGGCCATTTAATAGCAATTTGACATGCAGGGCAGTCCTTCAACATTCTCAAACTCACACCTCACACTCAAACCCAGGTGGAGTTGCTTTCTGATCTTCCAGAACCATCCCTGTGATCGTAGCAGACATGCCTTATAACTTGTGTTTACCTTCTGCTCCAGACTGTATGAAATCTAACATGAGAAGTAACACTTTACCACTGTTTTCCCAAGTGTGAAGGAAAATCTGTTAGACCTTTTCCAGAAACATCTTTTATAATAAATTCAAAATACCTGATGTTAGACCTCATGTTCATAAGGAGATTCATTCTCACTGAATCCGTAGAGCTACACAGATTTTTGCAATCTTGATGTTTAAAAAAAAGAATAGACCTTTGTAGATTTAGAAGTAATCTCTATTAATCCCTCAGTTCTTCAAGAGACTCTTCAAGAGTTTAGGGTTTTACATGTGTGTAAGCATCTGCAAGGTTGAAACCAAAAGATGTTTCAGCCAACCCCAAAATGAAAAACGTAAATATGAAATATTAAAAACAGCTCTGCTCTAGAGAAGAACTTCGACATTGCCACAAATCTGAAGAAGAAAGGGAAAACTCTGGCATATAAATTCAGGATGACATCACTTTCTGAGAACCTTATGCCAAAACAGTGCTATCTCTGGGAGATCCTCAGTGAAAGTTTTTGTCATCTTTGCCAGGTTAATATAACTTTGAGATAAAAAAATACTTTCATATTCATACTGCAGGATAGGGGCAGAGAGGAGGGGATATGTTTTTCCCAAGGGTCATATTGCATTCATATCTGTAGTATCAGGTCAAGAAACACAAGACTTGCCATCTTTGCATAAGTCATCAATCTTTCTTCCATGCATTGACATATGATGCTTCTGAAAGGAGATCAAAAAACACAGTACTTCTTGGTGGCCGAGTAACACTACACATAGGGCTCAGCAAAATTTTTTGCTTCAATTTATCATTAGTTTTCTGCAAATTATCAAAAGGAGCCTTTCTCAAAAGTCTGACACCACTGGTATCCTTTAGCTCTTCTACATCAATCAATTTGGGAAGGGAGTCCAACAAGACAGAATGAAATGCAGAATTGTAACCCAATACTATTCTGGAAAGTACCTTCTTATCAAGTGCAGACTCAGTAACTCACTTCCTGTAGGAATCCTGCCTCGGCCACAAAGTTGTTCATTTGCAGCACTCTCTGTCCTCAGGAGCAAGTGATCCATGTTCTGTCAAAGGTCACTGCAGTTGTTGCTCAGAGAGCTGGAAAGGTCAGGCAGCCCTGGGTCAACTTGGTGAGCTCTTCAGTGCTGCAACAAGGTGTAGAGCTTATGTGCTGGGGGAATTGTGCATAGAAGAACAGTTCATATTTTTATCCTGCAATACAAGGAGGAAATTTGGTTTGTTCTACATGTTCACAGTGGACAGAGCTCACAACATATGCCTTCTGCATGCTGTCCCCAGGAACGGGCTGCAGAGGAAAGAAAAGCTGCAAAAGGCTTATGTTTGCCCCAACTGCAGCACTTAAATACAGGCTAATGCACGTGGCGTATTTGCAACTATGCTCAGTTTTCAAGCCAGGGTTGTCTGCTGTGCCTACTTTTGGTGACCTCCACACACCACAGACCAGTTCCTGATGGTGGTAGGTCCTTTCCCTCTAAAGCTCCAGATTATAAATGTCTCTCAGCACCTCCAGGAAATAAAAGGCTGTTCTCCAGGCTCTTGCTGTCAGAGCAGACGTCTTGGATACCAAGCAAGCAACATAAATATTGCAGCTGTATTAGGTGCCGATGTTAGCAGGGGCTTACACGAGCAGAATTACAACTGCAGAGATTATCGTGGTCACCTCTGGGACTTTCTGGGTAACACATCTGGTCCAGCAATACACTGCATCTCTCTGCACAGGGACTATATCAGTAGGGCTGCAGGCTCTGGGGATTTCTGTCCTAGACCTATCCCACAGGGAAGGGCAGAGTTTACTCAGCAGACAGGAGATCTCCTTGGGGTGTAATGCAATACTTTGGTCATCTCTTTCTTGGGAAATTCTCATTTTGCTCAAGCTAACATCAAAATTCCTATTGGCATCCAGTGGGGGCTAAGTTTTACACAGAGATCTCTTCTCATCCAAAAACTTGCTCAGGTGTGTTGAGGAGTCTGGGTATTGGCTGCTCTGAAATGATGAGGAGATAAGGTGTTAGCCTGTGCATTGCTGCCATGCAAAGCATATTCCTGGCTGCCAAGACCAGGGGGTGGCAGAGCAATGGTTAAAGGGTACAGACAGGAGGAAAAATCCACTGCAAGTGACAGCAGATGCTGTTTCACAACCAGCCCCTACATGCATGTGTTGATGCTGCCTCTTGTCACAGGCCAGCAGCAAAACCAGACAGGACTTTGTAGAGTGGCATTTAGAGAAACAGCTAAGGGGGCTGTAAAGCTTCAGATGGAAAAGGCATCCAAGATATCTGCCGGGGAGAAATCCCCCATGAAAAATTACTACTTTGGTAAGGCTGAAGCAGAGATGCCAAAGGTAGATTGCCTGAAGTGAGGCAGAGATCCTGCTTGCTATGTGAATGCATTAGCTTTCTGGCAGGGAGCAGCCAGCACAGGCGCACGGGAGGTGGGTTTGTAACCAGAGCTGCTGGGGGATGGACAGCCTAAGGAAGAGGGTCCCAACAGCCGGGCCAGGTTTCAGAAGCATGAGTTTTTACAGGCTATAACCCAGCCTGGGTAGTGTAAAGCTCGTCCCCAGCTATCAACTTCTGTACCAATGCTTGTCTGAGGCACGTTTAGGTTTCACCACCCGGCATGTTTGAATTATCTCCTTGTTAAATATGTTTACTGTTATTAAGCTGCTTGAATGAGGCTGGGTGAGTGTCAGGGGAGAGATAGCCCCTGGCATGGGTGACACATATGCCATAACCCCAGGGAGATGAAGAAGAGCAAACCTAACAAGTAGAAAGCTCTGTAGGCTGTGAGCCATGGCTGCACATGCCAGTGGGGCTTTACCTGTGGTCTGGCTGCAATCTAGCCAAGCTCACAAATCAAAGGGGTTGGAGAAGGAACTGCCTGGGAGGAGGATGAAAATTGCAGGCACATGGTTTCCTTGGGGAGGTAAAACTGATTTATTCATTTGGTTCAGGTCTGGAGTGCAGGCTGCCCATGATGCAATAATCTTATTGTTCCATATTATTTTATTTACCCTGCTGAGCTCCCATTCTGGTGTTCTTAGGGTCGGCCCAGAGACCTACCAGATCTGGATGACTCCCTAGAGACATTGCCTGTGCTGGCAATGTAAAAGCTAACAATTAGATTGGTGGCTTCTAACCTCAGGATCATTTCAATATATCAACAAGCCTTCTAGAAGACTAATTTAGCTTTGGACTGTTACTTGGCATCTCAAACTGTGAAATGATGATCTGAGCCCTGTTCTTCTCCTTTGGCCATGGGCTGTGGGTGACAAGGAAGGATTACAGGGAAGGTCTCCATGGCAGTGAGCACCATGGAAATCTGCTGGTGGACAAGGCTGGCTCTAGTCCAGTTCCTCACCTAAACTAAGCCGAGTTTCCAAAAAGCTATTTATTAATGGGAAATGTTACGAAGTGCCCAAGTGACTTGGGAATCAAAGTCCCATTTCCCAAAATGACTTTAGCAATTGTGGGATGGTTTATCAATTTGCAAATGGTGGTTTGGTTTGCAGCTTCTGTTGTGAAAAACTGTGAGAGCTGGACACATATTCTTGTGTGCAAATGCTCCTCTAAGAGGACAAGGATTTAATTAAAAAGAATGCAAAATATTTTAATTCATCTGATTCTGAAAATTGCATGTAGGCTGTTTTCAAATGTAACTAGCATTTATTGAGAACTGATTCTGATCTAAGGGCCAGGTCTTTGACCAGCATGATCTCCAACCACACAGTTTAACTAGGTCCCCATGGCCCTCCAGGGTGAGTTGTTGCCACAACTCCAAAAAAAACCCAGGCTGCTGCAGGCAAGGTGCCTAACAAAAGGAAAAAAAGGTTACTGTCTGGAAAATAACAGTTCTACCAAATCGGTCCAAAATTTTTCTGCTTTGGTTATTTTCCTTTTGGTGCAATAGAAAGGTCCTAAGTGCATGGAATTAAAACCAAGGGTTGTCATAAGTTAGTGTAGGCAGGGACAGGATCTGTGTATATATACATGTATATACACACACATGTATGTGAATACATTTATATGTATCTATATGTGTGTGTGTATCAGTGTATCTATACTGTCTATTGGTATATCTATTTATGTGTGTACCTAAGTACCCACCACTACTGTGGTCAGTGTCAGAGCAGGGAGGCAGTGGGTTCTTTGAGCACATCAGTTCTTGGCTCTTAACAACAAGCAAAATTCAGGCTGTCACTCACTGATGTGACCTGGGCTTGATCGTCTGGATGTGAGACACCCAGGGTTAAGGACGAAGGAGGTGTGTTCTTTCCCAGGCTAACATCAGCACCACTTGATCTCTGAGGGCATCACCTCTCCTCCAGCAAGCTTCTATTGTGAGTTGCACCTCACACTGACAAATAAACCAGAGAAAGGTGAGACATGTAGGGACCGTGTCGAGCTGAGTGAGCTCAGCATGCCACCCCACCACAGAAGACAGCTTGAAGCTCTGGGCGATGGGGAGGCAGACCTTGCAAGAGCAGCCGCAGTCTGTACTTATGCCAAACATCTGCAAGCCCCACTTCCACAGCACGGCTTGTTTCTAACCAGAGTGACATTTTTAAACCTTTATGATTCTTAACATGTTAAAAAGAAAATAAATATGCGGTTCTCCAGTGGGTCTCCAGTAACAAAGTGCAGGTCTTTGAATGAGGTCTGTAATGTTCTCTATCCTGCTCCATGCTCTCAAAAGAAACAGTGCTAAAGATATATGGGGCAGGTAGAGCTGATGGAAACAGTTTCAACCTCTTTTTTTTTTCATCAGAAAATGCAATTTCATCAAAATTGACATGTTCAGAGGGATGGTATTGATTTTGACAAAAGTGTCGCTGAAAAAGTGTCAGAGAGGATTGTTTCCACCCTCTCTCTTTGTTCCAAGAAGTTCAAAATGTTCTACTCTGATCAAGTCCAATTTTCTCTGAATTATGTCAGTCTACCTGCTTCAGAGAGACATTTGCTGTGAGGCTGGATTGTGGAGGAGCAGACAGTGATTTTATTCTGGGCGTTGTTTGAGGTTTTTGGTCCCAGCAGTTTTCTGTGATGAGGAATGAATTAGCAGAGGTGTATGGGGCAGACAGAGAGCTCTCCTAGATTCCCCGGGGATTCTGGCACTGGCATTAAGGCCACTGGCATTAAGGCAGGATTCCAGCAAAAGGCAAAATAACCCTTTGCCGTTCTTTGATGAAGCAAGTGAGACAACAAGCCATCCTCTCAAAATCAGCAGAACAGGAGGCGAGAGAATTCTGTCTTAGCTATAACCCTGGGAAGGTTTTGAGGTGTGAATTATCCATCTCCCTGCAATTTGCAGTCCCTCCAAACCTCAGACTCTGTCTAAGTCCCTTCCGGGCTCTCTACGTTCCTCTTTCAGGACATCTGCTTTTGTATCAGCCTGATTTCCCTTTGAGCACAAGAAGGAAGGACTGAGCTCTAGGTAAGAGTGGCTTCCTCCCCCTCAATGTGGATGTTCAGACCAAGGTTTGAACCCTGAAAAACCTGAGAGCCATGCCCAGCTCCAAGGAATCTTCAGTGACAGTAATTATCATTACCACTATCAATATGGGCAAAACAGTATCTTTTTCCTCATTTTTTCAGACTCAGTGGCCTACTGCAGCTGGAGTTAATTTTCTTCTTTACTTTAAATTTTCTCCAGCCTTAGGAAATAGCTTGTTGGGAAAATTTCGCCACACATAACAAATTGTCCATTTAATTTTCTACTGGCAATGTCTAAATTTCAAACTGTCAGTGCCTGGCAATCTCAGTAAGGGCATCATCACTTGTGCCCTTTTACCAGCATCAGGACCCACATTTTGATCTCATAAATGCATTGGTTGTTTGAAGACCTCTGCTCAGTTCAAGTCCAGTTGTCCATCTTAGCTGTGCTGGGCTGAGCTGGTGGCTGCTGTTTATACAGCCCACAAGATGTAGTCTGTTCCACAATGCTCACATTACCACAGCAACATGAGGAAGGAGCACAGGGCTTGCTCCCAGGAGGACGTGTGTGCCAAGAGCATTTTCCCACCCAGCAGGGTTTCTCATTAACATTTCTTGTTGCAAACACCCATCCATGGTGTGCTTGACCTGCTGCAACAAGTGACAGTGAGTCTGCATGGGAAAGGCCACTAGATTTTGCTTTTCAGTTGCCCACTCCAGAAATGTTGTCAGGCAGGGAAATGGGGGTATAGGCTTCCAGGTAAAGAGCTGAGGGTTTGTGTGCATGCATGGACAGCTGCTCCCAAGTGGAGTCTATTTGCAATAATGATCAGTCAGGGTGGATAACTGACCCACAGCTTCCTTGTGGAAGATTCTCTCACACAGAAAAGCATGGGGCAAGGGATAGAAAGGAAGACATCTACTGGCTTTTAAAGACCTGCGTTAAATCCTGTAGCTGAAACAATCCCAAAAAGAACCCCAGTTGGTTTGTGGGGTTTTTTAATGAGAAAATCCATTCCCTGATCATAATTGTTAAGTCTGTACTTTTAATAAAGGCTATTGACAATCAAATATTCAATGAAAGAACAGAAACCAGAAGTGTGACAGTACAAAAGACACCCCACTGTTACCCATCAGGGCTTCCCTCTGCACCTCACGCCTGCGTGCCTCTGAGCAGCATCCCATGGACTGGCACGGCACCTCTTCGGGACACCTCAGCCCTAAACATTTGTGGAAGAGCCAATTCCTTCTGTGGCTCTGCCTGTCTGTCTATTCCTGGCAGGGAGAGCGGAGGTTCCCAGGCGGAAGCAGCGGGCTGCTGTTACATGTTTGTAGAACAATAGGATCTCCCTCTGGTGGCAAATTCCACCCGAGGTGTGCTGACATCGCAGGCAGGGATGGGGCTGCAGGACAGAAGAGATGGTTTCCAAGTGGCTGCCAGGCATCGTGTGACTGCGCAGCCCCCTCTGGCTGGATGTGGGGCTTATGGCCCCACCACTGCTCTGTTCTGCCTGGTCAGGAGGTCCCCAGAATGCCCGAAGTAGCACTGCTGGCATGAGCTTCATACAGAAGCTTCTGGACCAGCAGGCACAGCGCATCCCCTCATACAACTCATCCTGTCTTTGAGCCTAAACAGTCTCAGTCTGAGCTCTGAAAACAGCACCTTGCCCATATACAGCACCTAGCCTGCCTGCACCCAGCAAGCACCTGCAGAGGGATAGCTTTGCCTTGAGGCTGTAGCAGATGCAAAGTTTTGAGTTGTTGTTTTAGGGTTTTGGCAGGTTTGTGACAGTCTTGGAAGAAGTCTTGTCATGTACTCGTAAACCATCCCAGCAGGACACTAATTAAAAGTGTTGCAGTCTGAGCTATACCTCTGTCTAACCCCAGCAGCTATGTGTTGCTCATTCCATCCATCACAGTCCCCCAGTCCTGTCTCCGGGGGGTGCAGGAGTGCTGCCCCATCCTGTATGGAGGGAGATGAGATCTCACAGCTGGATCACCACACAGCAGGGTGCTGTGAACGCAGCTAGCAGCAAGTACCAACAGGAGCACAGGGCACTGGGAGATGGGTAGATTAGGGTGCACCCAACCCTGAAGCACCTCAAGGTCCTGGGCTTTAGGAACTCAAAACTAGTCATAGCTGGCAGAACAGAACAGCAGACTCTGAGACACAGCACCACATTTTCAGGCTACTTCATCCTTTTTACAACAGGCTGCCACAATGGTGGCGAGCATTCCCACTTACCTAGATCACTCCACACAGCACAGGAACTTAGAATGGGTAACTGGCTTCTCTCATCTCCTCAGCAGAAGGGCTTTGTGGCAGTCATATACAGAGGGAAGAGTAGTTTCTTTGGGCTAGTAAGGAGTAAAGTTTCTTTTTTGTCTATATGAAGGGCTCCTCTAACCCTCCAGATCAGCAAAGTCCCTAGAGAGACAGAGCTTGAACTGTCCCTATGCTTCCCTCTTCCCTGGAAGAGGTTGCTACAGTGTTGGAGTGGATAGAAAGGCCACGCATGCTGCATTACAGCTTTGAGGTTGTTTACTGTCAGTCATCTTTTCCAAAGCTGCTCTGTCACATACCTGATTGTGGCTTTAAATGGATAAAACTAGCAGAGGGACTAGCCAGAGACTCTAGTCATCTGTTTCAGGTAACTCGCCCATCCTTGCACTCTTTAAATTGTAATTAGAGACAGTTTGGTGGTAGATCTTGCCCTGGGGCGGCAGGTACTCTTGCCTACTAACAATTCCCTCCTTTCCTTCCCGTGCTTTGTAGTCTGTTGCAAAGACCAGGCTCTAGCTGGAAGCTCTGCAGAAGCAGAGGCAGAACTGAACTTTGCCACCAGAAGGTTGAGGGCAAAATAATTTCCTGGGGAGGGATGTTAAATTTGGTGTCCTTCTCACTCTCTCCCTCCCACAATGACACGCTCACTGCAAAAAGCCAGGCGTGTATTGTCCTGCCAGGATATTTCCTCCCTGCTCCACTGTAGGATCTTCCCCTACTCCAAGACAATGAAGGGACTGAAGCCAATGGCAGCCACTGGTGGAGAAAGGGAATGCGAAAGCCCAGTGGAGCTCATCCTGAGTACACCCCAGCTGGACAGGAGGGGAACAACAAAACCCGGTGGGTGGGCTGTTAGAGGCAGCCCTCCTGCCATTATCATTGTGTTCCCCCCCTACCTTGCCCGTGATCAGTTGTGGCAGGTGGCAGCTGGGCCAGGGCTGGGGGTCTGTTGCCTACCTTCCCTACTATGCCCAGAGCCAGCCTGTAGCCTTATACCACCAGGAGCCATTCAGTGGGGCCGTGGCCACCCTGATGTAGGAGAACCCCTAATCTACACATGCAGTTCACCATAGAGAGCAGAGCTGCAATGCTCTCACAGCAACACATGAATCCAGAGCTGGCACAGAGCAATTCCTCCCTGGAAATATGCCATCTGAGGCTGTGGGGCACCAGGTGAAGAGATGGTGCTCTGCCAGACCTCAAGGGAAGATGATCAGCAGTGTGTGCCCATGATGGTTACTTTTTATTAAGGTTTATAATTATAAAAATACATCATAAAATGTTGTGGCACATGTGTCCATTTTCACCCCGGGGCTGAGGAACTGGAAACCTCAAGCAGAGCAGGCTCCATTGTACAACTTGTCTGGCTGTGGCATAAGCCAATAATTGCTCCAGGGATGAAATGTGCTCCCTCTGGCAGGGACGCTCCAAGCAATGGATGTGAACAGAGGAGCTTGCTGCCCTGCATCCAGCAGTCTTCAGAGACAAGGGAAGGAGAAAGAAAAACTGAAAGCAAGAGGAAAAGGGGAAAGAAAAAAAAATAATAAAGAAGACTGAATCTATTCTGTAACCCCTTCCCAATCCGATGGAGGTAAGCCATCCCTCTGGGCAATGTAAGGGAACGTCCCAACGGCGCTCTCCGGAGCAGGGATTTGCTGTGGGAAGGTATCACCTCTCACCACCCAGCTGTCTCCTTGTCCCTGTGGGCACCTGCCCGAGGCAGTGGCACTTTTGGTACACTTTGGTACACTTTGGGCTCTGGTTACAGTTTGCAGGTGCTTATTCCAAGAGTCACTTTCTCTTGACTGCTGCTCCGTGGCTCTAGGAAGAGGATGCTGGGATAGAGAGTCCGTGAATGGTGTTTAGGGGGTCTGAAGATTTCCCCACGGGGCTTGCAGGTTTTCTGTCCACAACTGCAAGAAAAGTAGAGGGGGAAATAAAAGAAGAAAACAAGAAGACAGGATATTGACAATCTCCAAGCATATTGCTACAGCTAGGCATGATCCACATCTGCCCACACACAAAATATCTTCCAGAAGCTCCCCAAAACCGACCCTTCCCCACCAGACCCTCCCATCTCCCCACCTTCAAGAAAATCACCCCTTCAGAAAGGGACTGCCGGGCTCCATGAATGAGGAGGGAAATGGAAAAGGACGCGAGGATGCATCCCCGAACAAAAGGGACCTTGATGATGACGAACAACCTCTGCTGGAGATGTGGATCTGCATGGGAAGGTGAACCAGACACACATCATACTCACTCTCTTAAAGTCTGTTTTTGGGGTGCCTCAGGAGCGGACTGCGCTACCAGCACTGGGAAGGAGAAAGAATCTGCCTACAATCTAGCCCCTGCTCATCCCAGGCACGGAGCTGCGACAGACTTCCCGCATACCCCCACACTGTCCACTCAAGCACCTTCGGTGCAGGGAGGAGATGAGAAGTGTCACGGGGCTGCCGTGGGTATAGAAATGGACAGGAAAATTTTTCTGGGGAAATAAGGGCTGTGAAATCGGGAAATACCTGAACTAGAAGGAGAAACTGTCCGTCTGAGTTCTTCCCTTTTCTCTCTATTTCTTTCTCTCCCGCTTTCTTCCCTTCTCTTTCTTTCCCCTCTCTCTCAGTCCCTCTCTCCTCGGGAGTGGGGATCCCGGCCGGCCGCCTCGGGACCGGAGCGGCCCCAGCCCGTCCAACCGCCCACCTCCT
This sequence comes from Turnix velox, assembly GCA_013400935.1. Classification (NCBI taxonomy): domain Eukaryota; kingdom Metazoa; phylum Chordata; class Aves; order Charadriiformes; family Turnicidae; genus Turnix; species Turnix velox. The sequence continues at coordinate 34,663 of VZTY01020379.1, forward strand.
GCCGGGCATCTGCCCGTCCTCGCCAGGCGAAGTGGGGAGGTGGGGAGGAGTTAGGGAGCGTTTTGCCAGTTAATCCCATATTTGCTTTGTCCCACAAAAGTAGAGGAACCGGAAAACCGATACGAATAAAATTTAGAAGGGGGAGAAAAAGCATTTAAAAGGAAAAAAAAATATAGAAAGGAAAAAACATCTCCAAAAGTGTGTTCAAAGGCAGTCTGCGAGACTTTCGGCAGGGACAGCTTGAAACTTGACAGGTCATAAAACTGAGGCTCCAAGTCACTTAAAACGTGAGGAAAATATCTCGAAAAAAATATACGAAAAAAGTACAGATCATATTTTCTCCATATTTTCTCTTTTTTTTGTTTTCTTTTCTTATTTGTTTCTTTCCTTCTTTCTCCCTCTTTCCTTCTCTTTCTTTCCCTTTTTCTTTTCTTTCCTTTTCATCGCTTTCTTAGGCTATGTTTATCCATTATTATTTTATTTCAAATAATTGATTTACAATTATCTATTTTCATCCATTGATACATTCATTAACTTAATCATGGCATAACTGATGTTATAACTCGGAGCAGGTTGCCATAAATAAAAACGGCAAAGGATTATATTTAAAAAAAACCAAACATTTTAAACCATTTTTTAAATGGACTAGTAAATGTGAAGTTAATTGCAAATGAGAAAAATATTTGTAAGTCTAATAACGCTAAAAAGGAGAAAGATATCGATGTGTATTTTATATCCAGATGAGCTAATATTTCTAAAACGAAACCTACCGAGAAAATAAAGCCTCCATCAATTAACCGAAATAATTAGCAGGAGATAAAACAAACAATTTTAACATCCTTCAGTACATACATTGAAATCAGAGCTATGTGATTCTCACAGGGAGTTTATCTTCCAATACACCCCACGACGGGGGATTTACAATGTAAATAATTCCTAGTCGAAACGACTGCATTTCTGCTATATCTCCTTAGTAAGATGGATACCGCTAGTACCTCTTTTTCACGTTGTTAATATTCGGAGGACCTGGGGCAAAGCCTCCGACGTGCGGTCCTGCCCTGTCCATCCTCATCACGCAAATTCCGCCGAGAAAGCAGGCCCTGGCCAGGGGGGTGAAAAGCCGAGGATTCGCCCCAGATCTTCCCTCCTCCCTGATGATTTCCATCATACGAGGAAAAAATATTTCCAGTTTATACCCCCGATGTGCCGGCTGAGGCCGGGCGGGGGCAAGCTAGACACATCGAATACTGGGACTGAGGCACGAGTGGGGTCACAGAGGAGGACCCTGAAGTGTGGAAAGAGTCGAGGCAAGCCCGAGGGTCCATAGCCGCCAGCCCCAGAGCCCTCATGTTGTGGGGGGAGGAATACTATGAATATTTAAAATATTCAGTGGAGTAACTTTTGCCTAAAGGTGTAGGTACTCACTTTGGGTTCATTAGCACACCTCCCACCCTTCCCCCCCCGTTTTACCGAGCCGCCTCTATTGAGGCCTCGGGGAGCTCCGCAGCAGCCCCGCGTCCCACACTGGGCACTCCTCATTCCCCCTCTACCCCCTGTCTACTCACCTTCTCTCCCGGGCTGCTTGAAAGCCATCGCCGTGGCCAGGTCGCCTCCGTGAACCGCCACACCAGGTCCAGGGTGGGCCAAGGGGCTACCCTGCGGCTGCCAGGGGTGGCCTGGAGGGATGTAGCCACCGGCCGGCCCTCCGTAGACGCCGTGCTGGTTGGAGGGAGGGTAGGCGCAGGCCGGGAGGAAGCTGCCCACCGAGGAGAGACCCGGGGGAGGCTGGGGACAGGTACAAAGAGACATGGGGATACGCAGGAGAGGATCACTGTGAGGGCCAGGTGCACAGCCGAAATAGACAAACTCCCTTATCCCTTCCTGGCTTCCTTTTGTTCCCAATTGGTTCCCATCCCTCTTGGTCTTCTCCTGCCCCCCCCCGTCCCAGCAGTTACCTGCGGGTATTTGATATCTCCTTCTATGGCAGCCTTGTCGATGCCATTTACCGCCTGGGCGGGGGGGAAGGCCGTCCTGTTCACGCTGGGCCAATCTTCCATTTTAGGGGGGTAGGCAGAGCCCTCTGTGCCAGCCAGGGCCCCTGGTGGGGGAGAGCGCGGCGGCTCCGTTAGCGTTACCCTTTCTCTCCTTCCCTCTTCCTCCCCCACACTTCGGACCCTACCCCAGCAGATTTAGTCCCCCGGAGACGAGACTGGGGCAAAGCAGGAGTTTTGCTCGGATAAACCAAATAAGGGGGGAACACGGCTCCGCCTGGCCCCCCACTCTCCACCAGCATCCCGCGTTACAGCCCGCTCCCCCGCCAAAAGGTGACTTGCGGCTTGGTTTTGGAATGAGTGGAAAGGATGGGACCCCCCACCCTCGTCAAAATAGTTTCCCACCATAACTCTCCCCACAGACACACAGACACCCATCAGTTCTATGTTCCCAATAATTTAGGAGGCCAAATTTCTCTTCTGACGAAGGAGATTTATAAAAGTGACATCGGAATTTTAAAGATAAATGATTGCACAGAGGGAAACGCATGCGGTTGATTTACTCGGTCTTTTGGAAGGATAAAAGAACTCGTAACCCCCCCCCTACTTCTTCGCCATGTTCCCCCCGGGAGCCTTCGGGGCAGCCGGGCCGGGGCAGGGGCATGGGGCTGCCTCTGCTGGTGCTCACCTCGCCTCCCGCAGCCGCCCGGAGCCCCGGCCACAGCGGCCGCATAGCGCTCCTCGGTTTCTCCTCCGGGGCTCGATTTTTAAGAAACCCGGGGAGATTTCTCGGGGAGGATCCCAGAAAACATAGTGCTCGTTCCCCGAGGTGGCTCGCTTGCCTTCCTCTTTCCCTTATTCCCCCTTGTTGGTTTTCGTTCCCTTTTTATCCCCCATCCATATTTTTTTTCCTTCGCAAAGAAAAATTCAGGGCTTCGAATTTGCGGTCGGCAATCTATCATCCCTACGAAAATATTTTCCACATTTTTCATAAAAAGTTCAAGATGTCTGAGCCTCGCCGCATCTGGCCCCGCCGTTACGTCCTGCCTGGTGCTGCGATCGGGAAAGGGGGGGAAAAAAACATAACACCTTTCCTAACAAAAACGGGGTTGAGGGGAAAAAGAGCCACTGGCCGTGAGGGAAAGGAACAGTCCCTGCCCGGGGCCTCGGGACTGGTTTTGGAGCGGGGCCAGAGCGAGGTACCCACCCGTCTGCTCCACGAAGGTGCGGATGCCCAGGATGTTGGTGACGGAGTGGGCCGAGGGCCAGGAGCGAGGCAGGCTGACGTGGGCGGTAGCCACGGTGGCTCCAGGGTGGCCTCCCATCTTGGCGGCCGGCGAGGTCATGGGGCTGGGGTAGGGGTACTGGTAGATGTGGTTGTAGGGCAGAGCGGGCTGGGGGGGTGGCTGCTTGCCGCCGTCGAAAGGGCCGGGCTGGGAGAGGCTGCCGATCTTGTTTCGCAGGATCCTGCTGATGGAGCTGACCGAGGGAACGTTGTACTTGTCGCAGACGCCGTCGGCCAACAACCGGTCTCGAATCTCCCAGGCGAAGATGCCGGGGTCGCCCTGCTTGTAGTCACGGATGTGCTTGACCACATTGGGAGTGGTGACCCGTGGCTTGCTGCCGCCGATGGCTCCAGGCAGGATGGAGCCGGTCTCGTTGTACCGGGCCAGGATCTTGCTGACGCAGCCGTGCGAGACGCGAAGCTGGCGGCTGATGTCGCAGGGCCGGATCCCGAGCTGCGCCAGCTCCACGATCCTCAACCGAATGGCGTTGGGCAGAGGCCGTCCGTTGACGAAGACGCCTCCCAGCTGGTTCACCTCCCCGTAGGTGTGCTCTGCAGCGGGCCGGCGGGCAACGTTACCGGCGGGTGGCGGCGGAAGGACGGGGACCCGCCACCGCCCGAATCGGTGCCCCCGCGGACTACCCGGCCGGTGAACGCAAAGCCGGCAAGCGGGCGTGGGAAAAGAAAAAAGGAAAATAAAAGGGAAAGGTAAAGAAAAAGAAAGGGAAAAGAAAAAGGGAAAAGCAAAGGGAAAAGAAAAAGGAAATGGGAAAAGAAAAAGGAAAGGGGAAAAGAAAAAGGAAATGGAAAAGAAAAAGGAAATGGAAAAGGAAAGGAAAGGAAAGGAAAGGAAAGGAAAGGAAAGGAAAGGAAAGGAAAGGAAAGGAAAGGAAAGGAAAG
>VZTY01020379.1:39303-87303 GCA_013400935.1 Turnix velox
GGGCCCGCCGCTGCTCGGGCCGCTCGGTGGGGCCGCAGCGACGATGCCGGATCCGGCGGGCGGGGGTCTAGCCCACTGCCCCCCCCCAGCCGGTTTGCCCCCTGTCCTCCCTATTCGGAAACCCGCTCCGAAGCCCTCCCCGCGGCTCGTCCTTACCCATCGCCTGGCGCCGGGGGAGAGTTGCTCCACCCGGGAATGGGGCACCGACTGCCCGCCGCTTCGCCGTCCCGGCCACGGCATAGAGGTCCCGGGGAGAGGCGGAGAGCGGTCCGGCTGGGAGGCAGCCGGCGGCGGGGGTGTCCTGGCGGCTCCGGGACGGTTCCCCGCTCGCGGGAAGCCCCCGCCGCTACTTGGGATCAATTTGACGTGGGAAACACGTCAATCTCGGCCGTCACGGTAGAGGCGCCGCCGCGGGCCGCCCATTGGCTCCTGCGTCGCTGCTAAATGGCCGCGGCCGCCGCTCCCCGCCGCGGAGTGGGGTAACGGGAGGGGGCGATGGCACCCTCTGCCCGCCCCCGCGGGGCCGAGGCTGCTTGCATAGTCCGTCCGACCCCCTACGGGACGTCCGTCCTACCCCCTCTCCTGTCCCGCAATCCTTGGGCCCGTTTTAGGGATGCAGGAAGGCGGAGCGAAGTAGACAGTAGGGTCCCCATGTCGTGTTTCTCTTTCTGTTTCCCCCTCCTTCAGGCAACAATATCCTTCCAACACTTTCCCACGCGGGACATGGGCACCCATCCCACTTCCAGCTCCGACGGCCGCCGCGGGGCCAGGACGCACGGGAGAGCACATTGCCAGGGGAATTCGGGGTGGGGAGGAGATTGTGCTTTCGAGGGTTACAGCCAGCTATCTGGGTGGCCCTGTGACTGAGGGGTCTGCTCCCGGCCGGGGCCGGACATCATTCACGCCGGACTCCCACTCAAACCTGCTTTCTCCATCGAGCATCGAAATCCGCGTGTTTCTTGCTCAAATCATAACGCACGAAGGCAGACTAGTAAAATGGGGATTTTTTTGTTATTTCTGGTAGGTTATCCCCCCACTTCGTCAAGAACGATCAGTAGGAAGGTTGTGCGTGTGTCTTCGCAAGGGTTATGGAAGTGGAGGGAGAAGGGAAAGTATCCTGGCAGCCTCCGAGGGCATCACCTTTGTAGCAGCATCGAAACACCATTCCTTCTCGGGTTTTGAACTGGGGATGCCCGGGGGAGAGACTGTCAGCGGCAGGCGGGTGGGCCACCTCCCTCCTGAGCTCTGACTCCTCCGCCGGCAGTGCGTGCAGTGGAGGACAGGAACGTCCTGTCCGGCCTGGGCACGTTATCGATGGAGAAACGGGTATGAGGAGAAGCCCCCACGCGATACCCACCAGGTCGCGCCCTCTTCTCCCCTCACCACCGCCTGCCTCGACAAGTGGGACGAAAACCCTGCCCTCCCGCCGAGGTCGGGGCAGATGATGCCTCCTTGAGCGCTGGAAATCCGTCGTCGTGAAAAGAGAGTGGATCGATTAAAAATCGCCTGAGACTCGTAAAGAGATGAATGCCTCGTGTTTTCCTTTCCCTTTTACCCACTCGACTTTCCTCCGGGAGAGCACCATGGCGATGCGTTTACCCGCCCTCAGCCCCCAATGGGAGCTCCTGCCGGTAGCCAGAGGGCAAGAGGTAATCGAAAGGCAGCCGAGGAAACCAGATCTCGTTCCCCCTGCACTAGCAGTTCAACGGGACGGGTTTTTCGTGGCATGTGGGGGTCTCCTCACCTCCCACAGAATAGTTTTTTCTCGGGAGACCGAAGCCTGCTGCCGCCAGTAGTCGGGGGTTGCCCCGGTGGCCCCTATCTCTTTGAGATTTGATCCAGAAAGGACAAGAGTCTGACATCATTAGAGGAGTCGGAAGACGGGGCCGTAGAACTCTGCGCCTGCCTGGTACCGACGGGAGAGTGTCTACCCTGGCTCGACCGGTGCAGTCGTGTGTGCGTGGAAATGGCAATGAAGGAAAAGAAAAAGAAGAAATCGAAAATTAAAACGCAGAAGAGAACAAAGAGAGAGAAACAGAAGAAAACGAAGAGGGAAAAGGAAAAGAAAACGAAGAAGAAGAAAAATAAAGAGAAATAAAACGAATAAAGAAAATAACAAGAAGGAGGAGGAAAATAAGCACAAGAAAGCGAAAAAGGAAAAGATGCCAATCTGGCTGACAGGCGATAAAGTAATTAATAATACGACCCAAATATCATTCGTGGTGCTCAATACCCTCCAGACACATGAGGACAGAGCCTCGGGGCTGCCCGACACCCCGAAACCTGCCACCCCCGGGCCCGGCCCTTCCAGCGCGCCCCCCGACCTTGCTCTGAGATGGTTTTAATTTGCTTCGGCTCATTTTCCCCCCCCTTCCATCCCTTCTTTCTCCACTTCCCTCTCGGCCCTCTCCGTTTATCGTCGCTCCCTCCCGCCTCCGGTTTTGATTTAGCGTCGTGAGCTCATAGTCCGGCATGGAAAATATTAGACCGGGGCTTAAGTAATAGGGGAGGGGGAGGAAAACCCCTGTCACCCCCTGGGCGAGCGACAGACTGTCCCAGGCAGGGAAACCCTTCCTGAGAGCGCTTGGCTAGGGAAGGTGCGCTGCCGCTGCACCTCCGGCACCTTCACTCCTTGGCTGGGAGACAGATAAATATCTTTTTAAGGAAAAAAAAATTCTTGCCACTGCTGTGTTGGAAAGCTCAGAGAAGTCTCCTTATTCTAACCAAATTTGTAAATGTTGCCAAAAATTAGTATATATTTGTACTGTACTTTTCAAGGAGGTGAGCTTCATGTGACAGATCCAAGATTTTGCATTGTTAGCTTTGCTGGGGGGGGGTGGAAATAGATAGACATCTGCAGTGAGACAGGTAGTTCTGAAAGGTTTTTTTTTCATTTTTAAATAGAAATATCAAAATTATTCCTCTACTATGTCAGCTTGCAATTAGCATAGGTAGGAGTTTCCATGTGTTTCCCCATTGTTTATTCTGTATTGATTAATGATTCATAAATATTCTGGCTCTTACAGGGGATATTTCGTTTGGTCACAGTTTATGGAGCCCATTTGCTGTCACAAGCAATCTAAACTGGAAGTCCTATTGAAGTGGGTTCAAAATCAGAGCCTGTCCAGAAAAGGCACACAGCAAAGCATAATGTTTCTCTCTTGCAAGGTTGAGTGCAATATTATCTGAGAGCCTGTGCATGTGCTTTTTGTGTCAGAAAGATCACAAAATTACTTCTGACAATTTTTTTCTTGAACTTTTTGACATTGGTTAAATATAGAGAGCTGAATAATCCTGCTGTCATGGCAAAAAATTTTCTCTGTTTTGTGAAGAAACGGCTTTGAGAGCTCCAAAAATAAAATCATTCTTCAAAGCTTAATCTGCTGCCTGAGCCATTTTGTTTAATCATATATTTCAGTTTGGTAAGGGCCACAGGTTGAGTAATTAACAATAACTTGGTTTCATTTGTCAAAAACAATTTAGCTGTATAAATCATACCACACAACAAACTAGAAGGGTCCTCAATTCCACATGGAGACAAAAAAAGCCCGAACTCACTGGATTTTTAAATTTGGTGTTTCTTTTTCCTGAAGACCAACATTTTGATCACATATTCTTAACGTGAAAATGATAGCAAGATCTTGGGTCTTTTATAAATTCTCTCTAGTTCTTGTGCAATGCATTGTTGATCTAAGGGCAAAGCAAATAATTTAAAGTTACTGTCTTTTCTGAAACAAATAGCAATGGATGTATCTTACCTTTCTTTTTATGGACAATAGTATTATTTTCTTCTCCTTTTCTGACTGTAAACCATTTCAGATCTCTAATAAGTTACTGTGTGTGGATTTGAAATCTCTTTTTATGACCTAAGAAACACGTAAACAGTGGGAACGATTTTTAGCTATGATCTATATTTGCTTGTCTCCTATTAGCTCAAGAGATGCACAGTTACAGGCCATCACCTTAGCTTAGTAGGTACTGGAGTTTTTAAAATATGAAGCAATTAGAGAACAATATTAAATAACTCTCAGCACTAACGACATGGAGAGGTCTCTCTGGAGGGGAGGTAGGCTGTCAGTAGAGTGGGCAATTGGGACTGGGGCTGCCTGCTCTGGCTGGCTGTATCTCAAAGGAAAGGGCAAACCAAAGCCTTTTCCTTGCTAAAGCTTAATACAGCGAAAAAGACATCTGCCAGACGTATGCGAGGGGGACTGGCTTGCAGGGAATGGCTTCATTAAACAGCAGGGTCGGCATTGAAATAGTTCAGCTGCCTGGACGTGTACTGGGATGGACTTTACCAGCTCCTAACTGAAAGGGAGGAGGCTGCAGCCGTGGCGGTCTGTGAGGACAGGGACAAAGCACCATTGCATCATTGTCAGTCAGCTCCTTGCCAGCAGAGGGATTCGGGTAGGAAGGAAGCATGCATCCTTCTTTTCAGTAGCAGGTATGAAACTCTAATTCAGAACAGAACAGAACAGCTCTCTCCATGTTCGTGCAGCATCTCACACTGCTGGCCACGGTGGCGTGCCATGAGCAGCAAAACTGGAGCTGAGCATCTCTACGTATGTAATCTCATTGTGTGGGTTCTTGGCAGGTGCTGTATCTGCTCTCAGGCACTGAGTTTGTCCCTAGGTCAGCGCTGTGTATGGCAGCACCTGCCCTGCTTCTGTGGGTAGGAAACGAGGTTTTGAGCCATGGCGACGCTTGCAGCTGGCCAGCATCCCGACAGTTTTTTTTGTTATACAGCCTTCATGGAGGAATTCAGAGCGAAGTGTCACTCAGCTTTTTTATTTCCGTGGATTGCTGAGCCCATTTCAGAAAGACAACTTTCAGCTTCTGCATTTAGGTCCTTTCCAGGTCGTCTTCAGGAGTATTGAAAACATCGTCTGTGCAGCTCTCTTCGGTGCTTTTCTCAGGGCTAGAGTAAGCATCCATCCTTCTCCTGCAAATGCTCATCCAGCCTCAGTGTACCACAGAGCACTGAGAACCCAGAGTCTTTGTGTCTTCGGTGGGAGCTGGGGGTGCTGTGAAAGACTATCAGAATCTTCTCAGATGAAGTCCATGTTCCTCTGTCTTGCCAGATGCCCCTGAGACTGTTGGAATCAGAGACTCTGTTTCCGTTCACTTTAGTGAATAGTTCATTGGCCCTACAGTGCACCAAAACAGGAACAACAACGAAAAAAAACCCCACAAATATTTTCCTTTAGATTAAGCTCTTGCTTCATGTTAAGCCCATGTGGAAGTCTGCCTGAGTATAAATCTCTGAAAGATCACCTTATTAAATTATGCCCGGCTTTGCAAACAAACGCTGCACATGCTCGCCAACAGAAGGGATGAAGGGCTGCTAAACCTAGTCCTTTGTTTTCGTTTTAAAATGGTTTTCTCATGGCCATAATGAAGTGGGAAGGCCGCACACTTGGCAAAGAACTGAATATTAAGTTGTGCTGGTGGAAAAACACGAGTAGGCTGAAATAGCTTGTTGCACTTGGCACCATGCATGTGGAGAGTGGCTGCATGCTGAAAGGCATGCATGTGACCCCAGAAGAAGAGTGGGGAATCTTCTCCTAGTGGAAAATACTTCAGATGAGATTCAGATACCTTTGCTCATTCTTAAATCAGGCGGGCTTTATGGTATGGATTCTGTCAGCCTTGCTCTTAGAGATGGCCTTCCATCAGTTCTGTGGGGGACCTTCTTATCTCTAGGGACACCTGTAGAAAGACCATGGGGGTGAAAGGAGAGGATCATCAGGGTGTCCTTAGTCAATGGTTTGGAAAAAAGGTAAGAAAAATCATTCAGATCTTACAGAGAAATAATCTACTTTGCCTTTTAGACAGCAGTGGGCACCTTGAACCTAAAGACAGGGTCTCACCTTATGCCAGGCATTTCAACCAGTGTAAGGGTCTGCAGCCAGCTGATGCAGATACCAGCTGGAGCAGCTTCAAGAGCCATCCCTAGCCCCTGCCTCATGTGTCACTGCTCCACTGGCTGTGAAGGTATGCCTCAAAGGTCACTTGGTGGTAGATAAGGCAAAAGAAGGGACCCTCCAGGTTAGTTGCCTCATGCATTTTCCCTAATGTCTGGCTTGGAGTTGGGGGTGGGAAAGGATTTAACAGGTTAAATCTGAGAGAGCTGGGCTATGAATATAATGTATCTTCTGCAGCTTTTTATGACCTAGTGCCACACTTCATAGCTCTTAACAGGGACACTGTATGTGGTATGCTCTTGGTGTGTTGTTCCAGCAAGCCAAGAGATGCATTTCACGGTGTTGTACCAAAGTATTTCACAGAGTTCAGAGTCATTTAGTTGCAGGTAAACTCTTTTCAGGGATCATTTCACAGCAGAAACTTGTATCAATATGAAAATGCACTGAGGTAGCAAGCCAAGACTGAGGTGAGCAGCAGAGATCATTATGACCATCATAAAGACTCTGAATAACTATCACAAAATTCTGTTTATTTCTCCCTGTATGTGACACAGGGGATATAAAATGGGATTTACAGCACATAAAGCTGTGAAGAGCAGCCTTGTCCATTCTAGTCAGCTCCTTCAGCCCTGAAGCACTTCTCCAGGCACTGCTCTGGTGGTGATCCCTTCACTTCCTATTCCTTCATGCATGTGCTGGCAGCATACTCCTTGCTCAAGGCACTGAAAATTAAAAATGAGGGGGATAAAAGATGCCACAGGAAGGACTACCCACTCTTCCCATCCCTGTTGTTCTGGGTAGCATGCTGAGCACAGTGATCTTCCACCAAAGATGGAGCTGCTGATACAAAAAGCGGTCCTTTTCCCCTGCCATAGATAAAAGGAGAAACCTGTGATTTGGGTGGCAATACTGCTTCAGAGGAACTATTTCAAATGTGCCTGGCAACAGCAGGAGCCCAGTACTAGAAGATGAGCCCATGTGAGATAGTTGTCTATCTTTGGTGAAAACTGTGTTTGCCCTGAGCTGATACTGGCTTTATGCCTTGCTCCCAAAATTAAAGAACCTACAGATAGTGATATGTGCTGCACAGCACTGGTACCAAATGGGGTCACATGTATGCATGAAATATTTTGGAATGGAAGCAATTGCTCAGTTCCCTTTGCCTCCCTGAATCTACAGAGCTGGCCAGAGATGATGAAAATAAGCAATAACAAAATTAGTTATTTATGTCCCTGTAAATTGTTTTCATTGAAGCCTTTTTCTAGGGGAAAAGAAGTCCTTTGAGCTTTTTTTTTTTTTCCTGAGGTTTGAGGCTGAGTAAAAATGTTTTAAGATGCAAAAGATGGTTTTCTGATTGTGGTTTTTGGACAGAAAAGAGAAAACTACTAGTCCTCTATGCCTGGAACAGTTATAGTTTCATTTCATGAAAAAAACAAAATACTTTTTGATCTCTCTGGTTTGAGTTTGATGGGAGATGCTCTGTTAGTTTGCTTTGAAAGAGGGAAAAACCCTCCTGGCTTCTTTCATTGAAGTTTTTTCTTGGAAACCAGGCACAACATTTTGCAGTAAGCTCTTGTAAAAAATATGTTTGTGGCACTGCTCTGCAGCTGTGAGGTCAGATGGAGTGGGAGAAGAGCCGCTGAATAAAATGGCAGTTTTTTCACAGCCGCTTCTCCAAACCAGCACCTCACTTTCAATTGTGTCCTGAAACCTTCCATCTCCTTCTGGTCCCTCCTGACCTTTCCCTCTGTATTGATCCCTGCCAGGCATAAATCAAGCCCAGACCTGATTTCAGCGGCACATGTTGGTATATATTTAATACAGATGTCATTTGAAATCACATGTTGTGCGAGACTTGTTACAGCAAGTCAGACAAAAATTGCATAGCCCTCTGTCCCAAGAAATGGGCACAAAAAGACAGTTTCTTGCCTTATACCCTCCCAAGCAAACTCTAGATTAGGGGGACTTGCTGATTTTTTTTCCCTTTTTTGAATAAGACATCAATAAATTTCACCTACATAAATTTGTCTAATCCTGGGGCATGTAACCAGACCTGACCAGCTGCTGATTAGGACTTGCAGTAATTTCACTGTGCAGGAAGCCAGTCACCCTTCAGAGTCTGCATGGACCTGCCAGCTCCTTCTTTCTGTTGAACCCATGTCCATGATATCAGTTCCTAAAGATTTTAAATAACAAATGAAACATGCTGTAAGTTTTGTGGATGCTGCTGCTTTTTGATAGTTTTCCTGGCACAGCAGCAGTGGGAAGGAGCAGTGAGAGCTGGAATGGGAACATCCGCATCGCCTGCTGCCATTGTCAGGGTGTCAACCACAGGCTGCAAACAAAGAGTGGCTCCTTTCCGGAATTCTCCTTCTGAATCAAATGCTGCTCCCATAGGGAAAGCACACAGGTTATTTGAGTTATTGTGTGTTATTGGACATACGCAATGCCAGAAAAAACAGCAGTATAGCCATGTGCCATTCCTGAATCTAACCTGAACAACTCAGCTCTCGGGGTTAAGATTTATATGTGGGGTATATATGCTCCCGTCTTCCAACACAAACTTTATTTCCCTTTGCACTTCCTCTACTTTTGTTCAATCCACTTTCTCCAACAAGGATTTTGGGGGTTAGCAGCATCCCAGTTTTGCTGCCCCCATTGCCTCAAGAACCAGCAGCTGCTGTCTCAGGATGGGCAAAGCCAGCCCCAGCCTCCTTGATATTTATCATGTGCCAAATCCTGCCCTCTTCTCCCCACTCCAAGGAATCTGGCATTGCCATTGCAGAGTGGGGCTCCCCCTCAGCCCGGGAGCAGGCGAATGAGATCCTGGTGGATGGCTGGGCCTGTAATTTGGATAAAATGCGAATGAAACAATGTAAGAGGAAAATGTAAGTACAATTTGTAAAGGCAGCTCACAAACAATGCTTCCTGCTATTAATTCAAAGGCATCAATAGCTGAATGCTTTCAGGGCACAGTATCTATTCTGTTTTCCATTTAAATGCTAGAATTGTGGTAGATGTCAGGAGAATTTAATACACATGATGTAGGCATATGAATAAGCTGGATCCTTTTCTGGGAACAAGTATTCATAAGTCTCCATGTGGTTCCACATCTACAAAGACATGGGTATTTATTTCATGAGATCTGGACTCCATTTCAGGCAAGAAAAATCCCGCTGAAGCCAATGGGGAATCTTTCTGTTCACGTCAATGGATCTCAGAGCCCCAATTCAGGAATGCACTTAAAACACATGCTTAACTTTAAAGCCTGGCTTAAGTCTCGCTGAAGTCCATTAGATGTAAGTGTATGCTTTTGCTGAAAGATGAGGAATTTAAACGAGCATTTATATGCTTACCTGAATCAGAGCTTGGCTCATGCTCACGCAGAGTGGAGCTGAGGCTCGTAAAAGAAATACTACAGAAACAACACACATTTGAAGTTTCACGGGTCCAGGCTGTCCGTCTGTGTTATCCCGCCAGCCTGGGGGGAAAAGGCTCTTCTGCAGGTGAAGGCAGGGTGTGACATGAGTTTGCATCCACACCCATTTCCCCAAATTGTCTGGGTAAACACTTTTGGTTTGCACAGCCAGCAGCAAGCCTTGTTGTGTGGCCCCATGAACTTGCCAGCAGCCCAGCCAGTTTTTGGAGTCACTGCTGTGTCCAGTCCCTCCCCTCTCAGTGATCCTGAGAGTGAGCGATACTCTGTGGGTGATTTTCAACACTCTCACCACAGCCCCTGCCTGCCCTACTCTTGCCATTAGGATTTTTTAATGCTTTTACGTCTGAAAAAGGCAATTTGTCCAAATGGGTGCATCTCTTACAAAATGATAGGTGTTCTGGGGGGAGAAAGGCCCTGCTGACCCATCACTGAGTGCAGCCTTGCAGTCTGCTGGGGGCTATGCCTCCTCATCACATGGTGGGCACAGCTCCCTCGCTTGTGCTGGTGCTGCCTCACCACTTCAGGGAGAAAGATGCCTCTGTCTTCCCTCAACAACCACTCAGGTGTCCCAGGTTCACTCCTTGGCAACATTTAAACATCAGTTCTTCACCAAAATTATTCCTTCAAAGCAGCTTGCCTTTGTAAGAGGGGCTGTAGCAGGCACCCCAGCAGGTGCCTCAGCCCTTCCCCACCGGGGGGAAGCCCATTGGCTTTGCATTCCCCCCTTGGGTACAAGCCACTGCCAGCCAGGATGCAGAGATCCCTAGCAAGTAACATCAGGAGGTCAAAAAATAACTCTCCAGCTTTGGCAGGGAGAGGAAGTGATGGGACAGAGGCACTGAGAAAGCACAGGAATGGGAATTCCTCTGCAGAGATGGACATCACCCTGTCCACTTCTGCTGTATATTTATTTTTCCTCTCCCATATCCTCCTTCCTGTCTTCAGCAACCCACAGCTGAATGAGTGACCTGCTCTGGGCTCCAAGATTCAGCATCTACAGTGATTAATTTCCTCAGGATTAAGTTCCTCTAGTTTAAAACAACAGATAATGACTAATAAGGGGAAACATCCCTATCGTAAGCACTGCTTTGGCATTTACCATTTGAAATAATTTATATTCTCTGGTCTAGTGGGTTTGTATCACCAGACTTAATGACTGTTTCTGTTTAATTTTCAGATGCTTAATTGCAGTAGAACACTTCAACACCATTAAATTAAAACAAGCTACCAGCTTTTCCTTGCTTATGCTGCTGGCTTGGCTCCAAGTGACATTTAAAGCAATCTCAGATGTTTTATCCCTGCCACACAGGCTGCTTGCTTATGAACAAAAAGTGCGTTTGTCCATCAGAGCTGGTGGATGGAGTGGGATGCATAAAGCCACCAACATGGGAGCCTTAAACACAATTTTCAGGAAGAAAAGTACTGAAGTGAGGCTTGGTAGCCACAACTACTTTCTCTTCTCTGGACTGGATCTTCAGTACTTGGCCATGCCAGTGGATGAACTGCAGGGTTTAGGGCACAGAAGGACCCCAAAATAGGAACAGATTGCAGAGGAGAACTGTCAGCCTCCAGCCTTGGCAGAGCTCTCTCTTTGACTCAGCTCAAGCTCTGCTGGGGCTTCACTGGAAAAGATCCTGTTAAGGAGCTTATCTCTGGCAATTTCACATCTTTGAGCAAATTTGCCAATGTGGAAGTACTTTGGGTTTCAGGTACCCATTAAAAAGGAGTAAGAGGAAATGGAGTTCTTCTATAAGTTAATATTCTTTGGTAATGGATGTTTAGAGTTAGTATGTGTCTTTACAACATCATTCATAGGGGTATTGTTTGCTTCTGACAGTTTTTCTTTTAAGATTAATGTGCTTATGAAAACCTTGTGCACTGCTCTATGAGGCAAGCTTGAAATCCATCAGCAATACCATCGCCATGACACAATGCTGGGAGAGCAAAGCAAATGACAAACAGAATCTGGTTTTTCAGAGACCAGTGTGTGTTAAAAAGAAATGATCTGAGGCAAAATTTGGCCTCTCTCCAGCTACCCTTCCTGTTCTGCTGTTGGCACTACCAGAGAAGAGGGAGACAGTAAAAATACATGCAAGGGAGAGAAAGAAAACAAAATTAATTGGGGGGAAAAATAACTCAAACCTGCTAGTGTTTGGTCTCTTTTTAGCAAACAAGCATATGGAAAATCCATATAAAGTTTAAAGACTATTTCAGCCAAACATGCATGTTGTACATATAAATAATTTCATCAGAGATCAGCGGAAACAATGCAATTAGAGGTGACTTGCATTTAGCATGTTGGGATTACATCCAGTTGACGTGCATCCTTGTGAAAATTCAAACATCATGGACCCTGAGCTACTCTTTACTGCCAAAGCTGTGCAGAATTTTCTTTTTTTTTTCATGAGTTTTTTACTATTTGCTCACCCAACTCTGATTAGACAAGACAAGGGTCTGACTTCCCTACTGCAGGAGACAAACCAGCATGCAGTACAAACGCGCTGGGTTAAGTGCTACATGCTGTAGTTGGACACGAGGGAGCTGAGAACCTGGCAGGAGGTAGGGCACAGAACCATTGCTGGTGGGTGGTGGTGGGACCCAGCCTTCCCTGGAAGGGAGATCCAGAAGAAAGGGGTGTTCATGGGCAGCTCCAGGCCACTAAATCCTTCCTCCAGTCACCAAGACTATCTTGAGGCTTGAAAGAAAACTGCGGGGAAATGGGTGATATCTGGAGGAAAAAAGAATGTTAAGTGTTGCTCTTACGTGAACCTAGGTGGCCTTGTCATACTTGTGTCCTGCTCAGTTGCAGCAGGAGGAGACTGATTGCATCCCAGACAACCTGGGGGCAACATGAAGGCAGTGTTCTCTCCTCACCTTGTTCAGGGGCTGAAAAACAACCCTAACAGCCCTCTAACAACATTTGTGCTGATCCAAGCACTGGGATGAATGCAAGAATAGCCTGGATTCAGCCTCTTGCACTCCCATTTTGATCATTATCTCAGGAGGAGACACAATGTCCTATTTTTATTTCTATAACAGCTATCTAAAGAGTAACACTTCAAATTAATTTCATTCTCCTGCGTTTTTTAGCAAAGCAAACACAGGAGGTGCAGACTTAGGTTCTTGTAATGAATGTTCTTTGCTGATGAAAACTTGTGACTTGTACTTAATAAAATCTCTAGTAAACCTGAAAGCAATTAATTTTCTTCAGAAAGCCCAATGGCTGAAATTAACTGTGATTGCCTTCCCTTCTCCTCTGGGAGCCTGAGCAGCTCTTTCAGCTTTCTGAGGGAAGGAAACTGTCAATGGCAGGCTGACCATCCCTCCATCTCTCCATCCCTCTTTTTGACCCCCATTGCCCAGAGCCCGCTCACAAACCTTGTCATCCTCATGCCAAGCATCAACAGCAGCCTCAGAAATATTCTACCAGTGAGATGCAGGGGGTGGGACAGATCCTGGTCTGTGGCCCCACCTCAAGGACAGCTATGAGGACATGGAAAAGACCACAGAATGGCTCCTCATTACTTCATCTATAATAATTTTCATCAGACCAGGTTCAGACAGCCTCCCGACTGTAGGCACAATCCACAGCCCTGACAAAGAGACGGTTACATGCCAAAGAGTTTACCTCCATCAGCAAAAGAGGGAAGATGATCAGAGAACCAGAAGCCCAAGAAATATGAACAAGTATTCCAGAATCATTTTTGAGAGGAAAAAAAATTACAGAGAAAACAAGGAAAGCTCCCTTTCCATCAACTCGTTTTATTTCTGCATGGTCAGCTGCTGCTGTCTTGCACTGCACTATCACCATTGTCTCTTACTTAGGATGCTTGAGTCCCCAGATACAATTTGATGAAGCCACAAATACCCATTTTCCTGAACAGTTTTCCAGGGTGGAACATTAACTCTTGCATGAGGGCTCTGTTGTCTGCTCTTCATCAGCTGCTCTGTCACTTTCAGCTGTCACCATCCTCACTCTGGGATGAATGTTTGCAAAGCTGGACTGATGCAGGCAGGGGGAGCAAGAGCTTCTGCCAAAAAGTAACAGCAAGCAAATGCTTATTTGGTAGGAAAGGAAATATATCCTTCTGAACGAGATATCTTTCACCTCTTTGTGACTTCTTCCACAAATACATCATCCTTCAACACCTTTTTGTTGAGAAAGTCTCTGTCAATATAGCCTGAACTTCAAACTTGATACCATCTCTGTATCAAGAGGAACCGGTTGCACCAGAAGAGCTGTTGTTTGAGATGTCTGGAAACCCAGCCTCCTGCCCCCAGCCCTGATAGTGGGTTATTGGCATATTGTTTGCTTTGTGGAAGGGTATTTCTTAATGCATACATGTGCAAATCTGATCAACCTGGGCACAGGGAGGCCAAGTTCTCAGAAATGGCAGGTTATGTTGAGTTGCCTCATGAGGGTATTTCTGACATGAATTGTTTTGAAAGTACTCTGTTTTTTTACACAGCGGAGTGCAGTGTAAGACCACGCCTTTGGAGATTCTGTTGCATTGAAGTGGTTTGTACGGTAGTAGGATAGAGCCCTGTAGCCTTCCTTCCAAAAAGACAGAAATAAGATCAAAGGTGCTCACATAAAAAAGAAGTAACAGAAAACGGGGAAGAGCAGCCTTCAATAAACCAAAAACCAGGCTCTAACATGCTGCTTGAGACTATTCTGGAAGAAAATTACCCATATGTTGCAGCACCTTTATTCTTTAGACAGTTTCAGGTAGTTTTAAGGGAGCCACAGGCCAGAATCTATCCATAGGAGCTTGGCAAAGTCACGGTTGACAACAGCAAGGTATAACACATCTGAAGCCTTGTACTAACATTGGTGTACACCAAGGGCTTTTTCCCAGCAAAACATGTCTTTTGGCTATTTAGTCCAGCAGTAGAGATGAAACCTCACCAGACACCAAGCAACAAAGTCAGAGTGAAATAGCAATAAGTTGGTGTCCAGGGTCAAGAAGGACTTTTATGAACAGTCAGATCCCAAGTTTCTCATCAAGATTTTCATCTCCAAGGTGTTACAGGAAGTGTAGGAGCTGCTTGTTCCCACTCTGCCTACATTTTGTCCCAGGCAATCTCAGGCAGAACACAGACTAGAGGCAGCCACATTTTGAGGGGACCATCTAACTGTGGCTGGACACCAAAGGAAACCCTTCAGGTACAGGAGCAATGTCAAGGGAAAAGTTCATATGACCATCGAAAAGCTGCTGTTCATTTCTTTAAACCCTCACCCACTCAAAAAGTTGCTGAAAAAAAGCATTTACATTAAAGCTTTTTTCTTTTTGTAAATGTTATTGAATTTAAGGGGAAATAAAAAGGCAGAGATTAAGGAGGTACCTTTATCTTGTCACCCATCATTTTGAGAAACCCAGAGGTCTGAAAACTGAAAACAGAGATTAAATTCAGCGGGGCTTCTTTGCAAAAATGAGAAACACTTATGGATTGTTAGCACTACCCCCTACACATGCATTGTCAGCAAAGCTTTACATTTTTAAAATAAGGGGTGCTAAAAGAAATTTTTCACAAAGAAAAAAATCTCAGATGAAAAAGAAGCTAGGAGCTGGGCTTGGGGGCTTGGCTTTTTTGGGGGGGAGAGTCATTGGGATGATTACAAGCTCTGTGAGGCAGGTTTTCTCTCCACTCACATACCTCTGAATCAGGTCAGAGCACGCCAAGCCGGATGTCAGAATCGACCGGAAAGTCTCCTGAACCGCAAAATGAAGGAGGAAAAATTAGAAAATAAAAATAAAAATTAAAGAGGCGAAGTGACAGCCTGACCCGGGGCTGTGCCGGCGAGGGCCTGGTTCCGGCTCCCTCTAGTGCCACTCCCGAGAGATGCCGGGCGGACGCCGGGTACCAGCTCTTATTCAGCATCTCGGAGAAGGAAAACTTTCCTCGAGGGAAGAGGTTCTAGGGAGAGAGCGGGGACGGACGACAGTAAGCAGAAGGCATACAGACCCAGTTTCTTATTCCCTGCTGAAAACCTACTCCATCTCTTTTTCACTGACTGATTTGCAACCTGGTGCAAGATTATCTGGACAAGACCTGTAGAACAGCCAGAGATTTCTCCGTCTCCTCATGGTGACCCTGAGAAGCAATGGTGCCGTGACTCTTGGCTGTCATGTGCTCCCTGCCACGATTTTTACATGACAATTCCAAGAAAGTGTTAAAAAACATAGGAAATGAGAGGTCCAAGCCCTGGTTTACATATACCTATGTACTTGCCAACACACACAGAGGTGCTACATATCAAATATTTGCCCAGGGAATCTGATTCAGTTAATCTGCAAGGAGGAACTGAAATAAATTATGGGGTTTCACATGTGCAGTCAATATGAACCGCAATTAATGTTTGCAGCAAAATGAACCCAGGTTTGCTGATTTACTTTAACAAGTCTCAAACCCAGCACTCAGCAAAGGGATGCTTTGCTCTGCTCCAGGAGCAACCTATTCAGTTTCACTGATGATCCCTCCAAGGGAGAATTATATACCTACCAAGATTATCATTTTGGAGCAAGAGATGGTGTGAAATCCTAAAACACAATCCCTCTAGGCTATAGGCAGAGAGTTCAGGAAGCAAGTTGGACTCTGCACCGGACCTGTATCTCTTTCCCAGAGAGCAGTAGCCTTGGCCCACTGTATCCTGGCTCATGTCCATGCACCAAGGACTACACAAAGCTCAGAGTTCCCAGAACATGCAGAGCTGCCCTGTTACCATGATAATCTCTCTGCATAATGCCATCTCTACTCTCCTCTTGCACACATCCTGTACAACATAGTTTTCCAGGATGGGAACTGGATGCATGTTTACGTGAGGGATGTCACATTGAAAGAGAGAGGGGTTGCTGTCATGAGCCGCTACCACCCTTCACTCCAAAAAGTATTACTGGTCTCTCCTGCTGAGCTTGGATGCTATCCATGTATACATAAACAGAAAAGCTCATGGATAGAAGAGAAAGATAAGATGAGAAATTATGAGCACCATGAGACCCCCTCGCATCTTGAGATAAACACAACTGCATTTGAAGAGTGGAGAAAAAACACAGGAAAGTTAGGTGTCCCGAACCACGGAACAGGGAAGGTGGATGCCCCTGTGGGACCTGGGCCCTGCGAGAGCGGTTTTCCTGCTGGGAATGCCGCAGCAGCACCCTGCAGCTTCGCGGCACGCCAGGAGATGGCAATCTTCATCTTCTCTCTTCCTCCACCGGGGAAAGGAGCTGCAGACCTGCTACCGAAACACAGGGGGAATAAAGCTATTAGACTCAACAGCCTCGCAGATAAGTCCTGGGCAGGGAAACACCTCTTGAACATTTTTAAATGAACGGGGATTTATTTTTGTATTTAAAGCAATAACGTGTATTTGCCCTGCAGCACATTATCTCCCTCTAGATTCTCAAATAAACTACAGAAAATTAGAGTCTCTGTTATCTGTTTGCTATCTGCGGTAGGATTAGAGTCGTCATGAACTAAGCTTTGAATCAACAATGTTTTATTGGTTCATGTCACTAAAGGATGGTTACGATCGAGCTAAATAAGACATCAAGTCTCACTCCCTGCTGCAGGCAGGGAGCCCAGGCTGAAGCACTGTGAGCAGCCACAGCTTGTCTTTCTTGGAAGGGGAGAGGAGAAAGGGATTTACGAGATGATTTCCAGGATTCCTTCACTTCTTCGGGGACCAAAAGAGTGCATGGTGTTTCCCCACCTGGGGAAGAAAGAGGGGATGGCCATGTTGCCCTTGCAACTGCCATGGTCAGGACAGGAAAGATTAATAGTTTAATCACTACTTCTCTATCACATTTCTAGAAATAGGCTTTAAATAAATAAATAAATAAAGTAACCTTGGAATCTGTATCCTACCTTTTAGAGGTCCCCCTTCATACCGGGTCCCTCTTCTCTCTGGAAGCTGAAATAGAAGGATACATTGCAGACATGACCACTCTGAGTAAATACTCAAATAACAGCAAAATAGGAGGGCAAAGGGAAAGTTTTTGGTATCTGGAGATCTCACTGACCACTCACAATGATCAGGGACAGTATGAGCAGGTCTGACAAAACCCAGGGTCATGTGACAAACTGGTCACCCCACCCTGACAAGAGGGTCATCCTTGAACAGGCACCAGCCCTTATCTACCTTCAGCAACCACAATACATATGCAAGATCCTTTTCTCCATGTAGTAAAATCATCACAGAATATCTCATGTTTGGTTTTAAATTACCGTTTCTAATGACTCAGAAAGCTGGAGATGGCACAAAAAGGGTGGCTAGGTCTGAGGCCAGGCTGAGTATCTCTGTCAGTACTCGTGCTCCACAGGCCTCAAGGCTCTGGAGCAGCGAAGTCATAAAGCAGCATGTTTGCTTTATTCAGCCCTGTTTGAGCAGTGGGATGGTTTGGCTGTGCAGCCCCTGCCCTGCTCTCCTGAGTTTCCCAGGAGAAAATAAATGTGAATACTTCATTTAATAATTTTTGCATTTCAAATTTACTCATCTTCCAGAAAGAGAGATGGACAAAAGGGACCTCAATAAGGAAAACAAATGGTAAATAAGCCGACTGACATTGTTTCCTTTTCTAAAATCTTGTGCTTTTGCTTTGTAATGCAGGAAAATCTAAGTCTCTATGGGGGAGCCCCAGATTCCAACCCCAACGTTCCCCAGCTAGACTGCTGATCCTGTTTCCAATGATGCTCTAAAAGAAAACAGACTTACAGCTCCAAAGGACACAACCCACCACTGCACTCAAATGAGAAAATCCTGTGATGCATTTGGCACAATTTTACTTTTCAGATCTGTCCCCCTTAGTGGCTATGAGAGCTGATGGCTGAAGGACCAAGGACCTTTGGAAAAGGAAAATGAGCAGATCACAACAAAAAGAAAGGGAAGTCGTAAAACAGAGTAAGGAAGGAGACAGAACCAACTACCTGACAGAGTTGTTGTCATTTTGGTGCTGATTCCATCTGGAGGTGCCCTGCCTCCTTGCTGTGCTGTGCTGATCCTGTTTTCAGACACAAAGAGGACAAATGTTTCAGTCATGATTTAACACTCACCTCAGTGGGATCCCCACTTCTTCCCACACCCAAACAAGATAGCCACTTGCTTTCCCTGCATTCAAGCCACAGGAGGAGTTTGGTAACCTTGCAGCCAGAGTAGCTTTCTCCCAGCAAAGCAGAACTTCAGACGGTCGCAAATATGTTTTCCTTACCTGGCTGATGAAGGGAAAGGAGGCACTTAGTTCCAAAAAGCTGGTCCAGACATATTGTTGTGGTTCTCCTTTCCTCCTATTGCTTTTGCTTTTTAATTTAGATTGTACAAATGCTGTTCCATTATCCCATAAGCCACTTGGAGAACAAAGTCAATTGAGGCTTGACAATCATGCATGAGAACCACAGTATTAGTGTTTGGGTATTTCTGCTCAGTGCATTGCACCAAATAGAATTGTGAATTTTACTTCAGATTAAATAACCTTTGGTTCTGTGCATATAAGAAATGCAGTTGGGCTGTTTCCTCAATAAGATGTTCTTACTTAGTTTTTCTATTACTGTTATCAGAAATGATCAAAACAGACAGATGCATTTACTGTTTTCCATCAAAAGATAATAAAAAGAAACAGTTTATAAAATCAGATTATATGAAAAATTGCCTAATGATTATAATTTCTAAACCCGTTGCTGAATAATGATGTATTCAAGAGTTGTCATCGAATGATGAAAGAAACCTAATATGAAAGATTTTCTCTATGAAGAATGACTACAGATGAATTGCACAGAGATACAATCCTCTGATAAAGGACAATAAGAGCCTCTAGAACACGTAATAATAGACTACTCAGGATGAATTGAGTATTGCAATAAAAGCCCATAAATTAAAAAGTTTCAAAATGATTTCTGATAAAAGACATGCCAAGGTGAAATAAAAAAAAAAAAATCCTTGAAATCAACAGTTACACTGGCTACAGTACATTAGTACATTAGGTACATTAGGTAATAGAAAATGCACTATAAAAGCTCAAAATAATTGATTTTAAAAAGAATGCCATTGCAAGCTTTTTCGTGGAAAATCTTTTATGTAACTCAAATCAGGGTAAGGACACACATGTGCTGGCTGCCGGGGGAGTTCAGCTGCTCCTGCAGGTAGGAGCAGATACATTTCTGCTCTGCTGCTGAGCAGACCAAGGTGATGCTGAGCTGATAGCTCAAGGTCCTTGCAAGTAAGAGCCCGAGGGTGAAGGTTAGATCTGCCACCAAGAAGGAAAGCAGGGTTTAGGCATCAGTCCCTTGGCACCCCAGCAGAGTTCTAACCTACTATCAAGTCACTGAAACCTATTATTCTTCATTGGCTTTTAATATTAAAGATATTCCTCACTCCCTTAATCTTTCCAAGAACATTCCAGGCATCAATTGGACGGGTGAGCACAGAAGGGCTGCCTTAGCAGCTTCGGAATGCTTGCCAGGCCATAGTACGCCCCAGGACCAGGGACAAGCTAAATGCAGCCATAATCATGATGCTCTACCTGGTGACAGACCCTCCTGGTTGTAACAGCAGTCCAGAAAGCAGGGCTGGGAGCACAAATTTTCAGACTTAGAGGGGAAAAAAAAATCCAAATGTAGAACTGAAGATTTATCCTTCTATTGGGCATCTCCTGTCTGGATGATGGGCACAGCAGATCTGGAGGACACTAGCTGCAACTTGCTTTCATACACTGTGTTCCAAGCTAGTAGAAAATAGCTTTATGATGTTAGACATGGCCTGCAATGCAGGTGACTGTACTTAAAATGGTCCTGCCCACTTACTATTGCACAGAGAACCAAGATGATTTATTATAAGCTGTGCTGGCATATATTATTCATGTTGGAAGGAAGGAAAGGTCTTTGATATGTATCTGAAAAAGCTTCAAATCCATAAAAGAGATAAGCTTGTATGAATAGTGTCACCCAGAGTAGAGATGAAACTCTCAGACACATCTTCATATCACATAGTGTGGTGTATGACTACTATACTTATACAATCTCTGCATTAATTTCACTTAGAAGAGAAATTCATTACCATATCTCTACAGAGAGAGAGTGGGCCCAAACAGAGCATTTTAGGTCCATTATTAAGCCTCTGTTTGCTTCTGATTGCACACCACAGACCAATGTTGTCAAGCACATCCCAGGAGCCTTGCTTACTGCAAACTTCCCTGTCAAACCCACCATTTTTGGCTCAAAATTACATCAGTCCACCCCAAACCCCACATCATTTAGGCAGCAAGTGAGGGAATGACAGTATCTGTCAAGGATCCCCTCTCTCAAGACCGAGTCGTTACATCCCCACAGGTCTGCCAGCACTGGGATTAGACTGTGACTAATTATGGCTTTATTTCCTTTAATAAAGAGACACACAAGCGTTCAGCACAATTGTGTTAGAAAACAATAATCATAAAGTCTCCCACTAAATGTCTGCAATTAGAGCATTCACTATTAATTGCGCTAATTAACCTCGTGCACAGAGCAGCTGGTGGAGAAGGCACAGGGAGAAGCGGCTCTGGGGAGTTTCCTTGGCCAGCAGCAGCTCACTGCACAGGGCTGGCAGCATCATGGAGCAAAGCTTCCTATAGCATCCTACCCACCATAAGTGATCATCCCAAACTGTGGAGAGCAATGCCAGCACCTTCCCCAAATTGCACAGATATAAAGCTGAGGAGAGAGAAAAGGGTGGATTTAGATGTTTATTATGGCCAGGTGATTTCATTTTACTGGTGGTTTGTGGAAGATTATCATATGCTCATGAACATGCAGTTAAAAGTACTCACTTGTGGAAACAAACTCATGCCCAAAATACCCCAAACCAGTCTGGACTTCTTGTAAAAACTAAGCACCAAAGGCAGCAGAGCAGAGCAGAGCAGTGCATCTCCATTCAGAACACACCCCTATCAGACATCCTTTATCTTTAGCACTATTTCCTAACTTTGCTCTTGTTCAGTTTTGGTTTGCTTGTGGTTTTGTAGTTTCCCACAAATTATTTCTATTTTTAACTTACTAAACTCCAGGAAAATGGTTAACTTTCCTGTATATGGTCTCCATTTCTCACAGCTCATTCACAGAGTATACAACATAATATAAAGGAGACAAACAAAAGTCAGGGAGACCAGAAGCCCAAGGATCTCTCTCAGTAAAGCAGCCATTGTACTTTGACTGAGAGCACAGCCCTGTATCATCTGGCAGCCAGGATCTGAACTAGAGGGGGAAGAAACAATTTCTGATTTTCCTGTATCCAAGAGAATCCAGCTTTATTATTGCCCTTGCACAAAGCCGATACCAAACCCCCCCCAAAACAATGAGTTGTAGGCAGGCATCAGAAAAACACAAAAAGACAACAAGAGAGTCCATAACATTCTCATCCTAAACTTCCTGCCTTTGCTTGTGCTACCAGCCTTAATTGGCTCACACACACAGCCACAGGATTTACTCCTGCCAAATGCTTTTAATCCAGGGGTGCCTGAGACACAGATAGCCCTACAACCCCTGTCCCATGGGGAAACACACTCTGCAAACAGTGCAGGGCACAGATTTCAGCTTTCCAGCTTGCACCAGCTTCATCATGTTCTTTCCAAGTCCCTGATGCTCCAGGAGAGGGGCAGCTCTGTCTTTGGACAAGTCTCAACACCATTTCTGCAAGAGGTTCAGTCCTGTTCTGCTTGGCTTTCTCAGCTGGAATATTTATATTTTCCCATCTGTGACCTATTTTAAAGCACTTTCTCTCCCTTCCTTCCTTTTTGATAGCAAATGTGATGCTTTTGTTCCCATTCTTTCTCTGGCCCTGATCCTGTGAAAAAAAAAAAAACAACAAAAAACCGCAGCATCTGAAACGGCTGCACACTGGGTAAAATCCTGGCTCCCTTGAAACTGAGAGTAAAACACCCATTCATTCCCCACTGCTGTGGTGCTCACCCCGTGACTTCAATGGTACAAACTCACAGGGCATAAAGTTGTTTGTTGTCCCTTAAATGGCTCCATTGTTTATTGTTTGGGTTCTTTCCTGGGCTCTAAATCTTCCTTTAGCTCTGCTCTCTGCCTGTCTGAGGGTCCTAAGAGGAAAGACACCCTTCAAACACAGCAAATGCCTTCACTGGGTCCTGGAGTTGCTCTGAGCAAGATGATGTTTGTTTCTTCAAATTCTTCAAATACATTTTCTCCTCTTTCTTGTGAGTGACATGTAAAGGTCTCACTCTTTTATTAATGTTTTTGTGTTGCAGTAGTATTATGTAACCTTTTTTTTTTTTTCCTTCCCAGGAAGAAGAAGCCTATTTTAGCTGGCTCAGTTGCCCCCTACCTACCTTGCCCCCCAGCCCCAACCACCTGCAAACTAAGGCAGGCTGGTGGCAGCAGGGCTGGCAGGGAATTGCTCTGCTCTTCAGGCCCCAAACGGCCAGAACTGAGCTTTAAATAGTGCCAGATCCTCGTGACTGGAAGGGACTAAGAAGAAAGAGCTTTTTCTAAGAATACATGTAGTCGAATACATTAGGCAGAGCCTCGCGCCTGTCGAAATCAGAGATAAAAGATCCCTGTCCTTCAGAAATCAGCTTGCGTTCAAGAATGTGGCACTTGTGACTATTGCAGGAAGGGGGAAATAAAAATATCTTAGATAATTTCGGACAATCCAGGCAGGCTTTTCTGGGAAATGCCTGAATCCGTTTCATTTGGAGGGACTCGGGAATCTGGTAGAGCTGTTTTCAGTACAGCTGCAGGGGGGTGCAGGCTGCATCCAGTCCCTCACTCTCTGTCCCTCCGTTGAATGACATTTGTCTGTGCTCAGAAGGTATTTGGAGAGGATTCGAGGGGGTTTTAAAATCCCCATTGTTGGGCGGCTGCAGCTGCCGCAGCTGCCGGGGCGGAGATGCGGGGAGCGGCCACATGGTGTCAGCGGAGATCGCCGCATCGCCGGCCCTGCACCGGCTGCTGCCCCAGCCCGAGGGACACCATCGGCGGGGGTAAGAGGGTACCGCTTTGTTTCCGTGCTCCCGATGAGTCTTGACCTCCTATCTCTTTTCTCGCTGATGTCTTTGACTTCGCTTCAGCCGCACTGAAAGGTCCCGGGGTCCCACCTCTGTCCCAAGGCAGTTGCTTCTGGCGGCATCAAAACAGAAAGGGTCGGAGGCCAGCAAGGCTGTTCCAGATGCAGAGATTCTCAGTCCCATCCTATGCCACAAATAAGGGCCAGTTTGCCCCGGATCAGGTTAGCTGGCACCGATAACGTCTGCCAGCATTGCCTTCTCCCGGGTGACTCCCGCTACACCACCCTCATCTCCCCTCCTTTCCCTTTTTCTGCTCACTTCTTTCTATTCATTCCCTTTCCTCCATACTTCTTGTTCCATCCCTCTTCCGTTGCCAGTATCCCTGGCCCTGGCCTTTCCTGTATGCATCAGCAAGCTCTTTAGCATAGAGACACAGCCTGAGTGACATAGCATAGGCTATTTGTTTGTTGGGCAGTCTTATTTCAGTGCTCATATTTGATTCTTAAGTACTTTTTAAACTGGCTCGTCAGTTAGATCAGTGAGCCTATTTTAATGGTGCTATACCAGCATGGCGAGTGCTAAAGTCTTCTGTTTCTGTCATTGCTGATTTGGTTCAAGACTGTGTGGAAATGTGTATTTGTAATACAGATTCCCAGTATTAACCTTTGTCACCTTCACCTTAAGAAATCACAAGAGACACGACAAGACAAGGCAGAACTTTTCAAGCAAAGAGTTGCTTTACACACTGGCTTGATTCTGGCACCACCAAGGCACTATTAAGAGAAAAAATCAAATGGTGAGATTGTTTTTTTGTCTAGGCTGAAGAGACTAGACAGCTGGCAACATGGATTTCGGTGGACACAAAGGACAGAGCCTGGGATATCTGAAAAGCCTGGTCTAGTTAAAGATGTCCTTGGGCATGACAAGAGGGGTGGGAACTAGAGGATCTTTAAAATCCCCTCCAACTTTAACCATTACGTAACTGATTCGAGCAGAAAAAAATTTAAGAGATCTGCATAAAAAATGAAGTTTGAGAAGCGGCGTGTATTCTTTCCCTTGTGCGGCAAGGAAGTCAAGCATCCACAAACTGAAATACAGTCTCCAGCAAGAAGCTTGGTACAAATGTCAGACTCTGCTTGCCTGCTTTGCTTGTGACTATATCATACAACTGGTCTGGGAGGAACCATTCTCCCGATGTCTGTATCAGCTGAATATCATACCAGCATGATCTGATTCCTTTGGTTGCACAGGAGTCCTGTGAGTCATGCTCACTACTAAACACTAGGAACATCCATTGCAGACAAAGAGAAGTCTTGCTCATACCAGCAAGGGGTTTCCCATCGATGGCAAGAGAGGGCTTCTCCCCAGGCTTCTGCTTTGTAACCCACACCATGACTAGAATCACATCCAAAATCCAGTATTTCCCTGACATGCTGAAGCAAACAGAGCCATTCCCAGTGCATGGATAGAGCAAGACTGAGTGCTGACCCTTCCAAGCACCTGCCCGTACTTTCACACCACACCAACTTCATCCTTCACAAGAAATCAGTGAGGAGTGACAGCCAGGTACCCCCTCCGCTGTCAGGGGGAGATGTTCAGAGGAGCCCCACACCAGCCAAGACCAGAGAGTGGCTGCTTTTTCCATCCCACTCTTGTCCAAGCAAGTAATAGAAAGTCCTGAAAAATAATGAGATCTGCTTCAAACATAATGCCATTTTTAAAATGCAGCAGGTTTTCCCACACTTATCTTCAGGTGTCCATGCCCTTTAAATGCACGTACTTTAGTTTTTTCCACTACAGGTAGAAGAGTCAACAATTTTTCTCTCCTTTAAACCAGAGCAGAGACCACACAAGAGTGTAACAGCAAGAATCCAATAACAAATAAGGCTCTAACACTAGATAGGTATTCTGGGGTTTCCAATAAAAGGGATCAATAAGCCCAAAGTACTATTTTATGGTCTTCTGGAATATTAAACTGATTCAGCTGGGGCATCTGAACAGAGACTATGCAATCACAGAGAGAATTACTAAGAACAATTTTAAGGATTAAGTAAAAGGCAATTGCTCCCTTTGGCCAGAGCTGCACTACCTCCAGCACAGTGAGGTGACAGTTCCCACCTAGGTTCCCAAGTATTAACAAATACAGAAACTATTAATGCAAATACAATGACAAATCACAATCAACACCATAATTCTACACTTTGCTATAGTGAAGCAGCACACATTAGTACTGGGTAGGAGTGTTTGCTGTAGTGGTTTGGGAATTTTGGGAGTTTTTTCCTTCCATCCAAATTTCCCTTTCCCAGACAACTACCCTCCCCTATGCTCCACACATTTTTGAAGTCTGGTATGAGACAAAACATGGTTTTCCTCCAAAAAGATCCAGGACTGCTCCATGTAGGAGTGAAACACTGAGATCTCAGCTCACTCATCACACTGGGAGTGTTTCTCTGGGGAATTACCTCCCTTACAGACCAAAATTCATCACACAACTGCTAAACATGGAGATGGCTACATTGGGATTTCCCTCCTGGCTGCTTTATTCCCAGCTGCTCTGAGCAGAACTATGAGTGCATGATTCCTAGGTGGGTTAGATGGGATGGGGGAACAGGAAAATGGCGGGGTTCAGGGGAGTCACATGAGGCAGCAGCTCTGCATTGCTAAAGGGCCCACACCTAAGGTCAAGGGAAAGTTGACTGGCTTGCTTTTGAAACATTCCCTAGAAACTGAAAGAAAAAGATCTGTGCTTCTTCCATCAACAAAGAGCAGATGCCTTTCAGAAAAACAATTCTGTTTCAACAGAAGTTACATGTATTTTTGTTGGAAAGTTCTCTTTGTGCAAAATTACAGTGGGCTAAATTGGAATTTTCTCCCTGTGGCAGACAAACACTCGGGATGGTGTGAAATGCTGCAAAGGGAGATGAGTGGAAAACTGGGCTAAGCCACAGCAAAACAGAATTTTGGTGTATCTGCTGGGACTCTCTTCTTTCTGACACCAGCACAAACACACCATAATGCTATTCTCAGACAGAAGACAATCCATGGGTGCACTCTGTCATACAGAGGAGGTCTGTGCCACAATGAGACACCTTAAACAAGCACTCCACTGAATCCCAACGCCCACTAGTACAGCACACCCAGGATGGCTGAGAACAGGTCAGTGCTGCTCTTGCTGCCACTCATGAGACCTAACACAAAAGTTACAGCTCTGTCTGGTTACTGAGACAGCCAGCAGGAAAGCATTTACAGCAGAAAGTCCAAAAACAGGCTGCAGCTGTACCAGGTAGGCTGGTGTGATAGGCGCTGGGTTATTGCGGCCATTTTGTAGTTAAAAAAAAAAAAAAAAAAAAGCTCTCCAAATCAAAATTGTTATAGCACTACAAAAGAGACATCCAGAACATATACCTGTTTATAGGGAGCAGGAACTAAATCTAAGTGTGCTGCCTTTGCCTTGAAGAAAGCTGTTCAGCTTCTGGAATGAAACCAAAACAATCTCCCAGACAATAAAAGAGTATCTTCAGTTATTAAGGTATAATATAAGCTTTATAAAGCTTATATTGCATGACAGGGTTTTGGGACTAGGAGACAGAGTTGATGTCAGAGATTCGTGCCATCTTCATGGACTGCAGATAGCTACTTAAAGAGCAGCTACACAGGTACTAGAGGGGAAAATTTAAATCTGTAGCAATTAATAGGCAGCAAGACTGCTATCAGTTGCCTTCTGTCTAAACAAGTGGGTTTCTAGTCACATGTCATCCATCCTCTTCCTCCCACTCCTGGCTCACATCTGAGCCCCACACCACCTCCCCCCTCTGCCCATCACCTTCCCAGGAGCAGGAACTTACGGGGAATGTGTCAAAGCACATTTCAGAGTAATATGGCTGGAGAGCCGCATTCAGATCGGCGTGTTGTAATGTGTCTGACAACATTATATTCTGATCCAGCTCTTCATGTAACCTTCAATTTATTTCTAAGCCCCTGTGTTTATTTAACCGAATCTGTCTTCCGTCATCTGGAGCAGTAGCACTCAACCTTTAAACAGCCCAAGAGCCACTTCAGCCTCGAACAGATGCAGAGAGCTCCCGAGTCAGGGAGTCACAAAAGAGCCTGGCGCATTGAGCAGTGGGCAACGAGCCACACCGAGCCCCATATTATTCATCCCACCGGCACCTCAGCTCGGCTTTGCTGGGCACTGGGGAAGAGAGTGTGTGTTTCAATGCTGGGCCATGCCACCCAAGTGGCACATGTGAGTTTGAGTGAGCTCCAGTAGGGTGGAAGCCGAGCAAGGAGCTGCAGCATCTCTGCAGCTGGAGTGCTGTAAGACTGGGGCTTCAATGTTGTGCCACGGAATTCCTGCAGCCTTAGCAATTCAGCATGCTAGCCACTCCTTCACACAATTGCAGCTCCAGTCCTACCGAGGCACACACACAAGTGACCATAAGCAGTTGCTGACCCAGTCTACCAGCAGCTTTTGCAGAGTTAAGTTACAGTACAGCCACCTACCTCTAACAGCAGAGAAGATCACTGCTAGTTCTTTGCCATTGTTGTGATGCATTTCTCCCAAGAAAGGCTCAATTTTCCCAAGCCTCTCAATCTACTGCTCAATGCTTCCCAACTACAAGAGGAAGCAGAATCATACTCTCAACAGATCTCAGGTGGGAGCAACCCCAGAGTGATGCCATGGCCTCATCAGTGCCCCAACATTCAGCCATTTCCCTCCTCCCTGCTGGGACAGCCAGCATGACCCCAGACACCCAGCCCCCCTACACATGCTCCCTCCCTCACTCACGTCAGCACACAGGCCAAATCCTTTAGGATATGAGGTAATTTGCTGACATGTTCCCTAATAATGTCAGATTACCAAGAGCTCCCAGAAAGCTAGGAACATTCCCCAGGTCATTTCCAAAGCCACTGGCTTCAGACACTAGGATCAGCCCTTCCTTTGCAGGGTCTGGAGAGGGGACAGAAATCTTTGGCTGTGACAAATCCATCTGCCCATGTCTGCATGCTTGTTGTCCAGAGAACAAAACCCCATTTTCCTACTTCCTATTTCTTTGTCTTTCAATTCACCAGTGTTTTGTGCTGCCTTTGGGTTTACCATATATTGTTTAGAAACCTAATGCAATTTACAGGAAAAAAACCTTGGCTAGCTTTTCTGTTTACTGTTCCCAGGCATAATGAAAATGTTAAAATGCTAAGTCACTTGACACCTGCCACCCCAGTAATGCACTTGTTTTACTTTTTTGTAGTTACAAGAGTTGGTGAATATATTTAAAGCTCTTCAATTCACTTATGTTGAGAAAGATATGCTGCATATTCAATGAAATGCCACAGTTGTGACATGTTCCACATCCTGTGCTGTGTTAAGTCTCTTCAGTTATTCTTTTATAGACAGTCGCAGAATTTATTCTGTTATGAATAAAATTATCTCTGATGTCCTTCAGAAAATAATGTAGGGCTTTTGACTGAATGCAGGAAGTTCAAGGAAAATATTCCAGGTGTCCAGGACATGAAGAACAAGTCATTGAACTTCTTTCATTGAGCTGTCATCTCTTCCTCCAGCTTGCACACTGCACCCCTGGCTCCAGACAGGCTTCTGCTTTAGAGAATAATGATTAAAAGCACTGAAGTCTATAGTCCTCTGAATGCCAGACCTGTGCACCAGAGTGATGTGGGTTGCTGCTTAAAAAAATAAAATAATCCCTGTGCTGTGGCTCAAATTCTACTCTAGCATCATGGAAGTAGTATCCTCAGTGAAACCACGGGGATTTATGATGCTGCACATGATAGCTAATGCTTTGCATGAAAATATTGTCTCAGGTTGTCTCATTTTTTCTAAACCTTTTCAGGATAGACTGATTTTTCTGGCCGTGGGTGAGGGTCAGCCACCCTGCAGATCTACCTGATCTACTACTTACTTTTAGCTTTGTGTTGGTTTTAGTGCTGGCAAAAAATGAACCACCCAGGGAACTAGAGACAAGGGTAGTATCTCAAGGATAAGAGTCAGTCTCCAGAAAGAGGAAGGAGAGCGGGGTAGTGAGAAAATGGCTAGCTCGGGATGCCACAATAATTACTGCTCAGTTAATCAGGAAGTGCACATCAGGTGAGAAGTGTGCCATGAACTCACATTAGCCAGTTTCTTCTGAGGAGGAGTGTGGGGATGCAGAGAGCAGAACTGTTAAGTTCTGCAGACAAGGATTGGTTTTGGGAGAAAGATACGATGGTACTTTTTGGAATGAAGCTGTGGGAGTAGTGAACAGCACTGGGAACAAGATCTAACAGAAACAAGGAGGACATCTGGTATTTGTGTAGACAGCGGATATGCTTAGTGGGTAGATTTTATGTTGGGAAAGGAGCTGATGAAATATAACTGCTAGAATGGAAATTTACTGCTTGCTAACAAGCTGCTATATAAACCACACAGCAGCTCAATAAAGTGTCTTCAATCTCCGCTCAGAGTCCCTGCCTTAATATGCCACAGAGGAGAGACCCCAGCACCTAACGAATTACCTACCAGGGGAGGTGGGGAAGGGGTGGAAAACTTGTTGAGGACTATAACCCACAAACAGTGAGTGTAGTCACCAAAGATGTAGGTATTACCAGGGGAAGGAGGGTAGTTATTGTGGTCAGTCAGCAGCTCCAAGCCTTGGAAACAGGAGCACAAGTGAGTCAAGGCAACCCTTTGACTGGTGATTTTGCAGAGGTCAAGAGAAGTGATGCCTTTCCTTGGGTTTCTTGGAGTTTTGGTGAGAGTTTTGAGTTTGAGAGTCTTTTCCTCAAAGTAAGGATCCTGATCCTGTGTATGAGTTTGGTGATGGCCAGGAGGATAGAGAACTCTCTCAAATGAGCACCCAATAGGGATGCACTGCATGAAGCTGTGCCTAAACTTCTTTAAGCTTGGACTAGCTTTATAACCAAGCTGAGTGATACTTTCAAGTACCTTGATGACTACAGACTACCCTTCACTCACTGGTTCAACTGAAGCCACCAGAAGGCCCAGAAGTCAGAACAGGAGTGACTGGAAAAATGGGACACAACGAGCTTGATTTTCAATCCTGGGCTTTAGATACACCAATCTTTTCTTGCTGCTTCCTGAAGCATTCCCTTTCCGAGACACCATCTACTTTATATACTTGAAATGATACGTTTCCCTACCTGAGATCACGAGTTCCACAATGCTTCCAGTTATTTAATATGACAGTGTACTTCTGTCTTTTGTAAAAATATGAGCAAAAGTAGCCCAGGCAAAAGTTGATCATTGTAGTATTTTGGAATATGGATACATAGCTGCTCTCTGAACAGCAGAATAAAGATGGGAATATGGGCTCATTTTTCTGTGCCTCACAATGTAATTTTTTCCTCTATTGTCAGCATCATTGTTGATCCTGAAATTACAGTGTCTGAGGAGTTATTCAATAGGAGATGTTCAACACGAAAAAGAGTCTCAGAAAATAACTGCAAAGAGAGCATTTAAATAAACCCAGAGATTACAGAGGCAAAATACAAAAATTACTCCAAGAAGCTCATTTGGTTTCATTCCACTACATTTGAGTGTTATCTCAGAGAGGGAGAAAAAAATCCCAAATTGGTTTGGTGCGATGAGAAAAAGCCCAGGCATCTCTCTACCTACATCACAGCTTATTAATTACCCTCAGATTATAATGTGGGTCAGCCATTCAGCATTCAACAAACCCACTAGTCTAAAGCTTTATCAGCTTGCCTGCATCTCTGATCCATGGAAGAGCTTGTCTTTTGTAGGGGACTAGAGTAGAATTGCTCTTGTATAGTTCACAGGAAGGTTTTGGGGTTTTTTTCTCCCCCCTTTTTCAGTTATTCTCATTTTCGAGGCCTGCGGTAGTAGCAGGACATCATTCTCAGTTTTCCCCTTTACCTCCTAATAGTTGCATCAAACAGATTTGGTAAGCTCTGGAGATGAAGCCAGGCTGGCTGATGCTGCTCTCCTCACAGCAAAGCCAAGCAACAAGCACCTCCACACACCCCACTGCAAGCATTTAAAGGTACCAGATTTTCTGAGGAGCCCCTAAATCAAAATTTCCAACCTGGCCAATTTCTACCCAGCAGCAGTTTCTCTCCTCTCTACTGCCCAATTTAATCAGAGATTTAGATACTGTCAAATACCCTCTAGTCTGCCGCAGGGAGGAAATCAGACTGCTGCTATTGGTGTGAATAATATTTTGTGATAAGTAAATCTTTTTGGTTTACTTCCAATTACTTTTTTTTTTTAACATCAGGCTTTTATCTTAGAAAGAATCAACGTTTCTCCGCCTTTGAAGAGCAGAACCCTCCTGATATTCATTACTTGACTCAGCTGTTCACTCAGGTCTTTTCCTTTGATGAAAAACTTTGGTTTACAGACAGTAGCATCCTGATTAATACATAATGTGACCTACTATTGGAATAAATGGGGTATGCAGTACTATCTCATAAGTAAAAGCTTTCTAGCAAGAGGGAAAAAAGACCCACAATACCCTTGAGAAACATTCTGTAACATAACAACTTAAAAGGGATGAGGGGGGTGGGGAAACAACAACAAATAAAATGGACACCTTATTCTTCCCATTTTGCTTCAGAGAAGCTTATCACCTGGCTAAGACCTGCTGGCCAGTGGCTTGTGTTACTTCCTCCTGGGCTTGGAGTCCCAGATACAGAAATCTAAGGAGGGGGGGAACTGCAAACCAATAGAGGTATCTTTACAGCAAGAAAAGTCAGAGTTAAACCATGGAAAAGTACCAGTCAATATATTTTTTAACTGTTATCGTGTCCAGATTATGAAGCTAAAATACTGCTATTAATTTCACTGTGTATTTAAATGCCAAGCACAAAGCAGCTTAAGCCTTAGCACCCAGAGGAAGCAGCAGAAGTTCACAACACCACTAAATTCCTGCCTGCAGTTCTCCCCCAGATGTGACCCCACAGACCAGGCAGCCCACCTGAGTAGACAGAGGAAACACTAGTGTCTTGTTGGACAGCTTTTATCAAGAAAACAGACTTGGAATAAGCTGGCTTTGGTGCAAGACCTACCAAGGGCTGCTTTATGCCCACAAGAAACTATTCAGGGACACTAAAAAATATTTATCCATAAAGATCATCAACTGCTCTCCCCAGCGTACACCACCTACCTCCAAGGGCACAGCCCCCACCTCAATGAGCCACCCTAGCTACTGGGACATCCTTGTGGAAGGGAGCTGCAAATATCTAGGATTACACATTAGCCAGAGCAGTTGCACCAAGGTCCCCAGAAATAGGAATGGTTATGAGACAGAAGGAAAAAAACAGTCACACTGTTAATGTGTAACGTTCATGCCACCTTTACCTTGCCTTCTGCTTGCCTGTGTTTGGGTGTCAGCATCTGCCAGAAACCCCAGAGAGAGCAGCCTTGGCAAAAAAGATTAGGCAAACCCTGAGGTTGGGCTTATGTACCTCATGGGGGATGTGTAAGTGGGCAGATATAGACAGCAATGGAGGGTGGACAGCCTTGTTTAGCACTTGGATGTGGCCTGCATGCAAGGAGGACCCTTTTCCTCAGCTCAGGATGGGCCTTGATGAGGAAAATCTGTTCAAGTTTGCTGTCAGAAGAGGTGCCTTGGGTGCTCTTTTCAAAATGGCTCTTGCCTGGTCTGCCATAGACCTCAAAGCATCCTCTCTCTCTTCCCTCTGTTTGCAGAGCCATTCCCTCCCCAGATTAGTGCTGAGATTCAAGGTGTGGAGCTATAGGGAACAGGATTTGTCCATCCCCCCATCAAGGCAGCTCCCACAAGAGCTACACTGTTCCAATGGGGACAGAGATTAACTTTTATTATCACTAAATTTGCAATACATTTCCATGGAAATTGAAGAAACCAGGCCATGAGGCCCCTCTCAACCCAACTTTGAACAAAGTTTGCAGTATTTTCTGTCACTTTCTGTCCCTTTGGGTATGTCATGTTTTTCCAGGGGAAGACCTTGAAGCCCATGATTCTGTTGACCTACTTCAACCAGAGTTTCACCACTGTACACCAGCAAGACAAGCACTTGAAGTGTTGGTAGTTGATGTTTCAAATCCATTCCAAAACCTCCACACTGAGGTTTTGCTTAGGGAAGCCCAGCTAATATCATGAGTGATGAGCAAGTTCAGTTGAAAAGTGATGAAAAGAGATTAAAAAATAATTACCTAAGCAGCACTTTTTTTCAGCTCCTGCATCTCCCAGGATACCTCTGTAGCTATTGAGTCCTATGTCCACC
Organism: Turnix velox; assembly: GCA_013400935.1. Taxonomy (NCBI): domain Eukaryota; kingdom Metazoa; phylum Chordata; class Aves; order Charadriiformes; family Turnicidae; genus Turnix; species Turnix velox. The sequence goes on from VZTY01020379.1 coordinate 72,906, forward strand.
AGCATTTTGGGGGATGATATCAGGTCACATTCTCCCTGGACACTTCCCAAAAACCCACTGAAATGGGTGATGCCACCTTGAACTTCTCTTTGATGCCAACAGGTACTGCAACTCATGTCAATAGCATCCCCTGCAACAGCGTCCCTGATCCCTATTGACAGTGATGCCGCAGCCACGCTCTCATCCACTTCTGCTGCACCAGGATTTGGGTGCCTGGAGATGGACGAGTGATTGATGGGGCGCCCGCGATACGCCATGATACGTTCCTTATCTTTGGCTTCCCAGTTGGTTCCCATGTCTCTCACAGGGTTTACAGCATCAATGTCACTTTCTTTCCCTTGGATTTGTTTTTTTTAAAACTCGCTTTGGTTCTTTCACACCTATGCACACACCCTGGTGAATCTATTTCATCCTCAGGATTAGTAAAATTGGGCAAAATACTTTAGGTGAGACCCATCTTTCCCAACTTCCCATGTGAAAAGGAGAGTCTGAACATGTGGGTAGCTATTTTTCATGGCATGTCCGCTGAGACCTAGATCCATCTAAAGCACCTTCCATAGGAATATTTAGTCAACATCTCAATGGCAAAAACTTGGGTGCAGGTCTCTCCCTCTTCCCCTTTTTGGGCTGAGGTCTTCTCCTCACCAGGGATACAGACCTTCATCCAAAAACGCTGGGAAACTTCTCTTCTTGTACATGCTGCGGACAGCACTGACTTTGCCAGGCAGATGAGACCACCAGGAAGCCCACAGCAAACCTGAGGAGTCTCTTCAGTGCTTGTGCAAAACTGCCAACAGGACTTCTCTGCTGCCCTCCTCCCCAGCACACCATCTCCCAACTCTGAGTACAGATGTCACAACTTGAGACTATTTTGTCCCCATCAGCCCTTCAAGCACCTGCCTCTGTGCTCCACCTGCTCTTACCAACACTGAGCTCTTGTTCTACCTGACTGCAACCCCTAGAAAATAAAATAAAGTAAAATAAAATAAAATAAAAATAAAATAATTTTTTTAAAATAAAAAACAAAGGACAGACATCCACTTCCAAGTCAAACATGGCCACAATAGGCAATTCACATCTACCTCTCCATAGGTTTCACCTGTCCCCTCCCCTCTTCCAGACAGGCAAGACACTATGGACAAGAGCCAGAACAAACTCCTATCCTGGAGAGCAGGCTTTGCTGCCACCAGATTGTGCTGTGTGCTCAAACCCACAGAGACAACCTGTGGCCATCTGTTAATCCCAGGTGTGTACACGCCACAGCTCTGCTGGCAGAGATAGTTTTCTCCTGACTCTTCAAACACATCAGTCACCCAACTCAGTGTGCATGGTGGTTGTTAAAGAGGCTGCTCCCACACCCCCTTTCCCATCTCCATCCATGGCCCTGTCATCAAAGGCTTAGAAGGAAAACAGGTTGTCCTTTTTATTCATTATGAAAAGCAGACTAGAACACAGGACAAGTCAGTCCGGGCTTTACAGAAACTATGTCTTCTGACATGCAGTGCTAAAAAAGCATCTTCCCAGAGCTCTCATCCTCTCCAGGAGGACAGGTCCTTCTGGTCCTTTTGAATGCCTTCATGTTTGTGGAGTGGGCATGTGAGTATGAGAAATGGAAATATATTCCTTCGGGCAGAGAAATCTTGGGTATATTTTACACTTCCCAATACATCCTGAGCACCCCAAGCCCAGGCACCAATGCTTAGCCTTTCCCTTAGATTTGCAGGAAAAGATTTGTCCCCAGATTTAGGGACATCTCAGTAATGCTTAGGTTCATGTCTGCCCCAGTTTATGCAGCTGGTCCAGGCTCTAGATCTAGACTCAACTGGCACAAATGAAGGATAAAGAGATGGAGAAGGCACTAGACCATGGGTGGAGTACCAAGCAGCAGCTTGTCACTGGCTAAATGTTATTTACACTCTACCTGGTACTGGAAGGGATCTGGTGTCTTCTCCTAACTCATCTTCATTGTTTGGAAGTCCCATCTTCTCCAAAAAACCAATTATTTGGGCTGTTTAAGTAAGAGAAGAATCCTGCATAGAAACAGTACCCCAACATCCTCCCCCTTTTTTCCTGAAGCATCTTTTCCCAATGGACCTACAAACAAATAAATGTCTAAAAATATTCCCCCATCTCTGAATCACACCCTCTGATAAAATCTGTCAGACTCTTTTTACTCAACCATAAAGACTTAATTTCCACAACTGAACAAATCAAAGCCATGTGGAAATCCACACTGACCACTTCACTCTCCTTCATGGGACATGACAGGTTGCCTTTCAGAAATTCTAGGGAATGGCTGGACACACACATCAGGTCCCAGACATCTCTCTAAAAAGGTTTTCTTTCAGTAATAAATACAAAATAGTTTTATTAATAAAATAGCAACCACATGATTTACAGTACAGCCTGAGAAAGATTGTGTCACATGTCGCTGGAGACATCTGTAGGGCCTGGACCCCTGCATGACACCAGACTGTCCCTTGTCCCCCAGGATCAGGCTGAGGCTAAGAGTCATATCCTGCCTGGAGGTTTGCTGTCAGTGACCAAGCAGTAGTAGCACCTGAAGCCCAGGCTCAAACCAGCCTTCTGAAGGCACAGCTCCATCCCTATTTCCAGTCCCATCTCCTCATCTGGGTGCTCCCAGCCTTTTTTTCCCTCCCTCCTTCAAGTCCCATTTTTCTTCCATTTTACCCTCCCTCATCTACCCCAAATCCAGCTGCTGTACCCTTGCCTTTCTGCCATGCTCCTGTTGCTGTGTGGATGCCAGGAAGCAGGAACCACAGCTGGGGAGGTGGTGTGACTACTCCTGCAACCCAGGATACAGCAGGCTCCCTGCAGGGGGACCTGATGCGTGATGCATCCACAAGCTCACACATCTTGTACAGATTTATAACCAAATCTACAAAGAAGTGTAAGCTCAGATCCACCTCATGCGGCTTTCTCTGGGAATGCAGAAGACATATCCCAAACAGTCAGACTGAATTTGTGGAAGCTAAAGACTTTGTAGGTACAGTTAGCACATAGCTAACTGTATAAACTTGCATTTTTTACGTGGGCAACTAAATACAGTCCATCAGTGAGCAGTCTGAGTACTTCTTTTATCCAAACAAGCTTGGAAAAGTTATTAATTGCTCAAAACAAGATCTTTATTGATTAGTATAAGGATCAATCACTTTATCTGTGGGCGGCTTTGTTAGACCTACTGGTGATGAAGGTATTTAGCTAAAAAGATATCTGTCCTTGGCCCTGGAGAGTTTCACAGGGGAGTCCAAGGTCTCCCCAGTGCTTTGAAAAATATGTTAGGTGGTGGAGAGAATTCAGATTAGGTGAGATGGAGAAGGGTGCCTGATCTTCCCACTAGCCCCAGCAGTCACCACTGAACTACCTCCTTTAACTTTGCGCTTCCTCCTAGAGACATGGTAGGGGTTGGGGAAGTGAGGGGGGGATATCCTGAAAATGTCTGAAGGATGCCTCAAGGGTTACACTACTGCAGCCTCCGGGAGTTAAAGTGAAGTATCTCAGCCTTCCACTGCGTGAGCTCGATTCCTGGGGAGCTGCCCTGATGCACCCGGGCCCGACGGCATGGACTCGTTCAGCGACGGGAGTAAAGCCTGCAGATCTCACCTTGCAATGGGACTGTGGAGGTGATGGGAGGCAGTGGTGGTGTTTACCACAGCCTTCGGAAGGGAGATGTGGACTGTGAGGCTTGGATGCCAGAAAGCTCTTCCAGCCAGCTGTAACCTCTTGAAGTTTCTGCTTGTATTCCCAGGAGATCGTACTTTTTGCAGGAAGCACTTGCAACCAGGTATCATATCTCATCCATCCCAGCTTCAGGAAATTCAGACAACGCCACTCACCTCCCTTCTCTCCCCTCCTTCTTTTCCTCCTCCTCCTCTTCTTCAACACTATCAGCTTCTCTTCTCCCCTCCTTTAAAAAACCCAACCAAATAATTTTTTTAAAATTAACATTAAAAAAATAAACAAAACAAACAAAACAAAAAACCCCAACCAACCAAAAAACCTAAAACCGAACTGGAGCAGAGGAAGGAAGGGGTCTGCAGCTGGAGCCGTCTCTGGCAACCCAGCTCTAATCTCTCGCAAACCCCCGCTATCAAAGCTTGGATCAGCATATCTAATGTAAACGAGCTTTCACACATAAATAACGTGCCACATCTGGCTATTTAGTTTTTATAGCGTCTTAGCTACCGAGCGATTTATAGAGGGCGAGCTTGTTAAAGAGCAGCCCAGGCTGGGCCGGGGGAAGTTGCGGGCTGCCCCGAGGCGGAGCAGGGTAGGAGGTGTGAGGAAGAGAGGTGGGAGCGAGGGAAGATTTAGGTAGTGCTGAAGGAGGGTGGAGGGGAGCGGTGGGCTGGAGTCCCCGCGTCGGCAGAAAGAGGCTTCTCCGCATCTTAGGGGAAGGGGGGCCGGTGGGGAGGGCTCTGCCCCCCGGGGGAAGAGGGGCCGGCTCAGCGACAGGACCGGGGCAGGCTTAAAAGAGCCATCCAGGAACCGGCGTGTTTGCGCTTATAACCAATTTATTACCGCTGAACATATGGCCAGTATTTCGCCTGGCGTCACTCGCCGGGGAGGAAAGCAAACAGACCGCGCGATGTAAAGCCGGAGGAAGGAGCGGCCGCCCTGCACAAGCCGTAGACAATGCCAGAGGCGCGGAGCCGCCGCCGCGCTCAGCCCTTGCCCCCCTAGGGACCCACCGGGCTCAGGTGAGTCCCTGCGCGGTGGGGAAGGGGGGTTAAGGGTGTCCCCGAATGGCAAGGATCCGCGTCGGTGACAGCAGAGGGAGGGGGTGGGGAAGAGAAGAAAACACGGTGGAGGGCCGGCTTGGAGAGCAGCAGGTGGGAAGGGTCTTGGGTGGTGGGAGAGTAAAGAGGAAGGTGTGAGGGACGCAGGTAGAAGTTAATGCTGAAAGGAGCGGAGAGGGGATTGAGTCCCCTCTGCTCCGACAGCAGAGCTCCGCCAGTCCGGCCCAACCCTGGCACCAGCTGAGCTCCTGGCTGCCCAGTCCAGGAAATGGAGAGACGAGGGCAGCACCCCTCCCACTTCCCCCCGCTGCCCCGACGGCAGGACACTTCTCGGCAGCGACGGCAGAGTACGCCAGAGGACCGGGAATGGCCCTGGCCCCCTCCCGGCGCCAACCCTGCCCGTTGCCCCGCTCCCTCCTCCTTCACTTATTCCCTTCGTTTCCTTGGTGTTGCCCACGCCGTGAGTGTCACTTCAACTCGGGACCGAGTACTTGGGTCGGGTCCCCCCAAGTAGACCCTTCTCCCGAAAAGAGCCTGATACACACCCCGCCGTCCCGAGCAGGGAGCGCGACCTGCAGGGTCTTCCTCGCAGGCTTAACGTGGACCGTCGGCACCCCCACTCGCGACGCACACTCAACAGCTACCTGCGCGAGCTCCCTGCTAAGCGCTCCATGTTGTGCGTGCGGGTGCGAGAAGTAAATTCAGATAAGAAACTGCTGTCGGGCGTAAATCCCCCGCATCCCCGTCGCCAGCGGCGGAACGGGCCGGATTTTCCTTCCCGATGAGAAACATTTGTGACAAAGCTTAATCGCGTCGGGACACGTTTAATCATGAGAGAGACGGGAATGAATATAGCCGGGGGGCTCGCTGGAAGGTGGTGAGGGGGTTACGACACGAAACGTTTGCTCCGGCAAATAAAATAGTTTCTAATAGAGTGGAAGGGGAAGGGAGGCCCCGGGCCGGGCTTAGAGCTTCCACTGGGAACGGGAAGGAGGAGGGGGGGATGGGGCGGAGAATTAAATAATACAAACAAATAGCTGGGTCGGGATGTGGGGGGCTACGGGCTTTGTGCTCGCATGCATGGCCTTAACAAACTGCCTCCGCCACTATTGGCAATATTTTCAAAGATCTCATTAAACTGCATTTATCAAAGCCCTAACATGTGCCCTCCGGCTCTGACATAACCCTGTTAGCCCCCAGGGAGGAGGGTGAAAAATCCCAATTTCTATTACAATTCGCCACCTCGGGAGGTTGGTTGGAGGGTAGGAGAGATCTCGATCTACAAATTTATAAGTAATATCGGTGAATTGGGAGGATTTCTCCGTCTTTGAAGCTTCAGGGGGAAGGAGATAGAGTAGTCGTGAGAATAGGAAAGCTCATTTAGATTCCTATGTCCTAGAGAAGATTTAATTGTCTGCGGGGAAAAAAAGGAAGGCCGCCGCCGGGATTTTGGGAGGTAGTAGAGGCTTTCTCTTCAGCCTCGGCAGGGAAAGCTGGTCGCGGCTTCCGTTCTGTGTGCGAGGGAATCTTCCCACAATTTCCACTCCCCCCCTTCTTTTTTTCGTCTTTACCCCCAAAGCATCCTTAACGTCTTTGTTGACGCTGTTTCTCCAGTCGTGAAAAGAGACGGGAATTTCGCCCCGCAGAAACTCTGAGCACCTCATGTTACAATTAAGTTCTTGAAAGCGACGGAGGATTCAGCGGGTTGCGGTACCTCCTGATTTCAGAAAATACTATATTTTTTTACACTCTCTCCCTCCCCCGGCCAGGACGTCGGTGTGCGAGGCGATCCAGTGCCGTGGGTTTCCCGTCTCTGCTCCCTTTTCCCACGGCCTGGAGCGGCCGCGTCCCCTCCAAGCGGAGCCGCCGCCGAGGAAGCAGCAGCATCGCTGTAGAGCTGCCGCTTTATCCCGAAAAAAACCCCAACAAAACAAACCCTTGCATTTAAAGCCCTCAGTGCGGGGCTCTAGAGGGGTATATTTAGAAGAGATAGTTTTATTTTTACATTTTGTTTTCTTTAGTTATCACTAACAAAAGAGGTCTTCCGTGACGTGGCGGCTCTACTTTCCCCCACCGCCACACTTTAAAACAAAGAGGTTGTTGCTTACAAGGGATGCTCCCGTGGAGAAGCTCCTAATAGCAATTAGCAGGAGCGGCATGGGCTGCGCTTCCCTTCTCCTATTTATTTCAAGTGTAGTTCATTCTAAAAGGTAAAATAAACCTATTCCCCTAACAATGGCTTTGTGTGGGTTTCGCTAATCTGTACCAAGCGGCAAGGTGCAGTTCTCCTTGTTTATTTATTTGTGGTCTGGAGTGAGGGAAAACAATAGCTCGCACCTTTGGTCTGATCAAACAATAAACTAATCCACTTGACGACTGCTATCGGAGATGCGATGCGGCAGTGGGTTAGAGGTCAGGGAGAGCGAACCGCTCTGGGGCTGGGTGGGGGGAAACAGTGGAAGACTCTTGACAAACACCCTTTAATTAATTTTATGTTAATAGTTTATGGTGTTATATATGGAATATGTATATAATACCACTCGACAGCGAAGGAATGAAGTCAGGGGCGGCTGTGGCTTAAAACAGATGGAAAGACCCAGTGGCTTGCACGGAGCAGGAGCGCTCGGGCCTCAGGCAGAAAGAAACTCTGAGAGGAGAACCAAGGCACCACACCGCGTAAAAACAGTACCCACGGGCCACCCGTGGCGTGGCGAAACCTCCTCCACTTGCCATCTCGGGCACCGCGGCCTCAGAAAACAGCTCTTTCCATGTCCTGTCCCCTCAACGAGTACTTATTCCTCCTTCTTTAAAAATACCTCACAAGCTTTAGCGCCGCTAAAAATCAATACCCGCCGCCCGTGGGGTCGGAGAGGTGCTCCTCACGCAGAACGGGTGGGGGGTCGAGGTGGAAATAAACAAGGGAGAGGGAGCGGAGGCGAATGACGGCTGTTTGAGCTACCTGTGAAAGTAAACAGGTAAACACTCCCCCGCTAGCAGAGGCACTTGTCCTGAAGTGCAGCCACTCAGCCTGTGTACACGCACCGCTCCCCCTGCCTCCCGTGGGCTTGTGCAAATAACCCCCCTCCGGGCTAGCCCCCGGTGGCAGCGGGCTTGAATCCCCTTCCCTCGGCAGGACCTGGAAGGGGGACAGAGCTGGGGAAAGTCACGAAGGGCGGTGGGAAGCTGGGCCGCCTCCGAGTTCCCCCCTGCCAGGCAAACCGACTTAGGGCACAGGCTGCGTCCCAGACCCGCTGCTCCACCTGACGTCAAAGGACCGGAGAGGCTCTCACGTCACCCCCCCGGCGGTGACGTCATGGCACCCCCGAGGGAGAGTGGCTTCGCCTCACAGCGGTGCCCGCTCGTGGGACATCCCCACCCACGCCTCGCTGCAGGGCCGCAGAGAGATGTGGGGCTTGGTGCTCCCGAAGAGGAACACTGTATCTTGCCTACGGTCACCCCCGTCTTCCTGGCCCTGCCCGGCCTCCTCCCGAGTGTATCCACTGCCCCGTCGGGCACCACGTTCCGAAGGTCATAACGTGGATGTTCTGCCCGTCTTGTGGCGTTGCTCGTCTGTTTGGATTCTTGTAGGGCTGTAGTACTATTATTATTGTTATTATTGATATTGATATCAGTACTGTCCGTCCCTTCACACCCCGTCCCGAGGAGCAGAGCTGCCCGAATAGAACGGGCCGCCAGCTTCGCCGCCCCGGAGATGCTCTGCCCGTCCCTCCTCGATTTGGCTTTTTTAATTCGGGAGGCTGTACAATCGTCCTGCCACTGTCGCGATTCTCACTGTTATTACGTCTAATTTTTTATCCCCTCGAGATGGAATTAAAATCCCATCCTTCCCCGTCCTAGAGAAACACCACCGCCTCCCCCACTCCGGGCCGGTCGAGCCGGGGGGAATAAATCCATCGATAAGGGCGAGATTTACTGGAAATGAAAGGTCTGTGCCTGGTGCGTGTCCCTCCCGAGCCCCTCCCGCCGGGGAAAGGGGAGCGGAGCGGGGGAGCGCCCGCCCGAGTGGTTCCCTCCATATCGAGGAAGGACTCCGAAATGGATGAAGAGATAGCCATTGAGTGCGGTTGAATACCATGACAACTAGGAACAACCTCAGATTTATTCCCAACAGTTAGGACACATTGAAAGAAGGCGTCAATCACGTATTATTTCGCCACTGAAATAAATGCAAAAACTGCGCGTAGACAAAGGGTTCCAACAGAAGCCGGACATTTGTCTACATTGCGGACATTGTTTCCAGCTTAGCCATAGGGTTGTATTTGTGTTTGCGCGGGTCCGACCACCCAGGATGTGCTCAGGGGCTCGCTTAAAAAAAAAAAAAAAAGAAGAAGAAGAAGAAAAAATCCCTGGGCATTGTCAGCCACATCACATACTTTATGGGAGGCAGGCTGGGGGCTGGGGGAAGAGAGATGGGGTGAGTGAGGAGGGAAAGGAGGGGAAGGTGGGAATATATTGATCGACAAACAAGAGGCTGTCTGAGTGCGTCTTCCTCTTCTTCCCACCACCAGCAGCCAGCAGCCTCGTTCCCCTCTCCTGCCTCCTGGTAAAGAAAATCGGCCAACTTTTCCAGAAATAAAGGTGGCAGAAAGAAGCGCCTTCCCAGACCGTAGCTTCGCCCATCCCCCTCACCACTCACCGAGACCCCCCCCCAGTCCCTGCACATCATCATTATCTCTGACTACAAACCCGTCCTGGACCGGGGTCCAACTGTGATGCGCTTTGGCAAAGAGTGAGAGGAAAAGGAAAAGGAAGGGAAAAGGATAGAGGAAGGGATAAAGGAAGGGTAAAGTGAAGGAAAAGGATTTGCCCAACGAGAGAGCTCACGGGCAAGGGACTTCGACAGTTGCAGGAAAGGGATAGAGGAAGGAAAATGAAAATAAAAGTTGGTGCTAGGGAGCGACGGAGAGGGAAGAAGTTGAGAAAGGGGAGATCTGAAGCCTCGGGACGGGCAAAGGGAGCCTCCACTTTACGCCTTTCCGCCCGGACCCTTGTCCGGGGATGCTGCGGTGCTCCGTGGCTGCCGGTGCCGTGTGGGTGTGTGACACCTGGATCCCAAAATGCCCGTTTTGGAAAGCAGCCCCTTCCTTATTCCCCTTCTTCCTCAGGACCTGAAAGAGAAATAACAACAACAGAAAATTTAATTCCGTTCTATTTGACAGTCCTTTTGGCTTCATCCCCTTACAATAAAAATTAACCCAACAAGCTGTGTTTTATTCTGCCGGAAGGAGGCAAAAATCATTGAGACCTCTTCAAATATAACCACCCTCCAAGTAATCACCTCTCAGATCTCCCCGGGTCATGACTGACGATCGCATTTTGCCAGTTCAGTTAATTTCGGAGCAAACTAGAATCAATTACTTGCTGTTTAATTTCCAGCCTTCATCCCTAAGCCTCAACCAAAATATTGACCTAGGCGGTTTAGATAAGTTGGTCTCTTGCCATCTGAGCCGCCTCTCGATTCGGTCCCGCGCAGGGCTCTGAGCGGGTCCCCGCGCAAAAGGAAGGCTGCATGGAAGGAGTGGGGAACAGCGCACACAACCTCCCTCTCTCCTTATCTCCCCCCCTCCCCAATTATTTTTTACCCCTCCCTTCTCTACAAGGTAATCTGTGGAGAACGCACTTTGGAGTGTGCAGGGTATCGGGCTGGTGTGCGAGGCTCTTTGTATGTAAATACTGTGTTTAAAAAAAAGAAAATCACACCCTCCCTCTCTCGCTGACACACACACACACACCCGCGGAAGGGCCCTCCCCACGCCGGTAATTAACTGACACGTTATACCACTCATCACCAATGGTGGAAGCTCGGAGCTCGCCCAAAACCCGCAATTTCACATCTGCAAACACTGTCTTCATCCACTTGACTTCCAAGACCCGCCCACACGTGGCCAACCTTTCCCGGGTTTAATGTATTTTTTTTCTCCCTCCTCTCGGCAGGTTCATGTGTGGGGACCAGCCTTATATGGACTCTTCGCTCCAGCAATGGCTCTGGTTTTTCAAACGGCAGGCACGGGTTCTAGGGGTTTAAGCAAGATCCAGAAGTGATTTTTTTTTTATCCTTTTTTTTTTTTTTTTTTGCGTTTTTTTCCCCCTTTCCCCTGGAGTTACAAACTATTTCTGAAGCCAGCTGCTGCTCCTGCTCACTGAATTATTTCCCCCGTGGCATAGCACGCCCGTGGAAACCGCCGCCGCAGAGATCAACCGCTGCGGCCGGGGCTCTGCTTCTTCTTTTCCACAAAACCTTTGGGTTACTTTTCCGTAAATCTGTATTTTTAAAAAATTGTATTTCCCTCCTCCACGCGTGCCACCGCCCCCGGCTGCCTTGTGCCTGTGCGGTGTCGCTGCCGCCGCTCCGCGTGTGCGTGAGAGCCTGTCACACGGCGGATCGGCGGAGCCGTTCCCCCAACTTTCCTCGCCTAAATTTGGCCGGACCATGTCTCTTACCAACACAAAGACGGGTTTTTCGGTGAAGGACATTTTGGACCTCCCCGACACCAACGATGAGGACGGCTCTGCCGCGGAGGGCGGTGAGGAAGAGAGCGAGGCGCCGGAGCCGCCCAAGAAAGCGGGAGTTTTGGGACAAACCCCCTTGGACACTGTTCAGACGCTGCCTTTGAAGAATCCTTTCTATGATAATAGTGATAACCCCTACACGCGTTGGCTGGCGAGCGCCGAGGGCATCCAATACTCCCGTGAGTACCGCACAACGGGGACGGGGCGGTGAACGGCTCCGCGCCTGCGGGAGCTACCCCAGGCAGCGGCGCGAGGGGGGTGGGCTACCGCTCGCCACGGGTGGCTGAGCTTCGGGCAGGTGCTTCCATCCATCTTTCCTCCACGGCAGAGGAGCGACCGGGCGGCGGGAGGGATGCGGGGGTTGCGCAGCGCGGAGACCCCTCCACCCCCCCACTAACGGAACTCTCCGCAGTGCACGGGCTAACGGCCGGCGGCGGTGGCCAGGACCCCTCTGCCAAGTCGCCGGAGCCGTCTGCCGACGAGTCGCCCGACAACGAGAAGGAGGTGTCGGGCGGCGGAGACGCGGGGAAGAAGAGGAAGAGGAGGGTGCTCTTCTCCAAGGCGCAGACCTATGAGCTGGAGCGGCGGTTCCGGCAGCAGCGGTACCTGTCGGCGCCGGAGCGGGAGCACCTGGCCAGCCTCATCCGCCTCACCCCTACCCAGGTGAAGATCTGGTTCCAGAACCATCGCTACAAGATGAAGAGGGCCCGGGCCGAGAAAGGTATGGAAGTGACTCCTCTTCCCTCTCCGCGGCGGGTGGCCGTGCCGGTCTTAGTCAGGGACGGCAAGCCATGCCACACGCTCAAAGCTCAGGACTTGGCAGCCGCGACTTTCCAGACGGGAATCCCCTTCTCCGCCTATAGCGCCCAGTCTCTACAGCATATGCAATACAATGCCCAGTACAGCGCTACCAGCAACCCTCAGTATCCCACAGCACACCATTTGGTACAAGCTCAGCAATGGACTTGGTGAAGGCTGGAGGGAAGAGCGCACGCACTACCCACACACACACACGCAAAAAAAAAGAGGAAAAACAAAACAATAAAGAGAGAAAAAGAGACAGACTGATGCTCCAAAAATAAAATCAAAACTGTGGGGGAAGGATTGGAGAGGGAAACGCTATTAATTATTATTATTATTATTGCTATTATTATTATTATGGGGTTTTTTTCCCTCTCCCGTTTCTTTTCCCCTCCACTTTTTGGGGGGTCTTGGTTTAATTTTTGGTGGGGGGGTGGGAAGAGAGGGGAGGTGTTTTTGTGCGTCATTGTTTACAGAATTTTTTGCGCCATTCAGAGTGGTCCTGTCTACCTACAACTAAAATAAAAAGGCGGGGAGGGGGGAGTGGGTGGGAAATCGTCACGATTTAAAAAAAAAATAAAGAATAAAATCCCCCCTTGCTCTTGTGGTTTTGTGAGGAAGGTGCGTGCGGCTGGTGTACCCCCGACACGAAGATCACCGTCATTTCCCGTTTGAGTACCATTTTCACTTGCTTGTAACCCTCTACAACTTTTAGTGGCCGTGTTTTTATACCCCGTTGTGATTATCGCTTTCGTGGGGAGCAGTCAGGGCGTTCATTTTGGTTTTTGTTATTTGGGTCTTGCACCAGACTGTTCCCCAGTAACCACCAATGGAGGAAAAAGAAACGCGGACTTAAGCCCTCTGCCTCCAGCTGCAAGAACGTGAATTCATTGTGTACAAACACAGGCTTTCGACATTTTAAGAAGAATTTAAAAATTAAAAAAGCTGTGTTTCGAGGTGGGGGGAAGGAGGAAGAGAGAAGGAATCGATAAAAAAAAAGGAAACGTTTTGTTTGACTTCTCGGTTCGGCCGGCGCCCGCGGTCACTTCCTGCATCTCCCGGCGGTATTTCGGGGGGCTCGGTCTGGTGTTGGAGGGGAGATGGGAGACACAGCCGAGTGGGGGCCTCTGTCGTCGTCCTTCCTCCCCCCCCCCAAATCTCCCGAGCCCACCGGCCCCTCATCCTCTTCTTTGATGGGAAAGCGATTTTTTTTTTCAAAGCAGTCCATCTCAGCCCGTCTCCTCCAACACCCAGAGCCGACGGAAAACGAAGGTCGAGGGATGATGAATTATTTTGTATTGGTGATTGCGCTTTTGTCCGCCCCAGTGCCCCCTGTGAGCCGAGGTCCTTCGGCTGCGGAGTTTTAGGTACCAGCATCACTTCAATTACCCCCCTATGGGCTGAGCACAGTTTGTGCGGGGGATGGGAGAGGGGAAACTTCGTGTTAAGCTCTCGGGATGCGCTAGCGCCTCGGGAAGGTCGGAGAAAAGGGTTAAGACCTGGGGCACCCCCCAGAAAAAAAAAACGAAGGGGTGGGAGAGAGAAGCGAGGAGGAGCCGGGCACAGCAGGGGCGAAAAGGAGACTGAGCCCTGTCTCGGTGAAGTTACCACGGGTTTGGGGCAGGCTCACGCTCGGATGAGAACGGGTTTGGGCACAAGTGTTGGCCCCATAGCCTTCCGCTGTCATTTTAGGATGGTAAAAGTGCTTAAAAAAGAAAGGGGGGTGGGTGACCTCGTCCGGTGTTATGGGGCAGAGCCCACCCTATTCCGCGGGGCTGAGGAGGGTTGGTCCTTTTTTCGTCCAACGCCTACAGCAAAGTCACCATCGGTATAGGGTAGCAGCTCCTCAAACCAGCCCTGCCCTGGCGCAGCCACAGCCAGACCTAAAGCCCCGGGCATAGCGTCCACGCCCGGGATGTTATTTTTTTTATCCTTTTCCCCCTTTTTTTTTTTTTTTTGATTTTTTACATCCACCCTTTTCTTGCTCCTCCTTCCTCCCCCCTCCTCGACCAGTGAGACCTGAAACCAAATCACCAGAGGCCGAGGAGAAGCTCCGCTTCGCAGTGGGGACAGCGCCAGGAGCCTGCCCGCGTACCGGCGGAGCAGTCCCGGCTTGTTCACGGGGCAGAGCCTGCTAAGCAGGTGCGGGAGCCGGCTTTCCAACCCCAGGAAGCTCCACTGTGGTCCCAGACCGGCTCCCCAGATACAGGTGTACCAGACTTTCCTCCCTCAAGCCCCCGAGAGCCAGCCAGGAGTGGGAAGGAAGGAAAATGTTCACTTTTTTTGTTTTGGTTTGGTTTTCCGCC
>VZTY01020379.1:89534-116294 GCA_013400935.1 Turnix velox
GGTTAGGGGAGCCGGCTGATTGGAATTCCCGGCCTGCCCGGGGAGACTGGAATGGCGGGATACTGTCCGGGGTGGTACTTCGGTAATGCTTGTGCACTTTTAGGGATGTTGGAGTGCAGTGCTCTCCCCACGTCGCCTCCTCTATACTACCAAATACACCCCTCCCAGCATTTCCCCAGCCCCCTCTGCCCAAAAAGAAGTAATTTAAGGGTTTATCGATTTATGCAGCGGGAAAGTCATGGTTTATATTATCACGTACACCCTCCTCCTCGCCTTCCCTCCGTAGGGCGGGGCCGGCGGCCGCAGGGCGGCAGCAGAACCCCACTCAGAGCTGCAGAGGACTGGGCGACTGAACGCCGGCTCCTCCGCTACCCCCGGGGCTGGGGCGGCGCAAGGGGAACCGGCAGGAGGCGAGACGAGGGACACCGGCTCACGACACTACCCCTTCCCCCCCTTCCATCTCCCGTAGAGACAGCCGCACGGTGGCGCTGCCGGATAAGGGACGCGCCGTCGGGGCCATCGCACCTCTTCCGGGGGGTCCCCTCCCGTCTCCTCCTGCCATCACTGTCAGAGGCTCTGTTGGCAGCGTCATTCTGAGGTAAAGGGCCTCACAGTCGCACTGTGAGACGGCAGTGGCACGGACAAGACGGATGTCCCAGCATCTCTTGTCACTCCTGCATGAAGTCAGAATATTGGCAGCTGTGAGGATGGCTGCAGCTGCCTTACTGCTTTTGAATGCACTGTGAGCACTTCTAGGTTGCACACTCAAAGGTATGGAGGCATCTAAGCATAGCTGGTAGGTGCTTAAGCTCTTTATTTTTTTGAATGATCCAAGTCAAAGTGCTTTGGAAAAGGCCACAAAAGTGGTAGACACTGCAATCTCTTGCTATGCTTTTAACAAGTCTTCCCATCCCCAGAAGATAGCCCACTGCACTGTGCAATAACCATATGCATGTTCAACTGAGCTTTTTTTCTTCCCTGTGCTTTTCAGTTGTGGTGTTAGCCAAAACAAATGTGAAACACCTCAACACTCACGTCTTGTGTCTAAAACAAGGGTCCAATCTATTACTTTCTTCCCATTTCTGGCCTTTGAATGTATTAGAACAGCAGGTGAAAGCTCAGAGAGAGCAACTCAGGAAAACTTTGTAACAATAACAAAAAAAATAATCCAGTTTTGTGAAAGAATCAGCTCTCATTCCCAAGAGCAGCATTGCATGCTAACTTCTCCTTACAGTGGTCTCTTCAGGTTAATCCTTTTGGAAACTCCAGGAGAAACAGATGTAGTCTTCACTTAAATGAAGAATGAGGATGAAGTCTTGGTACTTCACACCTCCATGCTACAGGCCTGCTGGGGTGCTCTGCCATTCTCTCTGGGGTGGGGCAAGACAAGCAAGCTCCAAAACAGTTCTTCTCCAGAACATAACCCATTTCCATACCCTAGAAATCTCTGTTTTTCTTCACAGGCTCATTAATTTTCATTTGGCAGATTCACTGTCTAGAGATGGTGAATTTGCTGTTTTTTTGCAAAGCAACCATTCTCTAATAAAACTTGTATATATGAATTATTAGTAAATTATAAACATTATATTTATAATATAAATATTATAAATATTGGCTGTAACAACAGGCAATAACATTGGCTGGAGACACTGGGTTGAAGACCTCGTGGTCAGCTGTTTTGTGAGGGTGTGCTCACCCACACTCCCTCTCCATGCATGCTGCTCCCACTTAGCACAGTCGGGACTGTAGCTTTTCCACCAAGCTGTACTGGCAGCCCTCACCCACCTGAGGTGACACTCAAACTTTTGTTCTTCTGCTGCTCCTGGGTGCCCAGACCTTACCTGAGAGGTAGCTGTCAACCCACTCCCCAGTAAAAAATTTACTTGAAAGAGCTTTCACCACATTAGATTCCTTATTGTTGCCCACACCAGCTGGCCAAAGGGGTTGGATAAGAGGTCCCTTTCATTTTCCCCACCACATTCTTTTCAGGCAGCATCCCCCTCCTCCCTCCTTTCTTGGCCATACCGACATCTGGGACAGGTTGGTAGCCCACAAATCATTTGAATGGCCAACAGGCTCAGAGATCCTGGGGTGTTTGAGGTGCAAACGACAAGTGTTTGTTTGGAAAATAAAGGATTTATCCATGAAGCCTGGGTTATGCAGCATCCTTCCCTCCTTTGGGCTCCCAGGCTGACCACATGCTGTGTGCTCTACAAGCCTGGCAAATCACCAAAATCAAAGTCCATCCTATGGACAAAAACCAAGCACCAACCTGCAGTTCCCTTGAAGCACCACAGGGACATATTGGCATGCAAAACTGAGAAAAATGCATTATTTAGAAGTTTTACACATCAGGCAAAAATAATTTAAACCATGAGTTATCACATCTCCATTTTAGTGTTGAATGTATTTTATTGTTTTACACAAACAAGGTTTGAGCTGTTTGAGGTAATTGAGGGGGAGAGGGAAGATATAATAGGCCGTAGTTCCACTTACATATTCATACTTTAACTGCCAGAAACCATGACAATGCTATCAACAGAAAAAATTAGAAAAATGATGAAAAAATACACGATTCCAGAGAAACTTGCCTTGAATTGTTGCAGATTCACTTAAATGGAGTCTCTTGATCCTGCACAGAGATCTGCTGTATTTCATGGGGTTTAGCACCATTTCAGGGAGAAAGATAAAAACTGCAAGCAAAGCTGCTCAGAATAAATTGTGTAAAATCGTATTATCACTACCACAACTCAGTCTGATCAAATAGGCTCAACTATGTCAACTGCTTAAGGAAAAAACAGTTGAAAGAATGTAGGTGCAATGTGTGTCTATTTTGATTGTTATTATTTTTCAGTGCAAAGAACACAAACCAAAAGCAAACCAATCTAGCTCTGTGAAACAAACATACAAGGAATCCCAGCATCTTAACATGCCAAAACCCACTTCAACCATATAGAATACATATGATGGAGGAGTAATTTTGGGCGTATTTAAACACCAGATCCTTTTAGCATCTAAGTTTATATCTGAATTGGTGAACTAGGTGGTACTGGTGATCATTCCTTGGAATTGTGTGCTCTAAAGTATCACACTTCCTGGGGAGTCCTTGCCTTTTCCCAGGAGCATGGTTCAGTGTTTGTTTTTTTTATTCAGCCCTTCCCTCTTCTTGCCTCCAATTCAAATTGTCCACCAAAAGAAGAATGCTAACTCCTAAAAAATGATAAATCCATGTGTTTTATTACCCAAGACCAAGTAATTAAATTTCAATATTCTTTTGATAGAAGTGGTCATAACTTCTTTCATCCTCTCTCCAAGACTCAGCCAAACCTTTATCATCCACACCATGGTGAAGAACTGGGCATCATATCTACAAGATCAAACTAGTTTCTGACCCTCTTTGGTGCAGTTATGACCTGTCTTCCTCAATGTTCAGCAAGCCAGAGGTACAACACAGTGCTGCTCCCGAGGGCCACTGAGACAGGTAACATGCATACAAAGGGATGCAACAGCAAGAGTGTGTGACAGAAGAGGTGCCTGTGATGCTCTTTAAATATGTCTCACTGCTGCCTGGGCACCAGCCTGAGCCACTCCCAGTATAACCGTGGTGTCAGAGACCATGGCTCCCCACTGCATCTTCAATGCCTCTCATCGGATAAGAAGGCTCATGTGGTGCAGTGGCCATTTGGTTTGCTTATTCCTCTTCCTCCTTCTTTGCACTCCAGCCTGCAGTGCAGCTTTCATTCCACAGTCTACACACAAGCAGAAGCATGTTTAATTCAGAAAATATGCCAGGAACCAGCCTGAAACATGCACTTTTGAATAAAGCTGCAGAAAATTTGTTCCCCTTGAGAATTTATTCCCCTCCCCAGGCATATTTCCAAAAGCCAGCAATAGCTATAAGAACCCAGTTAAGCATAAAAAAGCATATTGTAGCCACCTTGACTGAACTGGATGTAAACCACAACCCACAGTGTGTTCCTAGAAGATTCATTTGCATGCAAAACAAGTGGCTTCCAATTTGACCTTATTTTTCCCTATAAGTGAGATGAGACATCATCTTTGCTGAAGGGTATCTAGATCAGCATGCGTCATGTATATCCAGAGATGTCTTGAATTCTCACACTGTCTTCCATGTAGGTGGACAGGGACAGTGGCTACATGTCAGACCCATCATGATCACATGCAAAATACCACGATGATGACAGGAGGTAAAGGGAATTACTGGTGATTTTCAACGTTGTCACAGACCTCAGATCAAGGGAATCAAGAGCCCTTCCCCTCTTGAAGACCGCTTGAAAGTGCATGCCAGGCAACCACATCTTCAGAACCTTCCAGTGAACTGTTAGAGAGGTTTGAGGGAAGCCCTGTCTCTGTCAGAGACCAGCCCAAGTTTTGCAGACATAGATCTCATCCTTTCTTCAGCCCAGCTCCTGAGCACATGTTAATGGCCCATGGAAAGAGGATGCTGGTTAGCACATTCAAGCTTGCATCACCAGCAATGGCCTGAAAACTTTGAAGACCCAAGCATACCTTCCCAGGTAGAAGGTGGGAAAGGGCACGTATTGCCACCTGTTCCACCCTCAAAGATTCTTTGCCCTGCTCACTGGTGCTACCTTCACATATTCACCAATTATAATCACCAACAGTGCAAACCTGTATGCACTCACACGTGCATGAGTTTACACACACATGTAAGAAAGGCAAGGAATGGAGCGCTAAATGTGCTAGACATCTCATTAACTTACTCCTTCCATAGAATCATTTCAGCCAGGATGGAAATACATTAGGTTCATGCAAATCTTACCACCAATTTCCAAAGACAAAGGCTTTAAAGGTCAAAAAAAGAACTCACCTATAGCTTATGGGACAGTTTTTGAAGTAATGGATAAATGGGGAACTTGTCTTTGAAGGCCTCTTTCAGAGTTAGGTAACAGCTGGATAGAAATCCTCTACAAAAGAAAAATTCAATGTTATCATTAGTGGTGACTTTGGATAGCAGCTGTTTGTTGCATTTTTCAGAAGACTACTTGATTTGTTCCCCTCAATTGAAGCCACTTGAAAGTCCATGTTATGGAAAAAACAGCAACTGAAACATCCCCAGCTTTTTGTATTTTGGCTCTCTTAAGATGAGTGTTTCACAATGAGACAAAAAATAAAACTCATCCCAGAGTCAACAAAGAACAAAACAAGCTGATTAAACTGAGGAGGGAAGGAAAAATGAAGAAGGTATGGTCACCTAGTCTGCATCAGCAGGCATCCAACCACTCTTCGTGACCTGATCTAGGTGTTCCTGCTCTGTCAAGGGGATTGGACTAGATGATCTTGCGAGGTCCCTGACATTTTGTGATTCTGTGATATTGTGCTGGGTATCACCCATATACAGTAACTGTGACATCCCCACTCCCAATATAGAGACCCAGGAAAAATAAATCCATTAAGACAGGTGGATTACAAAGTTAATGTAAAATAACAGAGAAATGGTCACACTGAATGCCATTTTGCCTTTTTGCAATCCAAGATATTGTTCTTGAACTAAATGATTTTGTGTTTGCAACCTGAAATTATTAACCTGATTATTAAACTGCAGCCTCAGTGCTGTATGGTCAAAACTGACAGAAACCTGGTCAAATTTTGGCCAGTTCAAACTCACTGTGGAACAAATTAGTAGCAAATCAAGATTGCCAGTGGATACACTTGATCACAAAATCATGAGCTTATTGTCTTCAGTATGAGCCTAAGTTATCAGAAGAGATTTAAAGAAGGATCATGGCAGTGATGTGTCAGCTCTGGGAAAATGCTTCAGCAAAAACCATATGAACACTTATATTGATATGTATGTGTCCATCTTCAGCTGATCCCTTTGGAAGATTTAGCCTTTGGAAAGTATTTTTTCTGGATACCCCATCATCTGTAAAGGATAGATCATAGAATCATAGAATAGTTTGGGCTGGAAGGGACCTTAAAGATCATCGAGTTCCAACCCCTCTGCCATAGACAGGGACACCTCCCACTAGACCAGGCTGCCCAGTGCCTTGTCCAGCCTAGTCTTGAACACCTCCAGAAAGGGGGCATCCAAAACCACTCTGGGCACCCTCACTGTAAAGAATTTCTTTCTTATGTCAAGTCTAAACCTACCCCCCTCCAATTTCCATCCGTTGTTTCTAGTCCTCCCGTCCGATATTATGTTAAAAATTCCTTCCCCTGTCTTTCTGTAGGACCCCCTCAGGTACTGATCAACTTACTAGAATGTTTTAATCCATCTGGCTTAGAATACCATAATTTTTTTACCACTTCCATAAAAGCCCTAAATTAGTCTGGACTTTCTGTTCAACTAAAATCACTGTGCAAATACGTAAATAGGACCCTAAAACTAATCACTGTTAAACTTTATCCCCTTTTCCACTCAAATATAAAGCTGAAGCTTCGCAGTAAATGAGATAAGACTGTTTTTTAATAACCAGTCAATTTTGTCTGGCTTAAATTAAAATTCTAGGGCTGCCTTTTCATTTATATCCATGCTTTGTATCCAGGTTAAGGACTTTAAAGTATGCTAAAGATAGGCTTTTGTTCCCCATCTACTTGCTTTTACCTCTCAGTTACCACTGAGGTCAGATCTTCAGCTAGTGGAAACCAGCGTCTCTCCATTAGAGCCCATGGGGTGTAACACTTGCTTCAGCTGAGAGCTAACTGCTACGAATGTGCTCTCGTCTTCACAAGTCCCCACACAGGTCACAGCTCCTGAGGAGCTCTGGGGCAACTTTCTGTATAATTCATGATCGCTTCCTGGAGTAAATAATGCTTTCTGCCCTCCCCATGTGCCTTCAGTTATTGTGCTCTTTCAAAGGCCCTGACAAATAAAAATTTGATGCTTATTTTATTTTAAGAATGACTATTTACCCATCTTCCCTATTCTGCCTTTATCCTGTTTACTACCTCCTACAATACCAAGAAGTCACTGCCATATAACCCCTTTCATTGCAGCCCTCTCCTTAGTAAGTAAGGATGTGTCGCCTTCATTGGAGCTGTTTGCTCTGCAGCTGAACTACAGTTTCACTGCAAGAAAAATATGCCACACTTTCTTCAATTCTTCAGGTAAAGTGCTGACACCTGACCCTTATCACATCTGCAGCTTTCCATTTGGTTTGATCTGCCTTCCTACCCTTAAATCGCATTCACCACATGCACCAGTCAGGACTTATTATTTACCAAATGTCCTTCATTAAAGAGGGGGAATCAGCCTGGCCAGGGGCCAGCTTTGTGCTGCTGGTGGAGGTGGCAAACACCTGGGACACAGGGCTGGTGGGGGATCCAGGACTGGCTTAGACAAATATCAGTTTATCAAGTGAGTGCAGCTTCACTGTCACAGCTCTCACTTGCACAGTCATCATTTGTCTATGTTTTGTGTCAGATTAATATACAAATAATTCAGGATCAGATGCAAATGGGTCTTTTCCAAGCAGAGATTTTGGAAACATGAAGGACGTGATTTTCAGTAGCATGACCAATACAGATTTAAGTTGTTGTATCTTCCAAAAAGACACTAACATAAGCAAAGCATCAGAAATTTAGTGCTAATGTCTGCTCATGCTCTGGCTACATCAGGTAAATGCAGAAAGTGGTATCTACCTGAGATTCTTGTTCCTCAGACACAGAGGAATTGAAGAAATTAGTTGTTCCTCCTCCAGAGCAACAGCAAAGCAGAAAAAAACTTGGGTTCACCCTCAAGGGTAGTTGACTTAGCTCTCACTGTACTGATGTAACCATGGCTCTTGCTGTGTCTCTTGACATCACAAAAACAGGATAAGCAAACTACCCAGGATGAAGATTATCTGTGTATTTTTACCACGCTCACCCATACCCGTCTTCAAAATACTTTTCTCTGAGGACACCATGGATTCCAGACAGTCCTCACTACAGGTGTCAAAGCTATCACATCTCTTAAGACTGCCTGCTGACAGCCTATGTGAGGGGATGAAGGATACAGCTAGCAGTTGTGCTGCATTCTGAAGCAGAGGTAGCAGAGTCTCACAAGTTACCCAGCCTGCAGATACATCCCCATGAGTGTTAAATCTTGGCTAGACTGAGTGTGAGTATTCTTACTTGATTTATGATACTTCTCACTGTGAGGGTGGTGAGACATTTGAGCAAGTTGCCCAGAGAAGCAGTGGATGCCCCATCTCTGGAAGTGTGTTTAAGGCAAGGCTGGCTGGGGCTTTGGGCAACCTGGAAGTGTTCCTGCCTAGGGTAGGCAGGGTGTTGGAATTAACTGATCTTTAGGATCCCTTAAAACCATTCCATGATTCTATAAACAATTCACATGGCCAGGCTGAGAGAGATTCCACATATGCTTTCCCAATGGCTTCTGCTACTTTTCACTGTCAAGGACAATGGTAGGCTGTAGGGACCTCTCACATGACCCATGAAACAACAGTGTCCCTAAACATTCAGTTTCTAATTTCTTTGGCTTGATTTTAAAGGTAATCAACAGCTTTTCTAGTTTTCACCAATTATTCAGATTGCCATCAAATATATAATCAAATGAAATTAAAATATCTTGAGTTTTGTAACCCAAGATTTCCTGTCTCAGCCCACAGGATGCCTGCTTCTGTTTGGGTTGCCACTTTTTTTTTGGCTTCATTGTGTGTAAGAAGAGATTTATACCATTCCATCTGGCTCCAGCATGTTAGTCATCAGAGGATAAAAGCTCTTCTATAGGCTGTGTTAGTGTAACACTGCACTGCTTTATGAAACTTCGGAAGTCAATACCAGACTGGAGAAACTAAAAATATATATGACTATCTAGTTTGCCACGCTGTTTATTCACCTTATCATTCTTTACTAAATAATGAAGACCACTGATGTCTTTTCTCACTTCCTAAATTGCCTATACACATTCAGATACATGCTCTACAAGACTCTCAATGAAAGAACTTGTAGTTAACAGTAATGCTGGTTTTGTCTATGCCCCTCCAAAAACAAGATAGAGGATGTGGTGTGATGCAAGGGTTTCTTCTGATTTAATTTAGGATGATTTTGCTGCCATTGCTAAACAGCTCTTCAGGGCCCCAGGATTAATAAGGGTCCCATCATACTTCATGTACAATACTCAAAGCTGATTCAAAGTCAGTGCCTGTCATCTCAGTTTAAAAAAGAGCTTGACTTGACATCTACTGGAATCAATGCAAAGACTCACATAGACTTCAGGAGACGTGAATCAAGCTCTCAAAGGAGGACAATGTGAAAAAAGCAACTGATGAATATGGGATTCACTTTTATTGGCACTTGGAGATGAAACAAGGAGTTCTGACAACTCATAGATGTAAAAAAAAAAATCAACAATAAAACTCTACAACATCATCTCTAATCAAGTGTAAAATAAGTGGAAATAGCAGCAGTTGCAGCACAAAGTACTTCCAGTGGTATGTGTTGCAGATCTGCTATCAACACATGGTGGTTATGAAGGATAAGAGCAGAGTTGTTCACACAGAAGAGCTGGATTTGCAATGATTCACTCAGTCATTGCAACATCTCCTCCAGGACATTAAAAAAATAACCAAAGGGAAATGCCCTCCTGTTCATCCTACCTGCCATTCCTGACCAGTGCCCTACAGTGTGTCTGCCTTGCTACCAACCCTCGGTGGCTTGGTGGCACCTACATAACAGAGAGGCTGTTCCAAAGATATCCTTACAAGGTCCTTCAAAACCAGTGTGACCCGAGGGCAAGGCGTACACGTTCCTATTTTTAGAAGATCTATTTTCCTTGTATCTCTGTCATTAGCACATTCTAATCATGGCTGTGACACAAGCAAGAGGACAGATGTACAGAGGCTATTTTAATATGGTGTCCCTGCATGTCAGTTCTCTTCTGACTGGTGTCAGTGCTTACTACATCTCTGATATCTGCACAGTGCACTTGCAGGATGCTTTTCTCCACCATCATAACACACACATGTTACAGGCTGCAACTGACATGCCTGTGATAGCACTTGGGTTTCACCTGAAGGCATCATATCATCCTCTTGTGTTGTTGCCAGGGAACCATGGCATTTGTATCAGGTCTGGGACAGTATGAATTTACCTTCTCTCCATCTCTTCTCAAGGTGAGTTTATAGGTAGGATCTTCCTGCTGATACATTGAAGCAGTGCCTTGTGCAGTATTTTTAGCATCTTCTTCCTAGCATTAATTTCACCTTCCACCAAAGAATCTTCATGTGAAGCTGGTCCTGGGACTTTGGCTGCAGTCAGCTGTAAATGCTAGAACCCCTTCTTCTAGCAGACCACTTGCAGATTCCTACAAGATGAACATGTTAACCTCATGTGCCAGGACAATCTCCCCTTTCCAAAACCACAAGATGCAGGCACTATGCAAATCTCCAGAGGTCACAAACAGGTTCTCCTTTTTATGGTGTGGTCTGATAAATGGGAGGTTCAAGGCCTGCTGGGCTCTGGTGGTGACTAAAAAGAACCACCAATTTTACCTGCATACCCACACAGGATGACAAGTTAGGAGGCTGCACCCACCCAAAATTCTCCTTCAACCTTTCAGCACTGCACTTCACTCACCCATGTCACTGGCTTGGACAATTGCTTTGGCCATTGTGTTAAATGGATGTACACCTGAAAAAAAGAGGAGAAAGTCCAGCCACATCCACATGTTGGGTGAAGTACAGAGGATGCACCAGACTCTGAATGATGATGAAACAGTGGGGCAGGTACCTTGGCACTTTCTCCTGCAGCATCACCAACACTTTCCTCAGGGGCTTTTCACATTAGCTCTGGGGTAGGCATCACACCTATGTACTGATCCAAAAGTTCCTGAAAAATCTTCTTACCCTTGGTATTCTTGCCTGAGTCCTTTTAACCAGCACTTTATTTCCTGTGGGAGGAAAAAGAGTCAATTTAAAACGTTACTTTAAGGAAGGGAAAGTAGATACCATCGGAAGGCAATTCAGTGAGCTGAGTAACAGCTGAACAGGAGAAGCTGTTTTACTCATTGAGTGGCATTTTAGGTACAATGGTTTACATCTTAGATAATTCAGTGTATCAACTGTACAACAAAAGTAATTCAATGATACCATTTTCAGCCTTTGAGCAGAATGGATCTTAATTGCCAAAGAGACATTTCCCTTCATATCTCTGTATCTGTACTTCATGATTTCAGTACTTTGAGCCTCAGAAAATTGCAGCTCTCTCCTGATTAAGTGCTTAATTGTGGTCAGTGCTTTTCAAAGTATTTTCAGCAGTTAGCTTAAGTTCCACTTCAGACACACACTGTTATCGACTTCTTTATCAACTCACACAATTTCCCTGCATCAAATGCTTTCTGGAGTATACTTGGTGGGCCTTGATCACATCCCTGTTTCTCAGGGATTCAAGTGGAGAGCCAGATGCCCAGAGAGCCGGGCAGCACTCTCTAGTGTGGGCTTCAGCAAGATGTTTTCCTGTCTTTCTTCAAGGCTTTTTATCTCCTGAAGTGGCAGAGTTGCACTTCACCCTAGGAAGCATGGGCAGAATTGGCAGGCAGCTGCTTAAAATACTGCCCACTTGGCACCAAGCACAGGATGCCACCACGCACTGATCTGTATACAGAGCAGCAGCAGCAACTGAACCCCAACTATTTAGCTGGATTTACCAGGAAACCAAAATAATTTAACAGGGATTTTAAAGCAGGAAATACAAATCAGCATGGGATGGAAGGAGCTGGACAGCAGCTGAAGCCTGTGGATACAGTGCTGAAAGCATTCCCCTAGTTTTAAGACCTTTCTCTATCTTAGGAAGTAAAAGGGCTAAATCCCTTTTTTCCTCAATTCTGAAGCAGGTTAACAGTTAATACTGTCAGTTCCTTGTGGTCTGGGAGTTTCACAGATGCTCAGCAAGTCCATTCTCTAGCTGCCAGCTCCAAAAGGTCTATATGGCCTCAGGGTGCCCCCTGGGCAAAAGTATTGGTGACCTTCCCTTGCGTGTTCCTCCCAAGAGAAGTGATTTTTTTTTAGGCATTTTAGTTTCAGACTAAAGGAAGATAACAGGGAGAGTGGCATTTGCCTCAAAATGCCTACCTACCCCTTTGGCCTGGGTGCTGCTCCCAGGGTTGTTTGCCTCCTGCAATACATTTTCCTGCTGGCACCACCACCATTGTGGTGGTCCAGCTGCAGTCAAGGATGACCTAAGAGCTGATCAAGCAGCAAAGCCTGGCTAGCACCAGCCTTTCAGGCAAAACACCCACTGGACAACAACAGACTGGATTGTCTTGATATCCTTCATGCATGTTGTTGTTGTGGATGTCTTCCTTCATAGAGAAGGACGAGCCACAGCCACTTACAGCACCTGAGGACAGCACCTTCTGCATGCTCAGAAAGTGCTGAAGCTGTATCCCGTTGATGGGAGCAAACTACCACAACACAGCTCTAGGTGCCAACAAGTCTTCACAACTTTATTCCTGTCTCTTGCAATATCTGAGAGCTGTTTACTTTCAAGTGGCATCAAAGCTATCAGTGCCTAGGAGGGCTCAGGAACACATGACAGGGTCAACCCCTTGTTTAAGCTCAGTCCTACGCCTCTGATTTGCATGAGCAGCAGCTATGATTGCCCTGGTAAACTGAATTCTTGCTCATAAAAATGGCCAGCAAGGACCAATGACAGATATGAAAGAACATGACAGATACTCATAGCCCAGAGCTAGATGTTGAACCTCTGCAGTATAAGCCTCACACTGCAGCTGGGGCTGGGTGTATCTGAGCTCCACCTCAGCTGGGACAGGCTGCTCCCTACATCATCACATGAGTGATGTCCGCTGTGGAGACAGGCATATAATGCCTGGGAACAGCTCCAGCCTCTCCACACGATCATTTGCCTTCTCTCCAATTTAAGTGAATTTGCAAGAATCTCTTGAAAGGTTTAATGGCTTCTTTGCATCATGGTTCTGAATTAAGTGGGTCAAGAACCACACAGAGCTAAGATCAGGTCTCACTCTGGGCATCCTGTGTGTCTCAAGGGGTTCAATTCAACTTCACAACCCTGAAGTTTTCCATAAATTAGATATCAGGAATGGAGTTAACCAGACCTCAGCTACATTTTCAACTATGAAGCACCTCATCACCTCATGGACACTTGTTATACTTGATCTAACTATTACTTGCTAGAAAGAGTTGTGCATGTCATTACTTGTGATTTCTGAATGAGGATCACCCATAGCTCCCCAAAAAGTTTCCATCTTGTGAGAAAGTTTGTGAGGTTTCAGTCTACAGAAGCAGTGGATGACATTGCAAATTATGCCACCGGTTGATGTTCAGAGGATAGAGCCTCGAATGGTTAATATAATAATATTTTCATTTCATTGTGCATGAGAAAAGATAATTACTTTCAGGATTTAAGAAGCGGATGTGTTGATCCAAATGTAATCTCTGTATTTTAGCATTTGATTATTACATAGAAATACAAATGTCAATGGGCTGTAGTAGCCTATGTTAACAGAAGAAAAAAACATATTACTTAACTTTCAGTACAGAGGGAAAAGCAGAACCCAACAAAGAACATGTAACTTCTGTTTATTAAAAAAAAGAATAAACAAAACCAAAAAAACCCCAACCTATGCTTCTGAAAAGCATTACAGGAGCTGAGAGCTTTTGTTTTTCCTAATTGATTGTTCTGTTACAATCAGCACAAGTAAAAGCCAGGAGGATAAAAACAAGAAAGGTAGCTTCAGATCTTCTCTATTTCTTGCTCATTCACATCAGAGATGTGAAGACCTGAATGGCTCATAGTCATAGTCATAGTCATCTAGGTTGGAAGGGACCTTTCAAATCATCTAGTCCAACCATCAGCCCAACTCTGACAAGCCTCATACCTGGACGTCATCTTCCATAACAAGGGAGATCTGTGTTTAATAGCCATTTATTGGTAGCATAGCTGTAGCCCCTACTTAGTCGTCATAAGTTAATATGGGAATGCCAAAATATTCTTGGAGATTGAGGTCTGAGCAACGCTTCATCTGTGGGCTCAGAAACAGAAGATACTTTCATGCTTTTATTCCTTTTTTTTTGCAATCCAGTTTGCATCATGCTCTGGCATTCTCCTTCATCTTTGTAAGCCCAGATGTGCTTGTTTGTCCCTCGTATTCTAAACCTGCTATAATGAATCTGGCACGCAAAGAATTTTCCATACACCCCAGCCCAATTCAACACAAAACTGATGCAGAGTCTGACCAGCCACCCCCAGCAGAGCAAAGCCCATCTATTAACTAGTTTAGAAATGAAGCATTGTCCTCCAGGAAGAGATTCCTATTCTCAACATATTGTTAAAAGCATCTAATGCAAACTGGAAGCCCAGGCTGCGTGTAATAGTTAATGACAAGAGCATGCTGCTAAGAATTGATTCAAATTGTTATGATTTGCTGTTGAACAAGCTATTGCCTTGATTTCTTAGCAAAGTTCAAGTTTACAGCAGACTGATTAGTCCCGCTAACATTCCTGAAGCACCTACTGCTATATGAAATTTTATTAAATTGCCAGCATCAACGGCTGTTCAAAGTTTGTGTGCCTTATTGCAATTGATGACAGCAAAATAAGGAAATAAAGAAAGGGGGAGGGAGGAGAACTCTGTTTGTTAAGGTTTTTTCTTTTTCCTTTTCAATAAAATGTCAACTCCATTATATAGATGTCAACTCCATTACTGTAACACTCCTTCTGTAACCTCAACATGTAACTATCTGCTAATAAAACAAGTTTCTCAAAGGAAGTGCTGAGGGCAAGCATACCCACCGCAGGTTTCAATCTGTTTAAGAAAATGCCTGTTTATCCCTGTAGGCACAAATACCATTTATATTGTCCTGTTTCCCTGGCTGTCTTTGTTACACAAAATTAAAAACCCACTCTTTATTCCAAAGAGTTCACGGTGGTTGCAGACCTGTTCTTGAGAAGCTAGAAAATATGAAGCATAACGCCCAGCATGTCAGTATGGCCACAGAAAAATCTACATTAGATACAGCAAAGATGGGAGAAACACAGAAGCAGCTGGCCCAGAGTCAGCTAATGTCCTCCAGAACCAGCAAGATCTGAAGGTTTGAGTAGCCCTACAGACAGAACACACTCCAACCATCAGCCCATGAGCACTTTCAGCCATGTCTCCAAACTTGTTGAGGGGGTTAAACAGGTTTGTGTGTTCATGAGGTCGTAAGGAAACATCTGGGAAGAGGGGAGTGAAACCAGGGACTGCTTGTAAACAACACTCCCAAACAGCTCATTAAAAAAAAAATATCTGGCTTAAATTAAACAAAAACATGATGGCTGAAGACCCTCACCATTTCCCAGGCAATAACTGCAAGAAGCCTAGAGAAGAACAAATTTCCTCTCACAATCTCCATTTTGTTGGCTGTACACATCAATACAAAGATAAGTACATATTTTAAAAAGAATAAAGAAATCCATTCCAGAATGGGAGCTGTTTAGATAATTGATTTCCCTTGGACTTACAAGCACAAAATAACACCCACTGAGCCACATCTCTGAGATAACCTTTTCCTTCAAATCTCTCTTCCAAAGGATTGGCCTTTGACAGAGACATCTTTCAAAGTGCAAATCTAGCAAGCTTTAAGCAAGCTCATAGGTAAGACCTTTCTGAAAGAACGCGATGATGATTCCTCAAGCAATTATTTTTTCTTAGCATCCTTTGCATAGAAAGAGCTAATTAACTGCCTGTCAGGTTCTGCAGATTCACAGTGAAAAATGAAGTAGTACAAATGTCATAATTAATTAGCAGTTTAATGCTAGAATGAACATAGCAAAGGTGCTATAAATATTCAGATGGCAAGACCTCCACACCAGCATGCACTTGCTGTGCAAGCCTGCCCTGGTGGGGATGCTTATGAGGATATTGTGTGCCAGGGGACACACAATGGGCCCCAAATTGCCACCCCTTGATGGTAAGCTCAGCTCAAATCACAGAGGGATGAGCACTAATCTCCCATTATCATGTTGTTGACTGTCTTACCACAAGGATCCATACAGAGGAATCTCATGCCAGACAGTGTTCTCCACTGCTTGGACCTCCTACACAACCATGGGCTCTGTCCGTGTGCTTTGCACAGCCCCAAATCCCACCACTTTCCAGAGAAGTAAGGTCAATTCTACCTTTTCACCTCCTGGTATTGGGACATTGTGTTTCTATATTTTTAGTGATCACAGTGGTGACCACAGACATCACCTATTTTCCCAGGGCCTCTCACAACAGTTCCCACCTTGCATGGGGTAGATATGACAACACAGCCATTTTTGCATATAGAACTAAAGCCTCATGAGGTCTGCAATCCCATCCCATAGACAGAAAAAGAACATGTCAGCACATGGAGCTTTCAGCTCCCCACAAACCAATGGAGACAGGTAGAGCTGTGATGCAAGTCCTATCCAGTGCCTTACATCAGGCACGCGGTATGAATTTAAAATCAAATAAATTCTAAAAAAACCATAAAAATGTTCTCTTGGAAAGAATCAAAATCCATTAAAACCCCTGAGGCGACACTCAGCCCAACCTTTTTGCAAGAGCTGGGCTGACATGACCAGCACTTGCAGGCACTGGGAAGCTGTGCTGGTTTCAGGTGGGATGGAGATAACTTTCATCCTTGTAGGTGCCGTGTTTTTGATTTAGTATGAGAATAATGATGATAATACGTATTGGTTTAGTTGTTGTTAAATAAAGAATTTTTTCAGCTTTCCATAGGAGCTGAGAGGGAGTATAGACACGACAATCTGGGAAAAGGTGTTTCATATCATAGATGTCATGCTCTGTGTAAGTGAGGGGTATCCAGAGGACAGGAATTTCCATGGGGCAGGGCAACTGATCATCGGGTGGAGAAAACAATTGTATTTCATGACTCATTTTGTATATTCTTTTACCATCATTACTGTTTTATCTTCCATTGCTGTTCTATTGAACTGTATGTATCTCAACCCATTACATCTTTTATTTTCATTTTTTTTCCCTGTCCCTCTGAGGATGGGGGTGAGCAGAGTGAGTGACTGGCTATGTGCCAGTTGCCGGCTGGGGTTAAACCACAACAGGAGTGTACTCACCCAGACTTGGAGCACAGTGCAGCACAGCTCTGCATGGGACACCTCACATGCTGCTGCAGGCTCTGGTTTAGCCCTCATAAGGCTCTGAGGCATGATGGAGCAGCCTAGCCATGGTTTCCACCCTAAAAATAAAGGCTCTGGGGCTCAGACATGGTTCCCAGCCTGAAGGATTCAAGGGCTCTGGAACAGACTCCTGGAGGAAAAAAAAAAAAGCAATAGAAGGGAAACTTAGAGGTGTTTGTGGTTCCTTTTATGTGTTGTGTCCAGAAACCCACAGCTTCCCATCCTTTCACTTCCACCTGTGGAGTATCTTCAGAGATATTAAGAGTAAGCAGATGAATGAAGTCACCCTGCCAGACACCCATCTCCAGAGCATCACAGGCAGCAGTGCCACCATTGTCATCTGCTCTGCTTTGCTGGTTGTAGAAGGCAATTCTGCTTTTTAAGTCACTTTTTATTTTTTTTTAATGCCACTATTGCTTTGTACATTACAACTCCATGGTGACAAGCACCACCAGAAAACCTGTGACACTCACAGGTCAGAGCCTGCACAGCATGTGCAGCAGCAAAGGAAGAAAACAATGAATTGGAGCAGTTTGAAACAGTATGAAAAAGAGCCTTGAGGATGAGAAAATGCACAGCAGAGAAGAGGAGGTCCTTAACTTAAGTTTCCTCTTTTTTTTTTTCTTAACCTAATTAATTTTTTTATTAACACATTCTCAAAGAGACCAGCACCTCTGAAACATCTGCTTGGATGTTTTGTTCAAACACCAAACTTCACTTTCTGACAACTCTGCTGTTTTAACGTGTCTGGCTTGTCAACGGCATATTTCAGCACTTCAAAAATTTGACTTTTTACTCTTTTCACTTCCCCCCCTCCCAAAGTGCTGCCTCCTGCAGGTGAGAGCAGTGAAATAATAGCTCAGTTGTGTTGGTCAATCATTAGGGCACTGTGGAGCTCAGCCTTGTGACCACCACTTCCCAGGATGCATCAGCCTATTCCAGAAGGTGGGAAAGCATAAGAAAGGCACTCCTCTCCCTGCAGTCTTCCAAACTCCAAAGGGAGTTTGAAACAGCTCTGAATCTAGGCAAAAGTGGCTACTACAGTGGAGATTTGTACGGAAGGAATCTGGAAGACATATTTCCAGAGTGTCTTTTTCCATCACTTGCTCATTTGAGAGCAGAATTAGTCTTCTACAGGTTCACATCATTCATAAAGCTAGATTAACCAACTCTGCCTAACACAGTTTTGGCCTGTGCTGTTATTCCCAACTCTGGCTATTCACTCCACTGCTCTGCTCTCCTGTATTTAGATCACCTTCAACAAGGCTATGCTACAGACTTTCGTAAGCATTGAGACCCCCTCAAAACGCCAAACTGAAAACTCATCAGACACATAAATCCTATTTAAAGAGTGTCTGTCTGTGTGGCTTTTGCCAGCTCTGCACAAGAGACTGGCCCTGTACAGAAACACCTCTGTGGGCTAATCAAGGTACTAATTCTGGATGGGAGGCACAACAGAGGATGGTGAGATGTAACATGGCTGCTTAGTGTTCAGACCAGAGCTGGCTCCATCCCAATGGGATACATCAAGTTATTTCAGCACCTGGAGATGCAGGCATGCATCCATGGCACAAAAGACTGGTTGGTACCAGAGTGTAGAGTGCACAGATGAATTGGTGTGGTCTAGCAGTGCCAGATTGCAGTCCAAAGTCCCTTGATGTCTTTTCAGAGACCATATCTCATTTTGGAGCATGACTCCCACAGATTTTTTTCCACTAGGTTTTAAGGTCCTTCATGAAGTCTAAAACCCCCTCTCACCTCACACAGACTATCACAGCCTGTCCACCACCAAGGGGGCACAAAGTAGCCTAGAGGGAACCACCCTCTACACCAAAGAGCAGAGAAATGGGGCAGCCAGGTCACAGAGAATCCTTCCCCCAGACAAAGACCACCTTGCACCCCACCACCAGCCAGCTCTCTCATGCCAGCTCAGCTCTGCTCAGTCTGTGTGACAGCATTCAGACTCAGGCAGTTTGGTTAATTAATTTCAAGTGTTGCCTTTTGATTCCTGATAGCCAATACCATAAGCCATCTTACACACATTGGCTTTTCTCAGCATAATTTAATTAAAAGAAAAATCTCAGACATTATTTCTTCTTTAAAAAACCTCTCTTTCTGGTGGTTCCACTGTCCACTTCTGATTTCTTGAGAATATATGTTCCTTGATTCTGCATATTCCAGTATTCCCATAGCAGGGAGCACCACCA
Organism: Turnix velox; assembly: GCA_013400935.1. Taxonomy (NCBI): domain Eukaryota; kingdom Metazoa; phylum Chordata; class Aves; order Charadriiformes; family Turnicidae; genus Turnix; species Turnix velox. The sequence continues at coordinate 108,868 of VZTY01020379.1, forward strand.
CAGAGCAATTGCCCATCACAAGCAATCCCAGGGACAGAGAGACACAGAGATACCAGGGGCAGTCAAGTCAGAAAAGCTGACTGAGTGCCAATATGCCACACGCAAACTGAAGCACCCTTTGCAAAGTCCTGACTTGAAGTGATCCAGCAGCAGACCTGGCTGTCACATCCCAGCTCCCACAAGCTTGTCCCAGTAAGAAAGCTCTAAAACATCCTATCTGTGGCTCACTCCACACAGGGGACAGAGCAAGAAACTCTAAAGCTGCTCCATTGCATGCAAATCCCACCATGTATCCCCACCAGGATAAACACACCCTGAGAGAAGAGAGAGACATTTCTACCCATCACTTTTGGCAGTTAGTGGTGACCCTGTTGTAATCTTCATCTCCCAGAAAAGCCAAATCTCCTTTGAGGGCAGGGAAGCAGCCTCAACTCAGGCACCCATGTTGCGTCATGGAAATAGCCATGTCTTCCGCTCCCAGGAGAAACAAGCAGAAGGTGCTGCTCCTCAACTTCCCTTGACTTAACCAGAGCAGATGGAACACGCCCTCCCTTCAGAGGCGATTGGCAGGGGAATGAACATCCTTAATGCTCAGCTTCACCAGCTGCGTGACACCATCACTAATAACTGCACCACCACTGAATGAAGTCCCATGGACCAGCTTCCCTCATTCCACATCACTGGGAAATTAACCTGCAGTGTTCAATAAACACACTTCTACTCCACAGGGTTTGCATGGAAGATCTTTTTCCAAAAGTGTCCCACCCAGGCTCACCCTCTTCCATCAAGGTATAGTTTCTTTCTCTCTGGTTGTCTTGCTCTGATCAGGCTCCTGGAGCCAGGGTTCTGAGTAACTATGGTTACTTCTAATTGTACAAAGAATGTTATTCTGACTTCAAAGGTAATGGAAGGGATCCTTCAGGAAGCCTCTCTACTTTGTGATTTCCTCACAGAGTATTTAAATTTAACCCAAAGAGTCACCTCGACTGTGCATTGACATGACAATGACAACAAAGGAAATCAGAATAAGTCATCGAATGTATATGGAGGGGGTTTTAATAATTTTTTTGTTTTCTTTTTTAAAAAAGACCACGTGTTGCTAAACTCCTGTTCGTGTTTTGTAAGCAGCCAGCTCTGTCTGAAGACCATCTCACTTTTCAACCTACTATCCAGACTGGATATGGACAGCTTTTGACTCTCTAATTTTACCTGATATTCTATGTTATTATTTTGTATGGTTTGCTAAATAAACTGATTGAAACAAGAACTCCTGTACCTGCTTGCAGACCAGTATTCTAGGGCCTTACCCAGGCCACCTTTCAGAGGAATCTAGCCTCATGAAGGGAAGGCAATACACACAGAGACATGAAACCCTACTGCAGATGAGGACTCAGCAACTGTAAGTAAACACTGATACAAACTGGGCATCGGAGTTCTGCAAATCAGCAATGACATCAGACTTGCTAAAGAACCTCCTGATCTGGGAACAGGAGAGGGTGGATGCAGAGAGACAACAAATTTCAGTTAAAAAAGGCTAAACGACCATGGAAAATTACTCAGATTTTACTGACGTTCCCTCACAGAGAAATCCACACAGTGCGGTGACAAGCAAAGCCAGACTTGTTATTCAACCCTACTAATTAAAAAGGAAGGGAAAACAATGTGGAATAAAAGAACACTGTATCAACAAAGAGTGAAAGGGAAGTTGGCCAGGAGGCTGTGGCACAGCACAAAGGAGCCAACAACGACAGAAGCCTGCTGCTAGCCAGGTTCAGTGAACCTCCCAGAAAAGGCTGGGATGCCAAATAAATATTTACATTCTGCTATTTAAGGAAAAGCTGGGTGAGATGCCACTCTCACACAGCATTTTATCAATAATTAAGAAAACATTAAAAGCAGCTGTTGGCTATTTTACTTAACCAGGAGGACTCCGAGCCGGAGAGCCGCACAGGAGTCAGCTCTGTTCACATTACCACACACCACCACATTTCTCTGGCCAGAAACTTTTACCAGCCAAATCAGAAGACATGAGAAAATTACCTGGGGTCTCTGTAGCTGGAAACATTCCCTTCCATTGGCAGGAGGAAACTGGCTTATAGTCCCATGGCCACAGCATCTGCCACCCAAACTGTGTTCCAGGGAGCAACTCATCCCTCTGTGGCCCTTCATAAACTTGTGTGTCTCCACACAGGAGCCAACCAAATCTCCCAGTAACAGCCCACATATATGTGAGCCACAAGCAGCCAGCCACAGTGACACCTCTGCGGGCTGTCAGCTCAGTGACACTCCACAGCAGGGCACCAGCAACTGGCAGCAAAGGCAAGAACCAGGAGCTGGCAGCAGATTTGGTGTCCATTAATGTGCAGAACACATGGGGGAGAACAATTTTGTCCTTTTTTCAAGAAGAGGAGCACATATTTAGCAGAGACGACTGCTGACACCACCTGACCCAGACCCAAGGGATTCTCTGGATGTAGAATCAGCTCCAGATGAAATCAATGTAATCCTCACAAACAGGATTGGCAACTGATATCAGGCAAGCATTGCAACTACTGCCAACACACAGGGTGTTTCTTAGAGGGGTCTTGTGCTGCTTAGCATTTTGTCCAGGGTTTTAGAAGAAAATACGAAAGAACCACTAGGATTTTCAGCCACCCTCTAAATTAACAGCAAGGTAAATGGCTACAGGAAGAGTTTGCTTCCAAAATGCGATGAGAACCACGGAGATCCCAGCTGAGGTTCCACACCCTGCATGTTATTATGCAGCCAGACACAGCATTCGTGTGCCTGGGCACCAAGGGCAGAAGAGGGATGAATCCCTGTGAGCTCTATGGAGGGCACAGCCAGAGCTCAACACAATGGTGGGGTAAGCACTACCCCAAGCCATCAGAGAGGATGGGGTAGGCACAGACAACCAGATAAATGTGGTTTCACTCCGCAGACCTGTTCCTCCTGGGAGCCGCATTTGATGGAGTGGATAGCTGGGGGCTCGGGAGACAATTTCAGTCCAACACCCAGCACTGGTGTGGGACTGTGTGTGGTGAAAAAAGGAAAAGAGGGGTTCCTTAGCAAAATGCCCCAGGAGAAAATCAATCTCTTGAGCAGGACTTTCAAGGAACAATCTGAGAAGTTCAATGTTTAGTAAGTTCCTTTTCCCAGAAAGTAATGTAAAGAAAACCTACAGTCACAAGGAAAAATGTTGTAAACAGTCACTGCCTGATGGTAATTGTCATGTGTAATAAGCAGCAGCATGAAGGGAACCTTTAAGGACAAAGACATGACAGGTGCAGTGAGAGTAACACACACACACACTCTATAAGCCTGCCATTGACTTTTGTACATGTAAAAGCCCCAAATCAGCAATAAAGTCTCTTGCAGTGGTCATGTCCCCTGTGGTGGCACTGCCAAGTGTTCCTGCTGGCAAGCAATGACAGCCCCCCAAGAAAACACCCTAACCATTAATTCCTGCCCACGATTACTCTTTAAGTGCTTGATTTCTTCTGCAAAGGGAGATGTACACCCACCTGAGCACAGGCAGCAAGATCAACCTCTGCAGCAGGAGCAGAGATCTCTTTATACAGCATAAATATCTTTCTTTCCCTGTGAACAGGCCATTTAGTGACACTTAAAACTACTAAATCTGGGGTTTAGGTGGAAATGATTTTAGAGTGCACTGGAAACCCCAGGTTCCTTTTTCAATCTAACAGCGTCTTTAGAAAGCAATTCTTTAAGCCTCTGTTTCCAAGACTCTTTTAATCTCTGCAAATTATTGGTGAGAGCTGAATCAAGGCAAACTGCCATCAACTGTGATCACAACACTGTAACTCGGCATTGAGCAGCTATCGCTGATTATTTAGAAGGAACTATTGCTTTTAGGCAAGCTGCCACAGAAATAAATTAGCATTTATACTGGATTATTGAAAAACACCAAAAAAAAAAAAAAAAAAAGAGCCTCTATCTATATGTCAATTGTGTCTTACCAAGGTCAATATCTGTTCTGTAATAGGCACGGTCTCAAATAGCAAGAACAACTTATGTGTGGAAACGAGCACAGTACGGCCAAAACACGTCATTATTATCAGAAAGACAACCTGGTCTCTCAAATAACATCTGCACTCCTGCAGTGTTAAATAAAGGTGACTTTCCATGGAAGGCATGTCATCAAGAGGCTCGGTAAAGAATTCAGAAAAATTAAAACCTAACAGTTTGACTGTTCTTTCCTATCATGGTCAGCTTAATTACATTTGTTATATCTTTTCTTTAAAATCTGCTTTTGAAACTACTTTGCTTGAAATGCGCAGGTTCATCTTCCCAGACTATGGAAGGACATAGTTCATTTTTACATGGCACTTCTAGGCAATGATTGATTTAAGTTTGAAAAAATATATAATCTGTAAATGAGAACAATTTTAAGGGATTTTTTTGGTGAAAGATTTGCCATATCAACGGGATTTTTTCTAGCACCTGTCAAGCACATTCTGATGAAATAAAAAATTTTTCCCCCAGCAGTAAACCCAGGTACTGAAGTTCAGCTGGAACAAAGGAATGCGCTGGGTTCTTGGTAGAGTGAAATAGCAATAGAAAAGATCACCTTTGTGCTTCATTTCAGTGGAGATCAAATATTTGACAGTGACCCTGCCAAAAGGTTCAGTTTCAGGAAAGTTACAGTGCCCAGTTTAAGAAGCAATGAAAGATGTTATTACAATGTTACACTTTTTATTTAATAAAAAAAGCAAAACCCAAAAATCATACTACAGATGTGGGAAAAATTCTAGAGTGTTTTCAGTGTCAAACAAGCACAAAGAATTTTTTGCTTGCATTCCCTTCAGCTGCTCCCAGGCTCTGTTTCCTCTTCAGCTTTGTAAGGGGTTGCAGGGAGGAGCAGGGAATCTGGGAAAGGGGTGTCCCTCAGGTCTCTGAGGAGCCAGTGGGCAGGACAACTGCTTTGGTCCCTGCTGCGTCCCAAAGGACCCATCACAAACCTAAAAAGACTGTCCCAGCACTGGTGAAACACTTCGTGTCATTCCCTGTTCTGCTTCTCTAACGGGAGTTTTGGACATGGCTGTTGTTAGGGGTCATTTTCCTACCACTCTCCTGCTGGGCAGACCCTTGCACTCCATCCCTTCCGCACAAAGTCCCCAGTTAAGTATCTCAGTGTGTAAGCATTTTGGTGCATAAGGCACTGGGGAGCAGCACTGGGGCCCCAGTGAAATAAAAAATCTCCCTGCCCCAGTGGTTTCCAATGAATCATCTGCAGGGCACTATCAGCAGCCTCTTCACTTCCTGGGAGAGCAGTGGGAACACCGCTCATCATCTCTCCCAGAAGATATATGTCCATCCAGCTCCCAGGGGTGTTGCCTGCACAGAGACAGGGCTGCTGCATGGTCCTTGGTTTGCCAAGCTGCAGCTAAACCCCTGGGCTGTTTCCCTGCAGGGCTGACAGGAGTCTCGCTTCCCTCCTCCCGCTTGTCCGGGGAGCATTCAGGCTTGGTTTCCATTCACCTGAGAAATGCCACCTTCCCTGAGAGCAAAAGGACAACCCTCAGTCAGAGGGGATGGAGTTTCCAGAAGCTCCAAAAGGGTCAGAAAACTCTCTTCAAGAGAAAAAATCAGGAAAAAAATAAATTAAAAAAAAAAAGAAAAGCACAACTGTCAACTTTTTGAGAGAGACTCTGACAAATTAAAAGCCAAACTCGGCAGATGCTCAACAGCACAGAGTGCAGTGCAGCTGTACCCACAGCACCTGGAAATGCTCATACTGGTGGGTATGGGCAGTGTGGGCTCTTCTACGGGGCTCTGTTCCTCAGGGTGACCAGGAAGAACAGTGTCCCTCTGGGTCTGACCCGATGGGCAGTCGGGTTTCACAGCGTCAGAAAGTTTCTTTAAACGTTTTTTTTTTCTTTCCTTCTCTTCTCTTCTCTTCTCTTCTCTTCTCTTCTCTTCTCTTCTCTTCTCTTCTCTTCTCTTCTCTTCTCTTCTCTTCTCTTCTCTTCTCTATTCTCTTTTTTTTTCTTTTCGGAGGAGACAGGAAATTAAATGTAGGAAAAAAACCATGTCGACACTAGCAATTCCGCCTAAACTGGGAGAAAATTAGAATAAATTGTTGCAGGTAAAACTGATGGGGAGTGGGAGTTTCGGGCAGTCAGAGCGGCAGCGCGGGCAGGGAGCTGAGTACATTTCCCTGAGCCGGGAGCTGAAAAGGGGAGCGCGAACTTCAAGGAGCAGAACCGTCCTCTCTGGATTTTTTAAATCTTCCGTTTTCCTTTGATAATCACCCCCGTGCTAGAGACTCTTTACCCAGCGGTTCTCACCAAATCGATCAGGGAAAGGATGGAGTTTGGAAAGCAGACGGAAGGGATGAGAAAGTGTCCGGTCCCAACTCGCGGGACATCCCTGGCTCCCCAAAATAGGACTCAGCTCCGACCGGAGCGGGACGTGGAGTGGGTGGCCCGTGCCTACCGGGCCGACCCGGTGACAAACACCGCGGGGGGCGGACACACGGCCGAGGTGTGCTGTGCGGGTGCTGGTTATCGCCCGCCCGGTAGCGCACGCATAACATGGTGTTATAGGCGCAGAGAAGCGCGGAGCTCCCGCAGGTAGGCATCTCTCGGATGCCCTGTCACGTCTCCACGGGGCAGAGCGAGCAGGAACCACCTGCAGCCCTCCACGGCCCTCCTGGGAGCTGGAAACAGCCCGCCCCGCCGCCGCCCCGGCCCAGGGGAAACACGGGGAAAGTTTGGTGGCGGGATCCGGCTGTGCCTGGGCTTCTCAGCCCGCAAAGGGCCGCCGTCGCTTTCTCTCAGCTGCGTCCCGCCCGCCGGGGAAGGCAGGGGGCAGCCCCTCGACCGCTGCCCCCCGACCGACGGCGGGTCCCGCTGCAGGATCGTAGGCAGCTGCAGCTAGGAGCTCGGACAGCGCGTCCCGCGTCCCTCTCGGTGCCCAGCCTGTGGCACAAGTAGTCCCGTGGGTGCATTTCGTTGTAGCAAAACCAACGAACGAACGAACAGTGACCAAGAAAACCCAAAATCAAATAAACCGAATACCCGCAGAATAAACTGCAAACGAACAATCATCTCTGAAAGGGCATTCGGCTCTACGCCGGTCCCTGTCCGGGCCCGCATCCCGGCGCCAGTGGCTCGGGACAGCGACGGCCTCTGAGCTCTGTCCCGCAGTCCCAAGGGGACAAGGCTATCCTGCTGACTCACCTCGGCTCGGGGCCGCGCACTCCTGCCCCCGAAATCCTGGCCGGGAGAGAAGTTTTCCCAGCTCCCGTTGACAGGTCCGCGCCGTCGGGTTCAGGTCCGAGGCGCAGCCGTCGCGCTGCCCCGAGTGCAGTTTATTTTGGGACAGACACACACGGAGGCGCGATCTGTGCCACTCTCCCCCCACCCCCGCCGCGCAGCGCAACGCAGAGGGAGCGGGCAAGT
>VZTY01020379.1:118145-188342 GCA_013400935.1 Turnix velox
CCCCCCAGACGGGGCCCCCCCCAGGGGGCGGCCCGCCTAGCCGGCGGTGACGGGGGAGTGTCAGGAAGGGGGTAGGGCCGGTGAGGCGCGGGGCTCCGCTCCCGGCCGGACCCACCCTCCTGCAACCGGGCACCGGCAGCCAAACCCGAGGGCTGCCCGCGCCGGTGCGGGTATACCTTACAGACCTATTGAACGCGAACAATAAATCTTCTGAAGTGCAACTTATCTCGGCAGAATTAATTTTATAAGGGTGCCCCTGAAGTGCAATTTCATTATTATTTGATTGAAGGTAAATTGAAGTGTAACTCAAGGTCGAGGAGGCGGCGAGCGGCGGCAGCCGCTGCCTTTTTGGAGGACGGGGAACGGCTGGAGGAAGAAAATAAACCAAGTCCGAGCCCGGCAGCGGCGGAGGGTGTTTTGGCAGAAGAGATCTCCACCGCCGGTGCTCAGATTTGAGGGGAGGAAATAGTTTTAATCGTTGTTATTAATTACTACTTAGTTAAATTAAAGTACGCGTGTGGACCCGCCGCAACCCCCGGCTTTTCGCTAAGCTTCCGACGGGCTGCAGAGAGCGCAGAGGGCCCGGCGACTGCCGGGGCAGGACACCGCCTTCCCGCCGGGAGAGACGGGGGATCGGGCTGCAGGAGGAACGACGGAGATCGGGGCGGTGAGGTTGACACCGTCCCCTCTTTCCCGAAGAAATCCAGCACACGGGGAAACGCATCTCAGAAGTTTCCGGCGATTTTTCTTTAATTTTTTAAAAATTTTTTTTCAATAAAAGGAAACGTTAACATTCGGCTGCTTCGTTCGCGGTGTACTGTCGTATTCGGTTGAACCGCCCCTGGACAAGCCCAATCACCCCGCTTTTTTGCCTCCCTTCCAGCCGCGAAGATTTTCGTTCCGTTTCTTACCCTGGTTCCTCCATCCCGGGGACTTACCAGTCTCAGGGATCGCCGAGGCTGCGCCGTGAAGGAGCGATTCAGGGCAGAAAAAACGAATTTTCCCAACTGCCAGCTCAAGGGACCGGCTCCTAGCCCCTTCCCTTGGGCCGGCGGGGGTGTGGGGGAAGCGGGAAACTGAAAGGATCTCCCTCTGTCCCTCCGGGCGGCTGCCACACGGGGATCACTCCTTCACGGGATCCCTACGGCTTTCCCCTCTCTCCCATGGTCACAGTCCCACAGACAACTGCTTAGAGAAGCTGAGATGAAATGAGAAAGGAGAGGGGTCTGAGCGTAGTGGGGTGAATGAGTCCCTCCTTCCTCCAGCCCCAGAAAGCACCATGGAAAACACATATATACACATACAAAGCAGAGCATCTCTAGGACTGCCACAGGGATCCTGTAGTCCTGGGCTATCCTCCACTATCACTGCGGCTCTAGGTGATGGACAGGATGCAGGGCTAGATGCCCAGATATAGTTAGCAGCCAAAGTGTCTCACTCCAAGCCCCGATCTGAGGGTCTATATGGGCTCTGTATCTCCCAGGACTGAGGGCAAGTGCTGCTCAAGAACACGAGTCAGCTTGAAGACTCACAGCATCAGCGAAGAGGGTGAAAGGCTGAGCAAGGGAAAAGACCTCCCCAGAATATTTTTCCAGCCCCATTTTATAACCCCCGCCCCCAAACACAACTAGTGAGAGACAAAAGCCCACTAGAAGCCCAGGTTCCTCTTCAGTAGCAGGGGGGCACCTTCAGCTGGGTGGGGAAAAGCCACCCCACTCCTTTCTCCAGCCTTGCACTCCACCATTACATTTGCATGAAAACTCACATTCACTGCTGGTTTTGTTCTGCTGAAAAAGCAAAATTACTTTTTGTTGAGACCCAAATATTTTCTCGGTGGAGGAAGAAGGCCATTGGTGAAGGCTGATGCTGTTTCCCAGCTCCAGGCAGGAGGGCAACTCTTTGCATTACAATGAAGGATTCTGCTCCACCCTCAATCACTTGAAAATAATGAATCCTGTTTCATGATTTCTTCCTCCCAAGGTTACACCGGTCTGGTCTTTTTCCTCCTTGCTGGTGATTAACATCTGGGCTCTTGAAGGAAAGGACTGTGTAGCTACTCAGAGGAGTGCTGGGACCTGCAACCTTGTATCAGGTCGACACCAAGGCTTTGAAGTTTACTGATGTATATACACTACGTGTGTTCAAGGGAAAAAAAGGCCCAGAGGGGCAAAAGATAAAGACATATTAACTTATTATTTCTTTTGTAATTTTTTTGATTAAATGAAAATTTTAAGTGCTATGGAAGAGGCTGTATGGGATTATTTTCCAAGAAATTAATGTGTATGCAGAGAGGTGTAGGTAAGAGATACAAAGTACTCGATACTGCTCAGGATTTCAAAAGCCACTTTATAGAGCAAATAAAAATATTCACTGATTTGGAACACTCACATGGAAAATCCCTACAAAGAGTGCTAAAAATGAAGGGAAACTCTGTACGTAGCAGCTATTTTAAATTACATATCAAAACAGACAAATACATTTTCTGTGCTCCCTTATTTACAATAACAAATTCAAAAGCACGCACAAATTGTAAAAGTTGAAATGTTTACTTCAAAGTCCCAAAAAAATCTCTCTCCCTCAGAAATTTGAGGAAGCATCTGAAGAGGAATACCGACAGACGTGTCATTAAAAACCGTGCTGCACAGGCTGCCTGCCATGTCTTCGCCAAGAGTTAATAAAATCCGATTTCTATGCATTCTTTGAAACTCCATGTCTGTTTTCAGGCTCTTCTGTGTGGAGTAAAGGATGTTTGGAGTTGAGATTGACAGGCACAGCTAAGCACAGCTTGTGTACGCACTAAAGACAAAATAGCACTTGCACCTCATCAAACGTCTCACAGGCAAATTAGCAAGTCTAGTTCACTCAAATTCTGCAATATTTCCAAGCAACATGGCTTCCCACAAAAAAATAATCATCAGTTTGGTAAGAAATGTGCACATTTAAAACAAATATAATGGTTTAAAAACTACAGGGATTTTTTTCGTCCTCCCAAATAATAAAAGAACAAAACCATCACCTCTCCCTCCCCCATTTTCTATACGTAAAAAAATAAAAGGAAGTCAAGAGCTAATTCCAGCTGTATCTTCCTGAAGGAGGTGGTAGCGGGTAGGGCCTCCCGGGGCCGTATGCCTACAAACAAACAAAAGCAAGCATTTATTTTTTGGATTAACATCCCGGTAAACAAGTCATCCGAGCTCCAGGCGCCACACAGAAATGAGACAATACATCCCCCTCGCACAGAAAGGTACCACAGGCAGAGCCGAGTGGCTCCTCCCGGCATCTACCGACGCTCTCCTGAAAACACAGGCTTTAACTTCCACCAAGGGAGAGCAGATCCATACTCGCCTCGGCTTCCAGCCATACCACGGGAAAAGAAACACTTCTAAAGCAAGAATAAATTGGCCAAAAGACAGCACAGAAGACAAGATAATCTCAAGCTTCAAGACCCCTTGCTTTGAAGGCAAAAAGGTACAAAACATTAAAGCCACACTCATGCACACAAACACACCCACACCTGAGGGGCAGATTCCAAACACAATTTTTAACTGCTAGAGAAAGACAGGCCCTGTAGTCTGTGAGGTGACACTTTGCACAGACCGACAATGTAAATAAATGTCATTCCTGTGGTCTAAAGTAGGAACTTCAGATGCGTGATGCCTGCACACCATTAGCAGGATTACTCAGCCTAATAATTTTTTTTAGAGGAAAAATAATTCCCCTTGATTCTTGTTTCAGTTGTAAGCAATTAATGCTAAAGCAAGGTGCAGAGTCTTACAGGTGAGTTTTTATGGAAAAATGGTGAAAAATGCTAAAAATAGGTGAAAGATGCCTAAACCCCATCTTGGAAATCACTGCAAATTGGATAACTTTCTGTACTGTAATTTGGCATTTTGCACATCAACTATCCAATGAAAACTCTGTTGGAAAAATTAATTTAAAATTACTTCAAAGTTGGATGTATTGCAGACCAGAAAGTTAATTAAATGTGATGCCCTAACAACAGCGATGGGGCTTTGTTGTCTTACTTGTGTAGTTTTTTTGGTAAGAGGGTCTTTCCTTTCATTTCCTTAGAAGAGAAATCCATCTTTACCCTGAATAGCTGAAACTGCAGAGCAAACCTGTGACTGGGAAGGGTCAGTTCAGCCTTCCTGTGCCAGGCAAACCAAACCAACATGAACTCATTTTAAGGATTCTAGAAAAGCCATGCAGAATACACTGTTTCCATTGCCAGGAAGGTGTTTTTTTTAGGGTTTGATTGAGATCAATTAAAAAGGGAAACAACTATATGACTCAAAAAATCCTTGCAGTTACATTAGTAGCAGCAATCCCTGCACAGAGCTACAAAATTCAGAGGTCTCGAAACAGTTGGACAGAGCATTTATCTGGACATTAACAACAGACTGAAACAGAAATGTCAAACAGCTGCACAACACATTACATTTATTCTTCAGTTTTCTGGAACAGCTGGAAGATACCACCACAAACCCACTACCACAGAGCAACCCATATCCATGGCAGTTGCATTAATTTTGTAAGCACTCTGTAGCAGCACATTTATTAACCTCTTTAAACCATGTGTTGTATGCTGTAAAAAAAAATCCAGAGGTGAAAGGGACCAAAGATAATTATTTATGCTGCTATGTGTCACCACTTCCACTTGAATCCCTTTTCAAGGCTTTAAAGCTTTGAAATTTACAGGCAGCAATACCAGATTCAATTATTGGTTTTGCACCCTAAGCCCTTTCAGGTGGCTTTGAATTTTACTCCTGGGCTGTCAGCTTTAAGGAAGAGACGACATCTCAAAGTTTGCTTAAAATCAAAACACAAATAAACCCCCCCAAAAAACCTAAAAAGAATCAAATTTAAAAGAAGACAGAGAAAAGTTGGGAAGATACATTTGCAGAGATAATTTTTTAAGGAAGCAAATTTACTTGAGATGAAAAAATTGCCCTTAATAACCATAATGAATGTGAATACAAATAAAACCATTGGTCACTACTCAGTTTTAACTTCATTTCATGATCCAGCAGACACTTCCTAACACAACGGACAAGTGCATTATGTCTGGGGCAAGACTGCAGCATTACCAAAGAGCAATATGCCTAATCACTGGGTTGGCAAAAAGCAGGAGAGCTGCAAGGGCAGAGGGTTTATATGAGGTCCAGGTTGTAGATGTCCTAGATGTCTGAGACCCCACAGTTTCAAGACAGCGCTCCAAATCTGAGCTAAGAGAAGGGTGTCTTCCCTGAACCACAGTACAATAAAATGTGGGTGAAAATTTAAGGTCAGGAATGAACTAGTTTTAACACCGATTCCTTTTGCGAATAAATCCATCTATGCCATGCAGGATAAAAGGTAGAACACAGTATGGCATAGCAGACAGACTTTTCAAGCATCTGCCTTAATTAAATGCCACACAGCCTCCACAAGCATCAAAATTCTCCACCAATTTTCCCACATTATTACATCAGCCCTGTCATGAATTAGGGCCATTACACATTTATTCCTTTGTCTCCACTGTTTTAGATAAACCTTTGTAAGACAAAGCAAACCATTTCTGATCCTATCAATACACCTCATCCAAATATGAAATATACTTTAAAAACCACTGGGGACTTGTTGGGCAGCACAGCCAGGATTCAAGGCCCACTGTTTACCCATGAAGCTTTATGTGATTATAATCTATGCTGTCTAGTTTTGCTTATAAGGAAGGATCTGTATTGACAATGCCTCCTCACTATAGCAGGAGCAAGAGTGCATTGTGGCATACTTGCTTCCCTCTCTCCTCCCATTTCAGGCTGCAATAGCAATATGACAACAATGAGCTAAAGACAATTCTTACTTCAGTCCTTAAAACCTCCTCTGCACAAAAAATACTTCAGAGTAGGAGTTGGTGAGGGGCAGAGAAGGGGATCTCACTGCAGCTAACAAGGGTTCATCTGAACAAGAGTTTAAGAGTGCGGAGTGCTGGGGCAGACTCCTTGCTGGCTATAGATCTTTTCAGCAGCACCATGTAATCCTGTGGTCGGCAGACAATGCTGAGAACCATATTAGCAGCTCACAGGCTGTTTCTCCTAGGCTTCAGCCCTGACAAGCTGAAATCAGGCAGAGACAGGCAGCACTCTGCAGAAGGCCTCCCCAGTATAGGCCAAACTTGGTTTGCAAGTACAGGTTTTTAGCATTTTGGTTGCCTTAAAATCCCCACACACTGTACAAAGATCATGGTGCAAAAGCAGTTCTGATTAACACCATAACCTGAGTCTCCCAGCCAGCATAGAAATAAAAGACATGGCAGAAAGAATCAGAAAAGCAGTGAAAATTACACACGACAACTTTTACATATGCTGTATGACATCACAATTTAACAGGATGTATATACCATCCCTGCTGTATAAGGCAAGGAGACTGGGATACCTATGTGAAAAATCACTATAAGTTGCCAATAGCACACTGAAACAGGCACAGGAATCAAACACCAAATTTGAAGGTGTTTTTGCTGCTCTGTGCAACAGAAATGTTTGAGTCCTGGGGAGATGAGCAGACTGGAAAAAAAAGCTAGGAGCATGCACTAATGAGTGACTTGTCTCGAGTATGTTTACGAGAGGTAGTTGAACCATTTCCCAAAAAGCCACAAATTTCAGTTAGTTTTCATTTAAAGAACTGGGAAATAGCACCTTAGCAGCTCTTCCTTCTCTTACCTTACTGGTCAGTAACCTTCCCACATTTAGGTAACAGTCCTGAATTATCAAAACAGCAACAGAACTTGTATCTAAAATTAAACTAGTGTATAGCACGGTGAACATTCAAATTTCTCATACAGGAGTATATGCAAATTGTGTTTTTATTTGGAACACACAGACAAAGAAGAAACCAAACCCAAAATCACCTGCTGCTTTCAAAAAGCATTTTCATTCTGTGGTATTTTCATAAACTGTTGACAAAGTCACCTTTAAATCCAGATGAGGTTCTCCCATAAGATTCACTTGTTCCCATTTAACTGCACAAAGCCACAAAGCTATTTTCATGTGTACTTTCAGAGAAATGTTTATTTTTCTGGCTGCCAGAATCTAACACTTGCATTTCAATAATTTTTCAGCTAAGAGAAAGTCAATAAATATTTGAGAAGTAAATTAATAAAGTCTTAAGAATCCATGTTTTAAACATACTGAACTTTTCTATCCTTCAAGCATGCAGCTTCCTTACAGAAGAGGAAGACTAGTTTAAATACTTGCCTTCAGATTATGTTTTCTCAGACAGCAAGAAGTGTCTGACTTCATAGCATGTTTAATCTACTTTTAATGAAAAGCAGTTGTGGCATAATCACGGCAGTGCCATTTTCCAGAGGTACACATGGAGGGGCTGGACAAGGCTAGGAAGCTTACCTGTCAGTGCTTTCACTGGCAAAACAGCTACTAGGCTAAAACCAGCTCAGGAATGTCTGTGCTGCATACACTCTCCATGTGGAAGGAAGACTTACCCAGAAGAATAAAACATACAAAACAGAAACATTTTCATACCGGTCTTCCCCTGTCCATCCGATCTTCAGGTCTCTGTGGGTAATTCATTGGTCCACCCAATCCCTGGTACTGACTTGGCTGGAACTGATTTTGGGATTGCAGCACGCGGTTCCAGGCAAGAAGAGGAGCAGCCCCAGCAGTCCTACGTAAAGAAGAAACAATATGAACTTAGCTCCTAGTTTCACACCACAAAATCCAAATTTCTATAATCTCATACAATACGTGATTTTAGATTTGTTTATTCCTCTGGCTATTACAATCTAACACTTGCATTTAAGTAATTTTTCAGTAATCTCAGAGTTAAATGCTGTCACATCCAGCTGTGGCTGCAGAGGTATTGCTGTAGGCCATCATTAGAGACAAATTAGGGGAAAAAATAATCTTCCAAGATTCTCCTACCAAAAGACTGCATTTGCTTATTGCTTCACCACAAATTTAAAAGCTACAGAACCAGGTACTACCATAAGCTGCAAATTTAATTTCAAAAACACAAGATTTTTCAAATTCCTTGAAAGATTTTTGTCTATCTTTTATTTTAGGGGCAAATTCGCTACATTTCCTGCACTGGTCCTGAACGTAGATGAAAATCCAGATTATCACCAAGTTAGCTAAATGTAACACACCATCCAAAGAGTAAACATGTGCTATACAGGAGAATGAGGCTTTCTTTTCTAAATGTCCAGACTCTTTCTGGGAGTGCATTCTTTCTAGTTAATTGCAGGTTGCAAATGAATTCTTACTGCGAGTATTCTGAATCTAGGGTAGGGGCCTTGGCTGCTTTTTCCCATCCATTATTCTGCTCAATATGTCAGAAGGTCTGATCGGGAAGAAACCTTTTCAAGTTCTATTGATGCCGTTTTCAATTGACCACGGTGACCTAGCAACATAAGCACTAATTGGCATGGACTGACTGACATTTGGTGTACAGTTTATATGGGAACGCAAATTCAACATCCATTATAATGTAGTTTGCTATCCTAGATTACCAACAGCAAGAAATGTTTTAATTGCCTTTAAGTACCTATTCTAACATTGCCATTATAAAGCAACAGGTGTAATATATCAAATCATTGTTTGATTTAAAATATTTAGAAAAATGAATTAGTCATGATACATTTTATAAAGCTGAGCATGGGGAAGGGCACAAATCCTTACAGAATTTGTAGCAGTTCTCTTTTGCAGTATTTGCAGTATTTTAAAGAATACTGGTGTAAAGGAAAAACGTTGGATGGTAGAGGCAGTTAATCTTTTCTGACCCCTAGTTAACAGAGAGAGCCAGCTTGCTGAGCAACAGGGAAGTGGAGAACATAAGCATTGCATTTCCTATCTATCTGCTGCACTGCTGAACTGAAAGTTTTTCTGTACATCTTCAAAGAGCCTCTGCCTAGGACTAAATTAATCTGCTAGATTAAACTGGCAGGATTTCAGCCTTGAAGGAGTACCCTTACCCAGAGGCTGATATACTCTTTCAAAACACATATGCAGTTGAGGGAGGAGGAGGTATGACTTTCACAACCAAGAGAGGATTCACAGACAGCCATGCAACGTTGGGCAAATTGAACTCTGAGCAACTGAGGAAGTGATGCTGGGAGAGAAAGGACTTCTAAAAAATGCACTTCAAGTGGAGCAAAGGCAAACTTGAAATCAAGGCAGGTTAAATATAAGATTAAAAGGAATGAAAATAGGCATTCTGGACATGAAAGCTTTCTGATTTCAAATGGAAATTGCTTTTGGTTTCACACTACAGCCTGCAAGACAGCTGCTCTGCCTGGTCAGATTAGCACCTGCCTGAATTTTAGGAGGGCAAAAGAAACTCCAGAAATTAAATAACTTGATTCCAGTTTATAGAAGTACGAGTCTTACCTGACAAACATGCAATTGGTAAACATGTGTAATATGTGTACTAAAAATCAAACACGCACTAAAGTTAAGTGACAATACCAAACAATGTGGTTTTATTTTTACTTCAGAGGTGAGTCTAGAAACACACAACGTTATCCAAATAGTTCATCTGGAGGAGTAATACTCCATTTATAGTTAATAGCACATTACACTTTCAGAGACTAAACAATCAGTATTCTAAGTATGATGTTCCTTTTGATCAAGCATTTTGAGTACTAAATTTTCCACCCCCCACCCCATTTTTCCTAAAAAACAACAAGCTTTTCAGGAAGAATACACTAATCAGTCTTCAGGAAAACTATAGGGAATTGCCTATATAGTTCCAACTGTAGGACTTTCAAAGAGTCACTCTGTTTTTACAGCTTAGCTAATGTACTTGTGACAAATACCCGCAGTAACTGAAGGTCACAGGCCAGCACTTGGTACATGTCTGGAACAGGCAAGTTTGATAAAAATGTCATTTGACAATTATAAGTATTTGGCACAGAGTTCAAACTTTTCATTTTAATAAAATGCTGCTTAGAGAAAAGTGGGGATATCTAACATCTAAATGCACTAATGTTAACATTACTGTTACACTGGGCCATGTTTGATTTAAGGCCATCTGAAAGAGTGAAACTGAGGATTTTCAGTAACGACTACTATATATTCTAGCAGTTCAACCTAGTGGGAAAAAAAGCTGCAACACATTTTGTCATCTTAAAGACAGAAACGCAGCTTACACCTATTGGTGCCCTTAATTCAAGGTATTATGCACTATTTTTAAAAAAAGAGAATTCAGATTTTAATTTGGTAAACAGCAAGGAGGAAATGACAGTCCTCACAGCACCTGACTTCCTATTCACTTAATACATGCCTAAATTTGCAATTCTAATTACTTGAGGGTGGAGATTTGTATGCAGCAAAACTGTGATGCTTAGGTAAAAAAAAACCAATTCCATCACTTGGTTTGGGGCATGAGTTCACACTGGCAGTTACCCAAATACATTGTCCAGAGTTGTGTCAACTTATGATTAAACCAAAGCATATATGTACATTGTAGCTAAAAATAGTATCATAGAATAGCATCATAGAATGGTTTGGGTTGGACGGGACCTTAAAGATCATCTAGTTCCCACCCCCCTGCCACAGGCAGGGACTCCTCCCACTACCAGATCGCTCAGTGTCTTGTCCAGCCTGGCTTTAAACACCACCAGAGAGGGAACATTCAAAACCTCTCTGGGCAACCTCTTCCAGTGTCTCACCACCTTCAGAGCAAAGAGTTTAGTTTTTATCTCTAGCCTAAGTCTCCCTCTTCCAATTTACATCCATTATTCCTAGTCCTTCCATCACATATGCTATTAAAAAAGTCCTACCCCTGCCTTTCTGTAGGCCTCCTTCAGGTATTGACTACAAGGTCCCTCCTGAGCCTCCCCTTCTCTAGGCTGAACAACCCCAACTCCTTCAGCCTGTCCTTATAAGGGTGGTGCTCCAACCCTCTGATCATCTTCATGGCCCTCTTCTGGACCCACTCCAACAGCCCTCTTATGATGAGGGCCCCAGAACTGGACACAAAACTCCAGGTGGGGCCTCACCAGAGCTGAGTAGAGGGGCAAAATCACCTCTTGACCTACTGGTCACACCTCTCTTGATGCAACTTCGTATTTGGTTGGCCTTCTGGACTACAAGGAAATGTTATACAGAAAACATTTCCATCTTTTAAACTCAGTCTCTTTGGAAGTCTCTTTTATGAGCAAGTAAAGCTTAACTGGATTACAAATTTCCACCAGCCAGGAAATCAGGTAGCAAATACATATAACCTCTGAAACATATTAGATCTTTAGCACTAAAGGTAGGAGTATGACATAAATTTCTACAATCTCCAGTAATTCAGCAGAGTCAGAGCAGGGCCTGAACAGTATGTACTGAAAGGCAACCTGTTCAACAGCAACTCACTGATTTTATTGTATTTACTGCACATTGAATCACATCACTAAATTTTAAAGTGAGAAATTTCATACAGGAGACCAGATCACCCAGAAGCAGCTTTACACTGCTGCGATTTTTTTCTACCCAGGCCTGTGAAGCAAGAGTTGGTTTAGCCTCCAGTGCAATACTCTATACCAAAAATAGCACAAAGGCTCAAAGCTTTCCTGGCGGGGACAGGGTTCCTCACTTATCCTTTGCCTGATGTTACAAATCAAGGATATTGTAGTCTCCTGCAAGCCCACTTCATCTGAAAAGGCTAGAGCAGGGGTTGGCCTCTCTCTCAATTATGTTCTTCTTGGGAGCAGACGTGATGGAGAAAGAAATTGCTTGCCACTCTCCACAGTGGCACCATGTTGCTGCTGAAGCATCTGAAGCTGTAGCAGCAAACGGGGACAGCTTTGGGGATAGCAGTATGGCAAACTGACAGTCACAAGGAATTAACTGGGAAACCAAAAACCTCTCAAGGAGGTCTCAGTTCAACAGGTTCAGGCTTTTTTTCCTGCATCAAGCTTATCTACCTTTATGTTTCCTTTTAAACTTTTGCTTAAAAAAAAAAAAGTACCACCCACGCTTATCTCTGTACAGCAACTAACTCACCATCAGCCCTAAGCATCTAGTCAATTTGTATCCTGAAACTACCTTCCAAGAACATTGCAAAATGACTTATCCTCAGCATTGAAACCAGTTAAGACAGCGATTTTCATAAACTGTTGGAGATACAAAGCAGCACCATCAGAAAGGGAAAACATTGTAAATTACATTAGTATACTATTGTCATTTAAAAGCAAGAACAGCATTCTCCAAGCTTATCTTCTAGGCAAAGATGATACGTCCTCAATTTAAAGTTGTCTCAGGGGACACCAGTTTATTCAAGTTGGGAAACTGAATAGCAAGGTTGACAGTGCAACACTAGAAACAGCTGGACAAGTTAGCAGGTGGCATCAGGAACTCTGCCTATCCGCAAAAATAATCTGGGCAGTGTGCAGTTACTTCTAAAAACATTAGCACAAAGCAAGCACAGTAGTAACCTTATCACAGGATTCCGATTACGGAGACAGTAAATTTTTACAATTGTAAAGAAAAAAATTAACAATGTGTATTTCAAGTGAGAAAACAAGAATTTTTGTCTGAAATAACTTATTTACATGAATTGAGAAACTCCTTGACTTTACAAAAAGCAAAACAGCCTGGTAAAATGATCTAAGTGTAGCATTGTAAAATTAATGACAAACTATAGGCCTGGAGAATTTTTTCACATAATGCTATATCAAATGAATTAAGATGTGGGAACAGCAACTCTCACAGACAAAGCAATATTAAAGCTTGTAATGCAAGACTCACTTATAATGGAATATTCCGCATTGATGTGGCACAGGACAAGAGAGACAGATTTATTTCAACAGGGATCAAAATGGTTGCCATGGAAAACGTGACTGTGGAGAGCTCAAATCTCCCAAAGGTGATATTTTCAATGGTTAGCATTCACAAACAAAGCCACCAAAAAAAAAGTTGTGCCTCAGAGCAGAAACTTCAATGATCTCCCACATACTCTCACTGCTCCATAAATATAAATAAAAATCATTATTCATAGCTTTCACAGGTACACTGGAGTTTATAAAGTCCATCCGACTTAAGGACATACAACCTATAAATGAAGGAACACATGTAAAACATCCCTTATTATCAAACCATGTCACATTCCTTCTATTCGATGGCACTTATTGGACTGCAGATTCCATAATCCTTCCCTGAGTCCCTTCTGCATTTAATTCAGTTCAGTCTTAAGTAGTTAAAGAAACTGTTTTCAGTGGCAACTAATAACTACTGACCTACAGTGACACTGCCCTACAATAGGCTTGTCAGGCCTGAAAAACTTGTACCAAAGAAGCTGATTAGGACTTCAAGAGGTTTGTAGCAAGAATCAATGGCTAGTCTGTACTAATACTGCGGTTGCAGCACAGAAATGATAAAAGTGGAACACCATTAGTTATGCCTCATTAAGCTCCACAGCCCTCCTAAAAAGAAATTTGTTTAGCCTGTCCAAAATCTAATGCAGTTTTAAGCTCTCTGTGCTCAATTTCATAGTATCTCAAAAGCTTCAATAAGATAAAGGCCAAAGAACCAAGAATGTACCAAAGCACCAACAGTAAAGTTAATTTTGAATTCTGAGTTTTAATGGAAAGTGGTTTTGCCTTTTTTTTTTTTTAATACAAAGTACTCAAGCCTTTTAAAGGATGAACACCACATAGTGCACTCACAAAAAATAAATAAATCATGGACATTAATTAACTTCTAAAAAAACCAAAACAACCTGGCTGTGCAGAATGATTTAACCAAATTTAAACAATGACATTCAAAATAAAAGAGGAAAAAATTGTCAGAACCAAGTACATTCCCTTGGGCACACTGTGTAGAACTTCAATCCCTCTTGCCTTACCTCTGTGGTGCCTGTGGAAACAGGGGTGTAGGACCTCGCCAGGACTCCTGGGGTCTAAGATCTAAAGGGCAAAATAAAATGTTAAAACAAAAATGAGCAAGTATACTTAAAGAACTGTGCTCCAGTTGTTATTATGCATGCTCAAAAACTTGTTTTAGGAAGTTAAATAGAAAAGCTCAAAGTAGATATACAACCAAATAAATTTCACTGAGTTGTTGGTTACTATTGCTGATTTGGTAGAACCCTTATGTATGTCAGTGGCAAGCTCAGAACTAGTTAACAAAATGCAGCTTTTTTTCCTTAAATACGTCAAATAAGCTTCAAATTGTTAGAAGAATGAGTTTTAATTGCCACAACTAGCATTGGCTAGTGCTTAGATACTCTGCAGGTATCTTCCCTTGAATGCTTTTAAAACAAACCTGTATCTGTTATCCTACCAACCAAAAATTTAATGTCTACATTTCCCAGAAATACAATCATAACTATATTATATGAAAAAAACATATGCACATATGCCCACTGCTATGTCATTAACACAATACATCACGTTTGTGAGAAATATTTACTGCTTAAAATACATGCCTCCAAGTAGGCTAAGAATCATCAAAGCATGTAATAAAGCAAACAAATTCACTTTATTAATGTTTAAATAAGTATCAATGTATATAGTTCTATTTAGGAGATCTTTTAAGTGTATTTTCACTATATTTAAGTATAACTAAGACAAGTATAATAATAAAAATTTATTGATGATATTCCAGATAACAATTAGATAGAATTAAACGTTTTGGTGTAAAAGCTTGTCCAGAAGCCTATCACTGAAGTTATACAAAACTGCAAGGAAAAAGACCACCCAGTTCTCAATTGTTTCTTCTACCCAAACTAACTCCTTACAAAGATGTAGCAGTAACAACATTACTTTAACAGGACATGCAATTAAACGGTTGTTGTCCTTTCTAAATAAACTGGTCAGTAAACAGGATAAAAGCAAGCACTAATCAATAGCTCCCCAGTCAGTCCACAACACTCAAATTGTGCATCAATCAAAAGCTTCAGTCTCAGTGACACCTTTGATTATTTTCAATGGTGTTTAAGTGTGACCTAATTTCAACAGCTGGTTCCAGAAGCTGTCTAATGGATGCACAGTGATGGGACAGCAAAACCCCATTAAACTGCCAATATTCAAGTACACTAAAGCTTCACAATAATTTGAAAGAAAAGGAAAGAAACCAAACCCAGACAGAGGAAAAACCCGCACCTCTCCTAACTCTGGCTAGATTAAGCTGTAGTGGCCTGAACAGGACAGAAACCTTTCATGGCAGCACTTGAGTGTGCTGGGGAGGGTCCCGGGATCCACTATCCAAGATAACACCATTTCATAAAGAGAAATAAATTCTGATGCCCAGCAGCTCTGCTGTTCCTGCCTGCGTCTCCTCTGGGTAGAGTTTATCCAGCCTATCCAGCTAGATAGGCCTGAGCGGCAGAGAAACACACACTGCACATTATTTACTGAACATTACATATATACAGACACATCAATCAACATATGGACACACAGAGACATATACATTATTACCAACTGATGCACATAATCAGGCTGTAGCCAAATCAGTCTAAAGCACCACAAGGACTGAAAGAAGTACAAACCTGTAAAGCCTTTGAGCATTACTACTTTCAACCCCAAAATACCATAGAATCACAGAATGGCTTGGGTTGGAAGGGACCTTAAAGATCATCTGGTTCCAACCCCCCTGCCATAGGCAGTAGACCAGATTGCTCAGTGCCTCATCCAGCCTGGCCTTGAACACCACCAGAGAGAGTGCATCCACAACCTCACTGGACATCCTCTTCCAGTGTCTCACCATTTTCAGAGCAAAGAGTTTCTTTCTTATCTCTATCCTGAATCTCCCCTCTTCCAATTTACATCCGTTATTCCTAGTCCTTTCACCACATACGCTATTAAAAAGTCCTACCCTGCCTTTCTGTAGGTCTCCTTCAGGTAGTGAGAAGCTACTACAAGGTCCCCCGAGCCTCCCCTTCTCTAGGCTGAACAACCCCAACACCTTCAACCTGTCCTTATAAGGGAGGTGCTCCAACCCTCTGACCATCTTTGTGGCCCTCTTCTGGACCCTCTCCAACAGCTCAATGTCCTTGTCTTGTTCAGGGCTCCAGAACTGGACACAGTACTCCAGGTAGGGTCTCACCAGAGCTGAGTAGAGGGGAAAAATCACCTCCTGACCTGCTGGTCACACTTCTCTTGATGCAGCCCAGGATTGAGGTGGCCTTCTTATCTACAACTGCACATTGCTGGCTCATGTTAAGTTTCTTGTCCACTGACACCCCCAAATCCTTCTCTTCATGGCTGCATTCAAGCCACTCTTTGCCCAGCCTGTATCTGTGCTTGAGCCGACCCAGCTGCAAGACCTTGCACTTGGCCTTATTGAACTTCATGATGTCAGCCTAGGCCCACCTCTCAAGCCTGTCAAGGTCCCTCTGGATTACATCACTTCCTTTTGGTGTGCCAACTGCACCACACAGCTTAGTGTCATCTGCAGACTTGTTGAGGGTGCACTCAATTCGCTGTCCACATCACTGACAAAGATATTAAACAACACTGGTCCCAGTACTGATCCCTGAGGAACACCACTCCTCACTGGTTTCCATTTGGACAATGAGCCATTAACTGCAACTCTGAGTGTGACCATCCACCCAGCTCCTTATCCAGCAAGCGGTCCCATCCATTGAATTCACTCCTCTCCTAAAAGAACTAGTGTTTCAAACAATTTCAAAGTTTCACAGACAACAGTACCACATCAATATATGAAATGTAGCAGAATCACTTCATAAAAATGTTTTCAGATGCACAAACCTGCTCTACCTTGTAACTAACACCTGTAGTTCATCAGCTGTCACCACAACAAGGGCTAGATTTTGGCCCTGTCACCATAATCACACCTGCAGTACTCCTAAGCTGACTCAGTTTTTTACCTTGTTGGAAATTTACAGAAAAAAATATTTAAAAAAAACCAAACAAGCAAAACCCCCAAACAAATAAAATAAAAAAACCCAACCCAACCACCAACTAAACTACATTCCATGTAAAATAATGGTGATGCTTCCCCTACCCTTCTCTGTGCAGCCTGAGCTGGACAAGACCCACAAGTATCCAGACAATTATACAGACTAATACAGTCTGTCTCCCCCTGGTCAGAATTACACATTTTAATTGAAGTTTATTAATACATCTTCCATTTCACTACCAGGGTCAAATGGTACTCTACTGAGAAACCCAGTGAGATGATGCTGGTCTCACCTTGATATAGTGCTTCCCACTCACACAGACCCATGCTCAAGGGCTAGTTAACAAAATAAAAAATAAATTTGTCTTTATTCTATCACTTTCTTTGCAACTGAAAAAGGAAGGACCCAGCTCTCCTGCTGTAACCACATTTTTGCAGCTCTAGGGAATACTTTAAGGAAGTTTTACAAAATCATCACAAAAACATTTAAAGAGATCTTATTACTGTTCATCTATATAACTCTCTTACAAGAAAATCTTCGAAGAAAAAAAGCTTGATACAGTGAATTACACTTCAAAAAGGCACAAAAATTGAGAAGAAATGACAATTTATATTTGCTTCAGTCGTCAAAACTTAGGCATTTCCTAGAGCTATAAGGCCAAATTAAATGCCTTCTCTAGCAGATCCTCAAGTAACAATTTATCTAATCAGTGTACGCAATCAAAGATGAGATTTCATGTTTACTGATTGCACTAATCAAAAATCACTTTTCAAATGCAGCTAATTGACAAGTTTACTGACTGAAAGTCATAAATCAGATATCCTGTGCTGCATAAACCAAATATGCCATTCAGAGAGTACTGCCATACTGCACTTGACTCTCCAAGTTATCAGCAGAGACAATTATTCATCAACTGAAAATTGGCACATCAAAGTCAAATCAGAGAACAACAGTAAGGAACACCCACAGATGGCTCTTGAGGGAGAGATGGCACTTCAGTTGACCACAATGCCCTTCTAGAGTCTGATTTTATTTCATCATACATATAAAAATATAATACATAAAATGAAAAGATGCTCTGCATCAACCCCATGAAATGTGGGTATTTCAACCAGTTCTATTTTTTCAGGAATGTGTGGGCTCCAGATACTTCCCAATCCAATTATGCCACAACATACAGCTTTTCTCTCACAATTATGCAGCTGATGAATGCCACTTTGAGACAAGAGATAACCTGCCCCATTCAG
Source organism: Turnix velox (assembly GCA_013400935.1). NCBI lineage: Eukaryota > Metazoa > Chordata > Aves > Charadriiformes > Turnicidae > Turnix > Turnix velox. Next base: position 136,238 of record VZTY01020379.1, read on the forward strand.
AGAACTTCACATTCCTTCTAATTTGATTTTCCAGTTGAAGATATAATCTGTGCATTGACACAGACATTTGTGCTTGAAATGAAGGGGATCACTGCAAAAGGCAAGATAGCTTTGCTGTCAGATCCATAGGACACCTTTTTATATACCTAGACAGAACAGTGTGTGAGTAAAACAGGCTCCCGTGCTTAATTCCAAATTGCAAATTTCCATCAGAGGAAATGCACTTGTCCGTGCAGACTGTTTCTGTTCAATAAGATGACCACCATCTACTGTAGTGAGGTTCAGCGAGCAGCTGACATGCTCCAACCTCAATAGGTCTGTTTCGCACTCAATAGACACACATCCCAGATTATGCATTTTGTGTAAGTGTGGCCCCATTTCTGAAAGCATCCTCCGGTGTAAGAAAGGCCGATTTCAGCAAAATTTTGGGTTGACAGTTATAAGTATTCTTCTAACAAGGGTTTAACCCTTTATCCAGGGTCTCTAGCTGGTAAAAGAGGAGTTAAGACACATGCAGCCACTTGGCATTAATTAATACAACTAACCATAGTGGTGGTTGACAAGACCTCACACTGCAATTTGCCTAAATCAGAAGTTAATTAGAGCTTAAGACTAACCACCTGGGACAGCATCATCAGCAGAAGAGAAGAAGAAACACAAGAAAATTAACTTTCAAAGAATAGATATGTAATATGCTGCACTGCACTCTGCCTTTGTCTGCTTACTGCCAGTGGTGTGCAAAGCAGTATGCCATAGCCATAGCTGGAGGCTGACCTAGTGCCTTTTTTTTCTACATGAACAGGAAAGCACAAGATCAACCTCTATTGGAAAAAAGACATTAAAGTGGCAAAATAAGAAAAAGAAAGAAAGGAGGAAGGAGAAAAAACCAAAACAAAACAAAAAAAAAATGGCCTTGCTTTCAGACTTGCCACTAACACCTGCAGGACTGCAACTGGGGATGCCTGATTTAAGGGTGAGGAAGGGGAACACGAAAGAAAGCCACCAGATAATTTTCCTGAGGCTAACAGATGGACCAGGATTTTATATTGATCAGCGCATTTCAGCCTCCTTGGTCTGAATAGCACTGGGGCATATTTTTGCATGTGGAGTGCTTCCTACACTAGGTGCTCAGAGCATAAGAGCTTTTTAAGCACTTAATTAGCAAGATCAGCTCCGTGTAGGTAAGGCAGAAAAAACTGCTTTGAAATAAATATTTTCTAGAAAGCATCAAGACTCAAGCTTCAGAAAACTTAAACAGCAGTATATGGATTGATGAGCTTGCAATTATTTCCTCCTCGAAAAGATGCAGACTTTCTCTTTTTGGAAATTAACACAGAAACATCATGCCCATCTGCTAGTTCATCTTTTCTCACTCTTTTTTAGATATTTCTCATTTGCTTAAAAAGGAAGGAAAAAAGCCCCACTTTTTTTCTTTTAATGGAAGTTAGTATCTCACACTCAATCTGATACAATGTGATTCCTTGCACAGGAAAGCTTCTACACTCACTACCCACTTCACTTCATCTGCATTGTGACTGGAGTAATTTTAATTCAGAGTGGACATCAATATCACTTTCTGTCTCATATGCAACAAAAATGCAAGTCAAATATTAAAAGGTTTAGAGCTTCAGTATGGATTTCTGTATGTGACAAAATATTGGGAGTTCAAACTTCACCCAGGTCAGTTGTTGAAACTTCAAACACTTGTATAATTCACTATTGCAATAATTGATCTGAACAGCGAGAACTTTACTTTATTGCAGCTTCTTAGGGATCTTAACCAAGTTTCTCCCTGTATCAATCCCATCACTACAGATATACAGATTCTGATCAAAGGTGAAGAGAACTCTTAATTTCCACCCTTTTTGGGAACCTTTCACAAAAGGTATTCCTTCCTATGATGAGCAACTCCTTTTTGGGTCACATGGGATTTATATTGCCACTTCCAGTGACCCACTTCTTCATCAAGACAATAGCAGTGGCATTCCCAATCTTCTGATCATCTCCTGCCATCTCTCTGCTGGAAGTTGCCACGCCTGCTGCAGGCAGGAGAAGCTGTCAGTACAGGCTGCAGCCTACTGCAGCCAGTACAGAAATAAGCAGTTTTGGTTCAGTCTGGTGCCTGGTGTGAACCATAGCTTTGCCCTACAATTTCTCCTGACATACTTTGAGCAGTGGTTCCTTCCTGTGGCCAGCAAGCTTTTCATATTCTCATCAGACATAAAGCACCAAGCTTTTATTACATCTGATGATACCGATTCTCAACCACATATTGAATATGTTTCAGATAACAGACACTAGGAAGTTTGCCCTTAATAGACTAAGTGCTACTTTTACTATTGTATTTGAATACTGTCCACTTACAAGCACATATATAAATTTTAGTACATTTCACTAAAGCAGTTCCATAAAGGAAGAGCAACACCCGCTGAAGGCAGATGACCAAACACACTTTCTATTTTTGTATGCAACAGACCAAAATGAAACTGTAGTATTTTTCAAAACTCTGAAATGCAGAAAGCAAAACCCACTTACTTGACAGTAATTTCGGAATCTGCTGCTGCCCACCCATAAGCGGCCTGGCGTATGGGCTCCCATAAGTTCCAAGAGGTACTGGATTGGCATACATTCCTGGCATTCCTCTTTCCCTTGGCAGCGTATGGCTAGTATATTTAAGAAATGTAAAGAAAAAACATGAACACCACATTACAGCACAGATGCTAACCAGCCCACCAAACACCCCAGCTCTCTCCAGTGTGTCAGTGGAGACAAGCACAAAACAATGACTTGGTTACAGACTAGGGTCCTGGGCACACCACAAAGCACTTTGGTGAGCTGGTCCAGACAAAAACTCATAAGTTTCCACTACAAGTAACAACAAACAGAAAATTCCCCACATATTTCCTGCAAATTGACTAAGAGTTCAGTAAAACTGAAATGCTGTCACATTTCTCACAAGTGAGAGCTGACAGAGATGCAGGACCTTCATGTACCAGAGTCCTAATGTTTAGAAGGCCTTTGCCATTTTTCCTGCACAGAATTACATTCACAAGTAAACTTTGATATTTGTGATGTCTGCCATCCTGGACAGCAACATTGTACATGATCAATAATGCAGCTATACTTTTGGGTTTTTTTATGTAACAATTGCATGGAAGAATAGAAGGTGGTTCCAAGTGTAGCACTGAAACAATTACGTTTCACAATACACAAACAGAGGTAAAAGCGTTGCTCTTTCTTCTTCCAGATAGCCAGTCAGTTGCTCACAAAATTTATTTGCTAGTAACACAATCTCTTCCACAATAATCTCCTTATGGTTTCTTGCTCTCCTCAGTAAGGAAAAATATTTCATTTAATCTGTTAATGGAGAACTTTGGCTCATTCTCTCATTCTGCACTCAGAGGCCTTCCTGCACTACACTGACTGGAGCATAAGAAAGTCACACAAATTCTGGAGAACTCATACAAATGCATTGTGGCAAAGCTCTGAAAAAAGACAGAGGGATTTTATGGTATAACATGTTTAATACATGCTTAATGATTTTTTACAACTTCCTGTTTTTAAAAGCATAGAAAACAAACCTGTCCTCCTAATAGTCTTAATTATCACTTGTGTACAGTATTCTTACTGTACCTTCTGTGCTTCAAGCAAGTAATTGCTGAAGAAGTTGGGGGGAAAAAAAAAAAAAAAGAGTGAAAGCTAGTAGAAATATTTTGTAGCACCTCTCCCTAAATGAAGGAGAATGCAAGGTATTACTGCAAAATTACACTAATATGAAGTTTTTATTGATATTGAATTTAAATATAATTTGCCTAAGTATCCAATATGAATCACCAGCACCTAATCTCTGACAGTCCACCCTCCTGTTGTGGGGTTGGTTTGTTTGCTTTTTAATCAAGAAGAGTAATTAATGAATATTCACGCAGTCCTCACAGCAAGACAATCAGTAACAACACCACCAGCCTTACCCTAAAGTTCTAAATGCTGACTGGTCCAAATGGACTGGTTTTCTGTCTCGGTTAAATCCAAGCTGTGGTCGCCAAGGCCTGCCATCATTGTTGGTTCTTTCCCAGTCTCCTGGCTTCAGAACTGGAGCAGGTTTCCTGAACATCAAAACATTTCCATAAATGCTTATCAGAGCAAATACTCAGATCAATGAAAGGAAATGGAATTATTAGAAGAGCGGTAACTGATACTTACTTTGCACCAGGTAACACCACAGCCTTGAAAACAAAGTCTTCATCAAATTGCGGGTCCTTGAAAGAGATACTAGAAGAAAGTATTTGAGGATTAAATTGATGTATTAACTAAGACAAGTAAGACTGAAAAAGTAATTGCTGCATTGTTATCAGTAATGTACAACACAGAAAAGATTCAAGAACCCACAATTTACACTGCAAAGTGTATCTCTTGTACACAGATATATTGATTATGAGAGACTCTGATTACTCCGTGGAAAAACAACTGAGATGACTTTTTCCTCCACTGTAACAATAGCGAGCCCCAAAGAAAGCTTAACTTTTTTCTAGACACGAGTCCTATGTATGGTAATGAAAATATCCTCTGCATACTGTTGAGTGTAAGTCCTCTAGTCAAAGCTCTTGATAAAGTTCTAATGCTGCTATGGTGCAAACCAAAAGGAAACCAGCTTGCTGTATAGTCTAGTCAAATGCATACAAGTGGGATTTCCTGGGTCAGGGAGTTTTTATCCTGAAAGGCATCTTTGCAGTTATGTATAGTTCCCATGGAGTGATATATACATTCTTCCAGTGACATCTAGTAGACCCTGCATTCTGATCTGTCTAGAGTTAGATAAAATCAGAGTAACAGAGCAAAAGCTGGCTGAAAGCTTAATGTCTGTTAGTACAATATGTTATACAGCAGTTTGGGTTGGCTCCAGGAAAATGCATCCACACTTCTAGCAATTCCAGTCTCGTGGTGTAAGTATCTAGGTCTCAGGTAAGACCCACCAGGGACATGTTTGAAGTAGGCAGTATCAGCGTGCTTCCTCTTCTCTCTTGGCCCACCATTTGATATAGAAGAACGCTTAGGATGCCCAGAGAGATAAAAGCAAACAACTAAGCAGAACAATCTCTAGTCTTCTAATCAAAATACAACTGGTTTTCAGGACAGAATGAATGAGACTTGAAGGAAAGAGAATAAAGGCCCTTTGGAAAATTCAGCCAAAGTCACAAGAACTGAAGAGCAGAATCATGACTGCTCATGTTATCTCGAAAGACAGGAAGAAAAATCCATGCAATAGAGAAACAGACAGAAGCGCAAAACAATTCAAACCTTCTGACAATGGCAGATGGAAAGCTAAAAACTACCCTTAACTCATCACTCAAAGTAACTAAATCCCCATTTCAAATCATCCTTTCTACAACATCCTGACAAACCACGACTTAGCATTCCTTACTGCTTGTAGGCAGTTGTTCTAGTTGAACCAAATTATGTGCCTCCTTGGGGGAAAAATTATGAAGATAGATCACAAGTGATTTTTAGTGTCTCATGTATCTCATACGGCTCAAGAAGTAAAAGGTTATAGACTCAAGTATTACATACCTATTGCACTGTGCCAAATTACGTAACAATGACATAAGGCAAGTCAAGTGTCAAATGTCAGAGTAATTAAAACCTTCTGCAACCACCAGATTTACTCTTGAAACTGCATTGTTTTTTATTCATTGCCAAGTTTCTTATAGTTCTCCCAAACATCACATTCAGGCAAAGTTAGTATTTCTCCTTTACTTCTTAAGGACATAAAGCTTATATTGTCAGACACACTCTAGGAATTGCAAGGAATAAAAATGGATAAAAATTCCAGGGGCAAAAATCAAGAGCTGGAGGGCATTAAATCAATACCCAAATTGGTCTTGGAGGATTGCTCTCATTAATGTTTTGTTTTCTTTAGACTAAAAACTTGATAGAGACTATCAAGTTCTGTAGGTGTTGCTCTCTGCTTGTCAAAGGCCTCGAAGTCCTAACAGAGAGAAAGCAGAAAAGTAACAGCAGGAAAGATGATGTATTTCTGAAAGGATGAAACACATTGATGCATTCAGAAATTACCATCTTAGACATACCTGCAGGGCATAGCACTATGCACGTTCTGCTTGACCATCCCAACCCAAGCCTGCTATGTTACAACACAATATTTTGTATTTCATTCTCACGGAAAACCAGAAACATTTATTGTAAAAGTTTCCGTTTTATTAAGAAGTGGATTCTGTTGCCAACTGAACAAGCACAAACCACCAGAGTAAAAAAACACTTCTGTACTATGTATGCCATTGCATTTAACCCCAGAATTTACTTACCTGACTGCAGAATTCTGTGTAAGATCACGCAGCATTGGAACAGGTGACTCCACTGTCCTGGTAAAGAAAAAAAACCTATCAAAAAAAGTCATGTAACAAATTTCTCCTCATTTGTTCCACCTTCTCTCTTACTACTACTCTTGTTCCTCTGTCAGTTAAGACTAGGACACATAAAAGGAACTTCAAAATTAACTTGCCTAAATCAAATACTTCTATAAGCAATAGAATTACTGGATTCTTATTTCTTAGTGTCATTGCTTTTGGAGCTCATCTGTGCAGATTCTCTAGTGTCTAACAGTGGGCTCACACGCTTCCCACTGTTTATAGTCTGTTAACAAACCTTAGTACTAGGGCTTGATTGTAACAAGCCAACAGGTTCTAAGAGGACACAAGACAGAGAGATGGATACATGTGCTGCACTATGAAGACAAGCCTGATTCACTAGGAAGAAAAAGGCTTTGAAGTAAAAAGAAAGAAAAAATTAGCAGCTGTTGTACACAGCACTTAAAAGTTGCTCTTCTAACAGAGATTTAATAGACTGAGATGCACTTCCACCTTAATCCTTTCCATCTTTCCTCCAGGAAACATTACCCCTTCAATACAAGTAGACAAAGAGCATGCTCAAGAAAATCACTCCTATCAATCAGAAACCAGATTTCTTTATTCCCACTATTGCACACAAATGTCATGTTATACATGGAGATCAACAAACTGTACACGCTGGCTGAATTTGATTTAATCTTTTTAGAAAGTAAGACCTATTCTGAAGTGGCAATATAAACGTCCACTCATTATCACAGAATTCCCAACAAACTACTTCTCTAGGCTAAAAAAAATAGCCATTTCTTGTGCCCTGTCTTAGGGAAGACAATGCCAGCAGAGCCTTTTCTCCTGCATTACTATTCCCTCCAAGAACAGCTCCGACTTGCTCATATTCTTCACAAGCCATGACAAGAATAGAGAAATGTATATTAGTGTGTGTGACCTAGGATACATTATCTGTCCAACAAAATCAGAGCATTTGTGCATTTAATGCAAATGAGTTACTGAACACCTGCTTATGCCTCTAAGCAAAGTTAGATAAATGAATGCATATCCTACTATGTGAAGATTACACTGATAATTTCTCATACTAAATACATTATCTAGAAAACAAAAAATATTAGCATTTGTTGTATGTGTAGTTGGTAGCAGCTCTGAGTTTATGTAGTTATAGCCTAAGCGGAAAACAGCAAAGTATGTCTAATGTATCTCTATTTGGATATTTCTTTAATGCAATTAAGATTACCATATCAAAAGCAGAATAGCTGGTTGGCTTTTTTGAAAACAACATGCACTATTGGAAGTTACAGACTTCATTAGATTAACATTCACACAAAGGCAAAAAGGCCAAAACAACATGATCATCCTGAATAAGGCTACTGCACATTACTATTATTACATAGGTCCTGTTTACCTACTAAAGTTCAAACTAAATGCAATCTGTTTCACAGATAAAACGACAAATACAAAAGAAGATTAATCAGCAATTAGCCAAACACATTAAAGGGCTTTAAAGGCTTCTGATACTGCTTTAAAAGCTTAGTTCTGAAATAAATAGAATCATAGAATGAAAGTTTTACTTGCTTTTTTATATATATGCTCATGAGAATGCACACCTCCTATGAAACCTAATGGAAAGCATGTTTAGCCTCAGAAATAAATACATTGGAGTTTTATGTTTCTCACTGTGAGCACAAAGATAGCTTTATTTGAATGCTGACAGAAGGAAATGTCCTTTACCATTAAACAGCCCATATCAAAAGCCATACTCACTGATCTGGAAGAACAGCATTTTCATTCAGTGTAAGCTTTCCCTGGATTCCATGGCATAGCTCTGGTGGAATATCAACTGGCTGTGAAGAAAGAATTTTTCAGCTGAAGCACTTCCTTACGCCTTCACCTCTACCATCTACACAGTTCCTTAAGAACAAGTACAACCTACCTCTGTACTTTTGGTCTTGTACTGTTCTACAATAAAGTCACAAAGCGGATGGTGTTTTCCAACAAAGAGAACATCACCACCAAGGCTGTTCCTTCTGTCTAGAGGAGATGAAGAGGATAGGATAAAAGTTCAGAACAAAGAGGGATGGAATGAGTACAGCAGATTAGCACACTGTCCTCTTGGCATCTCCATGTAAAGAAAGCTTCATTGTGACTTAGGAGAAAGCTTTGAACATTCCTTGAGAGTAGTGGAAAGAGTACCTCTGATCACAGGAAAGCTGGCAGACAGTTAAAAGGGAATCTTGTATTTATTGTGAAGTATGCTGAATTTCTAAGAGTTGTGGTGAAGACACAGAAAAAGAGAAACAAACCCAAAAAGCAAACAAAAACACATCCAAAGTCCCCAAAACCCACATACCTTCCAAGCAGTTTACTCCCAAGAACCAGATACTATTTTAGCATAAAGAAGAAAATAACACGTATTTGCCTACATAAGCTTAATAAAAACTTCAGGCATCATAACTGGACACAGCCAGCCTACTGGGCAGAACAGCCAATAATGCACCTATCACATTTTACCATCCATTCTAACCACGGAAATTATTTATTCTTTTGATTATATCATATTCATCTAACAAGTACTTTATGTATACTGGTAGAAGCTTTTCATAAGATTAAGCTGTCATTAAATTTGCAGGTTAAGTCTTATGCAGATCTACCTGGACAGAAGAAAAGTGAAAGCTATAAAAACAAGCCAAATTCTAATTACCAGCACCATCTAGGAAAAAGAGGTAACAGTTTGCCATGATTCAATCCAACCAAACATGTACTGCACCTTTCTCAGCTAGGGTGAAAGACTGTAGTAACAACAAGCTGTAACAAAACATCACAATTCTTACTTTCTTCAGGAGTAAGGTCAGGGTAGACTTCTTCCAGGGCAGCTCTAAGACGTCGTTCATCAACAAATGGCAATAATGCAACACCTAGTAAAACCAAACCAATTTTTTTTTCGTATTTGTTGACAAGATAAAAAAAAATAATAATCAAAACCGAAAAATGACAGCTCCAATAGATTCTTTACCTGACAAGCAACCATTGCATCAGTCACAGAAAAGAAAAGCCTGCATTTTCAGAGGTTGGGACCATGCAGGCTGTTCAGAGAAAAATAGCTGAGTGACAGCACAGGTTGAAAAGGGAAGCTCATCTCAAAGCAAACCACCATTCCCATCCTCCTTTCTAGTGCTGGGTAGGCACTGGGAAGCAGTAACCTCCACCCACACCTGTCCATTTAGGAAGAACATGAGCTCAGCAAGAGCTCATTTGCTACAGATACTCCCCTGACAGAACTCAATGCTACTTTATTCAAATTAATTTATTATGATACAAGAATGGAAGAAAACACTCCAAGTTCAGTGATGAAGTGATACTGATATATATTAGGTGCTATTTACACCAGCTACAATGGAGGGCCCTTTCATGATCAAAATCTCTCACTAAGCAGCACATCTCAGAGCCCACACAATGATACTGGATGAAACTGGAGAGTACCCTAACATGTTACACTCCAACATATGTTGTCTTCCATTTTCTTCTATTATAAAATCCAAAAAAGCACTAAGAAATTCTTCAAATATTTCCTCCTGTCACCCTTATTACAGGTTGCAATCTGGAGTAATTACTTTAATTTTATTTACCATGAATACTAGACTTTATCCTGAACAAGATGACAGCAAAGGCTTTTTACCGAATTGATATTCATAGTTGCACATTTGTGCCTGTCTCAGCTCTACCAGAAGGCAGATCTCAGACATACCAGGGAAGGTAAGGACAAGGTAAACTAGGTACTTTTTAACACTCTGTACTTCCATTTGGAAAATATTTATCTTTCTTCACATCTGCCTTTAGGGTCGAGAATTTCTGATATTAATCCAGAAAAAAAGTTTATAATGCAAGCAATTATTAAAGGAATTTAAACTAACCTTATAAATTGCTGAAAGCATGTGGGGAGCTACTTAAAACATTTATGCTTCAGATTATAGATTTGGTATCTGGGAAAAGGACTAAGGAAAGTTGGCAGAATTACAGCACAAATAAGAAAGGGCTCAAAGTTACAGGGAGAAAATCTACTAGGCAACACGTCCCATGATACCTCAGAATACTCTCTTTGCTTTTGGAACATTGTCCCAAGTAAGGTACTCTTGTATCCAACTGTTATTTCAAAACAGAGGTGAGGTAAACTGAGGGAAGAATTACAGAACCATTAATGTCAATAATGGAAACCTCTGGAGATCATCTAGTCCCACCTTCTGCTTCAGCATGATTATTTACTGCACTGGTTGCCCAGAACATACCAGTTGGATTTGAAACATCTCTACACAGCCCCTGCGAGCAACATGTTCCAGTGTCTGACCACCCTCAGGTTAAAAATGAGCTTCCTTATGCTCAGATGGAATTTCACGTTTTGTTTTGTGACCAAATTACTATTTATATCTATTAAGACATTACACTATTGGCTGGATAGTCTAACCAGTGACAAAATTTGGCAGACCTTTAAAATGAATATTGTCTAAGGAAAGAAGCTGCATTAAATACTGTAGCTGTTCTTTCACTCTTTGTATGCATCCAAATATTTCTATATTCCGTAAAGCATTTTTCACAAGATACTAATGAGCCACTGATTGAACAGAACAAGATCCATTAATTAAATGCAAAGGAGACAAAAGACAATTATACATCAAGGCTGATAAAAATAGAAAAATGATTCATCTAGTTCAGAGCAAATTAACAAATCTAGAATGACTGCTGAAATTACCAGTAATCATTGCCAATACTGAATCAGTTACTGAATCACAATTTGTTCTTCAGACTAGTTATTTTCAAAAATATTCCTGCTGCAAAATGCTTCTGCATGACACCAAATAACACATGTTATCTGTGTGACTAAGTCATCTCACTGAGATAAGAGATGATTTTCCATTTTCTTCCTATTTTACATAGATTCTTAAAAAAAAAAAAGAAAGCAAGCTCAAATTTCACCTTGCCAGGCATATTTCTTCCCATTTAAATCAATAGCAAAATCTTCAGGATAGAAGTCAATGATGCTTGATTCCTGTATTTGATAAAATAAAAAAAATAATCGTTGGAGCCAATTACAAAACAGATTCAGAAAGCTACAAAGTACTGTCATGCTCACACAACTTAACCTTACAGGGAGAAACACAAGGATTCTTACCGGATCTGTCATAAGCTTCCTCCATGTTGGTGGCAGAAAATTTCCACTTGCAGCTGGAAACACTCCCATAAGTTGTTCAAGGGGCTTAAACTGTTCAAAAATTAAACAAGCAGATGTAGAATATGCTTCTAGTGAGCTGCTAAATCATAAATAAACAAAGATGCCCTACCGGTTTTGAGCCTTTCTCAAAATCCGAAGGCATATCTGCAATACCCTCAAAGTCAGAAGCAAATGGAGCATAATGAAAAGGATAATACCAGTTCCAGGATGCACAACCCTAGGATGCAGAAACAAAATCAGACAAATTAGAAAAGAAAAAAAATATCGCATAGCCCAGTTACTAAAGATGAAAAAATTCACCCCAGCATCATCTAGGAAAAAGTAGATTACTCTGGACTTCATGTTGGGACTTACCTTTTCATATCCAGACCAGAGCGAGCATGTTCACTGGACAGTGAATAGAGACCTTGGGCATTTCCTCACCAGCACAGAACAGCAGATAGCAAGAACAGATGGCATAGAAGCCTTTGCGCTAGGTTTGAGTCACTAAGTGTGACAGCCAAAAAGACAGGACCTTGCACCACAGTGACACACAAGACCTTACAGAAGAATCTTAACCTTAGCTTCAGGACACCATCACATACCTCATGGTTATTTCCTCTCCCTTAAAGGAAAAAACCTCCACCGATACGCAAGCATGTGCACAATGAAACAAAACCACAAAAATATTCTTGCAAAGAGTAGGAAATCAGTCTGTACAGTTAGCCATCCCGGGGCTAAGCTGAGGAGCTTGTAAAAAACAGACTTCTTTTCAACTTGTGTAGAGTTGCTGCCACATTCCCAACAGGGAAAAAAAAAATGCACACAGCTGACAGAGAAGAGGAATTTTCAAGGTATCCATAACTGTACAAAGGGCAGAATCACACCAGTCAGAAAGTCACTGCAGTATTCTCAACAAGAACAGAAGTATTTTCATTGCAGCACACAAGTGGTATCACTGTATTTCACTGTAAAATCCCAACGCTACCTTCAGAATGTGATGGACTGGACAACTCTGATATGATACACTATACAAGGTGTGAAAATGTGAACAATATCTACTGCAGGTTGAAAAGTATTCTGGTTTTAACTATTAATTTTCTATTTGGTACTAACACACATTTCAACTAGTGTTTCAGTTTGGTACTTCTTATCCTTCCATCTTGAATATTGTGAAACTTGAAGTGCGTTCACTTGAAAGAGGCAAAACAATCCTCAAAAAGAACATAAAGTAAATTCGAAACACATCAGAACATACTGCACTTTGTAAAGGAAAGGTAGCTCTAGAAGGTCTACGTCAAGTTTTCACCTCCTCAGCTATTTTTCTTAGCAGTGCCACTTGAAACAAAAGCCTACTATTTTGACTTCCAATTCTGAATATGTAAATGTCAACGGAGGCTCCTCCAGTGATATTTTTGGTATAAAATTACAGAGACGGCAATTATTAAATGTGATTCTTCAGATGGTTCCAGCATGCTTCAAAAGCAAAGTGGATTGGTTGCTTTATTTATATTTTTTTCCTCATTCTTTACTTTTTTTTATTCCTCTCCAAACAGATGTTCCCACTAGTGGAACATGCTATACATGATTAGCTTTTTAAGGACATAAAAGCATGTATTCTTCCTGTAGTTTTGTGGATAACAAGAAATAGTTGTTAGAAACAATTCTGACTATGGTAAAGAGAAAATGAGCAAAAGCTCTCAAGCAAATTTATTTTGGTATTCCCCCAATCCAACAGCTTCATCATCTAGATTCCATATGGGCATAGACCAATTTGAGTGATGCTCAAATATATTTATATAACAGGTTGCAGGTTACAGTATCTTCCCTACACATAGTTCTCCTGTGAAAGTACAAACAGCAGCACATGTAGCTATTTCACTGCTGCACTATTTTAAGTTGGCAATGTCATTTTTATAAGGTCTAAAGAGAGACTTTCCTGGTCTTCAGTTAATATGGATAGGAAGCCAACAAAAAAAAAAGTCCTTTTCATACTTTCACCAAGTTTCCCTTTGGAGCATTCCAAAACTAAAAACATTTTCTGTAGTTGTTTTCCCTTGAGGTCTTATTGGTACTCCTCAATTTTTTTGAGAGCACTATGGTCCTGCCTGAAGTCTGAAGCTGCTGTTATTTATTTCATTTACAACCCTCATCTATCACATCCACATGCATCAGCCACTTCAGCCAGAACACCTACAACAGCAACGGATTTTCAAACCTTAAACTCTGTCATTTTCATCCACCAAAACACACAAGTCAGAGTTCAAACTCAACTCATTCATACAGAAGGGAACACAAACCATTTTTATTCCAATGGGAAAGGGCAGAAAGAAGCACATGTTAAAATTAACTAACTTTAAGACTGCGTTTTTTTTTTTTCACATTCACATTTGCAGTACAAGTTATTTGCATTTCACGTGCTCTAAGCTGGACTGTGTGAATCACATATGAAAAATGTGTGGTTTTACCAACATGAGATGGTGTTCATGCTACAAAGCCCTGCTGAAACAGGTAAAACTCATTGGCTGTAGCACATTCCATTTGCAGGTCACACACAAAATGAAACTTATTTTGTCTTCAGGTCATGAAGCCAGTTGTTAACTATCAGTGCAACAAACCCCAATATGTCTAACTAATCTCTCGCCCATCTGACATCTCAATTATCAAAAGATTTAAATCAGATACAGATTACTTCAATCACAACACTCTTCATAGAACATCATTACAATCTAAGGAGGAGATTGACAACTCTGCTCTTTTCAGATTCTTACTAGCATTTTACAGGCTTTGTCCTTTGTTCACCCATTCAGACACCCATTAATTTTACCACATTATGTATTGCTAAGAAAAAATATGCATCAGTCCTTCATAAACTAACAAGAGCCCTTACTGTTTGCAAGAAACAAAAACTGCATTCAAATCTTGAGTGCTAGATAGAATAGGCATCCGCTTATTTTTTATCTTAAAAAAAAAAAAGCATTATTTCTCAAATATGAGCAATTGATAATTATTTCCTGAAAAGAAATAGAGAGCAGACACAAAAGAAAACTGATGTTTCAGAGAAGACATTTTAAGTACCTGATAATAATATCTGAGAACCCAGCAAAGCCCTTCCACATACGACTGTACAACTTTACGACGAAATTTCTCATCAGATGCATCAACATCAAATTTGTTTTTATAATAGCGCTGTTTCCAACCAGTTTCCCACAATCTGCATAACAAACACAACATACATGTTAATGTATGGATTTTTACATATCTACAATAAAATACAAACCAAAGTCACTTGCAAGTTCAGTTATCATTTTTATACATTTTCAATGAAAGCATGACAGCAAAAGAATAAAGTTCTATGGTTGGGATCGCAGAAAACTGATATGAAGTTCTGAATAGTCCTGATAAGTAAATCTTCAAAGTACTTGTTAGGACCAGGACAGATCTTCAACGATGTGCCTGCTGCTGTCTGGATTTTCTGTAACAGTATTGTTCCTAGTCACCAATTTAATCTTAATTACCAGAAATCTACTACCAGAACTGTCATTTGACCTTTGTTATTTAACTCTTCCAACCACTACAAAGAGAATAAATTCTTCTCCCTTCTTACTTTGTTTATTCTACTCTAGGCCAACATATTTATCCAACTAGAATATCTTCTCACATCCCTGTTCTTAATGCTCCTCTCAAACAGAAAAGTCATACTTTGTATTTTGAGTAGCAGGGATATCATAAGTCCACAAATACCAAGCAGCAGCAGCTTGATTTCTGTATTCTATTGCTGTTCAGATGAACTATGCTACCAGCGGAATTCAGTGCTTGCTGATTCCCATCAGCAGAGCTCACTCTTTCATGCTAGAGATAGATACTGGACTCTGAAGACAATTTCAGACACCATTTAACCTTACTTCACACAGCTCCCCCTTATGTCTGACTGTGGATGGGCAGGGAAAAACAGTCACTTGGTCACTTATGCTCATCTGATTCCCCCTCAGCTCTAGCGAAAAAAATTAGGGCAAGAATAGCCAATAACGTTCCACATTTCAAGCAAGAATATTCTGTGAAGGATAACACCAAGCACAGACCATAGGCTCCTCAAAAAACGGAGAGGGCAGGGGAATGCAGCTACGATTGGCACAGGCAGCAACAGGAAACATTGCCTATGGATTCCAGAGATTTTCTTCCTCAGACATGAGTTTGGAGAAAACAGTCATGTCAAAAGCAAGAAGCTACTAATATATACAAAAACCTTCAATCTATTAGTCCTAACAGATATAATGTAATCTTGTGGAAAATTCAAGCTCAATTCAGAGACTGTCATCTAAAAAGGTAGTTGAAGTAATAGAAAGATTAAGTTATTTGACATTCTGTTCAACAATGATAACATGCTTTAATACTGGCCTCCCTCAAATCTATCTGGGTTGCTCCTCGCATTTTTTGGATTTGTCTTTTTGTTTGTTTGTTTTCAAATTTTAACTTATTATTCACCATAGTGAATACATTTTATGCACACATCTTAAAGTTCACATGAACTTTGCATTCAAGCAAATCAGAGTAATCAAGCAAATTACAAATCTTATTTAGAAACTGGTAAAATCAGATAATCCCTTGATAACACTTTTTCTACAAAACCCCAGAATTTCATTTTCACCAACTCAAAACTTGGCATTGATAGACTCATGTAAAAATCACACAACCTGTACTGTCAACTCAAGTTAACACTCAGAATCTGCTTAAAGGCAGAAGTCTTTAGAACAGTGCACAGACTGATGCTTTTCTACATGATGTATATCCCCTTGGTTTTGCAAAACGCATCTTCTCTTGTTTCTGTTTCAAGCTGGTTGTCCAGTACAGTGATACTTTTAAAAACCTTATCCAAGCTATTTCAAAAGCAATGTAAATTGACGAGGTGGAGAAACCAAGAAACATTTTCCTGATTTTACCAAAGCCAGGTGAGCAAGGACATAGCTACACACGCTGAAGTCTTGAAGGATAGAGTCAAGAGTATCTGCAGTCAATAAGCATCTGACATTAAGGGCTCCTTGGCAGCCAGACACTTGCATAAATTTAAAAAACAAAAAGCAATCTGCTAGCTGATTAGAACTGTTTGTTCTTGTTTTAAAGTAATTCTGAACGCGACATTTTTACAAACAACTTTGCTCCATCTAGTGCATTTATGCAGTTGTTTTTACTTACAATGAAAAGTATAGAATTATTTTACACTCAAAAGGAGCTGAATAAATATTCTGAGCTACAAAAGAGCTTAAATAACTGCACGTGAATGCAGTATATTTTTTTGCTTGACAATACCAACCTTGCCAAAACTATGGTTACTCAAACCACTCCAGTTAATTCACACTAGTTGCTATGAAACTGTTAAAACTTCTTTTCAAATCTCTACTAAAATTCATATGGAAAGAAACATTATATATATCTCCCAATTTTAGATTAAAACTTCACTTGTTTGCTAGATGTCACAAATAAGTTGCAACAACACATATGTATACATTACTGTTTTCTCATGTTTATCTACATCCCCTAAATCAAAGGAAAATAAAACCTTATGGGTTGCATTTATTATGACAGAACCTCTTACAAAAAATAAGGGCACTCACACGTAACTTAAATGGGGATAGCTTGATATAAACCCTTGATAAACTCACAATCATTGTCAGTTAACGCTCATAACATCCCTATCCTTTAATTATCTAGGGATCAGCTGTCCTGAGATATTTGAAGAACACGTCATAGACAGAACAGGCCCTGCTACAAATCAAAAAATAGAAGAGAACATATTGTGAGAGACAAGATAAATAATACTGAACACAAGCAAACATAACTGGATTTTATGAGTTAAATCGCTCAAAAATTCAACTGCAAAACAGTAGCATTCAGCTCACATAATCAAGGCTGAACAGTGCATGTCTAACCAATCTAGTGCTTGGTCTCAAAGGAAATAGTGGCTTCGAGGATGAAAACCTGCACGCATACTAATCTAGATACTTAGATTTAACAGTTATAGCTTACACATCTCACTGGAATTTATGGAATATTCTAACCCTCCACATTAATTACTGATGGATAAAAAGATCATAGAAAAGCATCTGAAGGTATTGCTGCTCTAAGCTAAATGGCATTAATTAGACTGCATCTATTTCAGCAATTTGCTAACAAAGTACTACAAAAAATGACTTCACCTGATATTATCCTCTGGCTCAGGTTCACTGTCACTATCTTCAGCTTTTCGTTTAATTCCTCCTGCTGGAGATGGGCTGCCATCAGAATTGAAGCTCGTATTTGGAGAAGGCGAAGTCATCTAGGGTCAGAATTATTACAGGTGGGGGAAAGATTTACAAGGCATTTTAAATTCAAGTTAAAATTAACAGCTTTGTGATAATCACATGCATTATTATTAGTTCCCAAAAAAACAAAGGCAAAAGCTACACATTCCTTGAACTATTAAGTCAAGTGGCAAAAGAGAAGAACGCATCTTTGTCTTAAAAGGCAGGCACAGACACACACAGGCACAAAGTTAATGTGTTTGAGAAAGAAAGATGCAGTAAACAAGACAGTATAAGTGGGTAAAACATTACTTTTTGAAATATTTCTATTTTAGAATGGAGCGGCTTTCTCTAGTCCTACAGCTTATGGGACAACTTCATTTTATAACAACAGTGAAAAAATGCATAATATACAGACTACTGTAAAATGCTCCTTGTTGGTTGATTCAGAGTGAGCAGAAATAATCCACATTTTTGCAAACTATTTTTTAGACTCCTTTCAAATTCAGGTACTTTAATCTTACAGAGGCTAAAAAACCTGCTCCTATTCCATTAAAGAACTGATTTACTTGACCCATGAGCAAAGCTTTCAAGATTGAAAGTGAAAAAATGCATATTTATGCCTTGAAAAAGCACTTTATTTATTCAAACTCAAGAGAAAAAAACACAAATGTTTATGATGAATAGGACCTGTAATCAAACAATTGTTTACTGTATGGAAGATTTATGCCCAGAAATAAAAACATGTGTCATAATTCTTATTTGAAGTTAACAACCAGTACTTCTGATAGAGTACTATTTTCCCATTTTCTAATAAACTTCATCTAAGTCTCTCCTTTTCTCTGTGAAGCATTGCTCTGGAAAGTAAAAGCAACTGAAAACCACAAAGATGGGCAAATAAAAAAATTCCAGAATAGAGATATTCCTCTGTGTGCATGCAAATTCTGAAAAGGCTCCCAGTTCAGGTATTCAATTTGTGGCACCACAAAACTACTGAAGAAATTCTTAAATCTGTACTCACAGGTGGTTTGACTCCACAAGTGCCAAACAAGCTTGGGGAGAAGAGCCACCATATTTCACTCTGGTACACTGACCTCACACTTACCCTCCCAAAACTATTTAATAAGCAGTACCATAACAAAATACATAAAAAAATATTTAAGCAGTCTCCCAAAAATTGGTTATTAAAAGCCATTTTCCCTTGAAAAATATACTTTTAGAAGTCTGCTTTTCAAGTGAGCTTGACTAGTAGAGAAAAAGGTGTCTTAGGATGCGATTAGTTCCTCATCTATGTGTAAATACCTTTGAACACCTACTTACAGAATTCTGTCTGTCGTGCATTCTCATCTCAAAGGCCGCTTGTCTTGGGTTACTGATTGCCTGAGGGCTAGATCGATTTCCCAGAGCGTGAGGGGAAAACTGTCCACCAGGAATGAAAGAAGGCTGGTCTCTCTAAAAGACAAATATATATACCAGCATACTGAAAAAGGTGTGTAATCCCCACAGCAGTGTGATGATACTCGCACGAATTTCAGAACAACACGTTATGTAAAACAAGCAGAACTCATCCACTCTATTCAGCTTAAATTAGCTACATTTAACAATCTCAACCACATGGAAAAGCAATTCCTGCACCATACCGAAACATTGGTAAATAATCATGAGAGCGCAGATTTGCATACATTTGAAGGATGCAGCATACAGCCACCATCCAGCATATTCAACTTTCCTTTCCTTTTTATGAAGCCTTTGATACACAATTCCGTCCTTCAAAGCTCTGGTCTACAAAAAATCATTTAAACACCCTTCAAAATAGTAATCATGGTATTTTCTGGCCTGCGTGTAAACAACTTCAGTTTCGGTCAACACAGCTGCTGAAAGCTAGAGCACACTTCTTAATTCTTGCTAGGTTTTGCAATGTGAAAGGAATTAATTTACCTTCATTCTTTTCTTTTTTTCTTTTTGACGTCTTTTGAAGTTATCCTAAAAAGAGAATAAAGAGAAGTAAAGTCAGTCAATCAAAGATTTCTTGGGAAAATATTTTATTATAATCTGCAGCTGACCAGAGGGCCATAAGGCTTTTATGTAATGTTCTGCATAAGATATAGCTTCAGAAATGAGACTGAAAATTCTGCATTATCATGCAATCCTACAAATCCACGGGGAAAAAAACTCCAGAAACCTAGCTTTCTAACAAAAGCTCCACAATGAGATGTTTAAGTTTAGCTATAACCTTAATTAATGGTGACATCAGCCTCAAAGCTCCTTGACTGCACTTTTCCAAAAAAAGGAAAACACATAAAAATAGGGAAAGCATTCAAGTCTCAGAAACAGGAAAAGAAGAGGCTCAAGGAAAGATATTTCCTACTCTTGCACCAAGGAAACTGAAGATTTCAAATGCAAATTGCCATTTTCACTCTGAGGGACAAGGAGGCTTCAAGGGGTGACAATAAAAAGTTTTGCCAGCACTGGCACAGTGTTCTTTGACTGGATAGTGAATGTAACTCTCTCATTCACAATTTTTTCTCCTCCACTTAAAAACAGGAATATGTCTGTGAAAAACCATAATGACAATCCACAGAGTGATCAAAAGATTAATAATTTCTGGACACACATCAAATGGCAGGAGGTACTTAGTGCAAGTTCTGAATGCACTTAGAATCCATATCTATTAGGCCCCCACAAGCCAATTTGTCTTATAGCACTCATAATGGTTATTCAAAAATTCCCAGGCAGTAACAGAACTCAGTTTTTATTTTGCAGTTATTTGGGATTATAGTCAGAAAAAACAGGCCTTGCAGTCCCGGAAGTTGAACTGGAAGCATGCAATTACTTTTTGAATATGGAGATTGTAACAAAAAAATAAAACAACCACAAGGTAACATTTTTACTCTCTCTCCTTGAGGAATATCAGTCTAATAGTAAGGAAAGTAATTAAAATCAGGCTTAAATGATTTAACAAAAAAATTACATCATCATCTTTTCTCTTTTTGAAAATACTGTCTTCAACTTCTCCAACAGCTAGCATGATCATCTGGACTCGCTGTAAGTTGACATAACCACTTTCTGTAAGGTAGCCCTGTAAATCAGAAAATTATATAGATGAAAAACAAGTTTATTTTTGTAGCAAACACCCAAAAGTTTTGAAAGTAAAAAACCAACAAAATTTACCCCAGTCTTGTGCACCACATTTTTATATATGTTCACCAAGCGATCAATTGCTCCCTCCCTAAAAACAAACAAACAAAAGCATGAGATCCTCACTATTTAAAACCACAGTAAGAATAGCTGCAGGAAAACATATAATCCACTACCTGATCTCCAAAGATGGAAGATGAGGAAGGAAGTCATTTCCCACAAAGAAGCACATAAAGACCCAGTCATCAACACTTCTTTCAAAATCAAAAGTGAAAGGCAAACTGGCCATAGTGAGCTCTCTTTCTAAATACTGCAACACACACAAGAAAAAGGGTATTAGAAAACACTCTGTATGGAGTGAAAAATACTTAAATAAAGCAGATAGAGTCACTGCCTCAACATACCTCTCGCAAAACACATAATCGGATGAAGATAAACTCTTGTTCAGCAAAAGGAAGGCTGTCTGCAAACTGATCATGCTAAAATAAAAAAGAAAATAGCATTTCATCCAAGCTCACCTTTAAGTTTCATCAGTTCAATTCTACAGACTTACTTTGGGGATAGTTAAGAGGTATACTCGTACGGCTTCCCAAGTTCTTATGCCTAGCATGTAGTTTGCTACTTTATATTTCTGTTAAGTTTTTCTTGCTGTTGTTAAAAAAAACCCACTGCACCAAAACACAAGTGAGGACATTAGGTCTGGGATAATAATTTTTGTGCTACAAAAGCACTATTTTTATTTATCAATATAAGAGGAAAGCCAGGTTATTTCTGCCAAAAATACAAACAACTTGAGGATCCAGTTAAAACAAATTACCTTATAGATAAAAATAATTCATATAAATAGAAAAAATTCTTACCTTGCCTTGTTTTTCTCTGGGCAAACCTTGGCAATCCTTAATCTCATGACCCATCTGGTTACAAAGACTACATGGCTTGGGTTTATTTGGTTTAAACTCTTCCCTAATTATGGTAAAGTTTGGTTCATGTGTAGCTAGCCCAAGCATAATCAAATCAGCTGCCAAAAGAGAAGAATAGAATGAAGGACAAACATCATTAAGCTTTTTTACAGAAAAGTTAAAGTCTGAGGTACATTCCACCTTAAGCAAGTGTGAACACACAGGTGGGTTTAGCCACAAACCACCCAGATAAAACTACTAAGTGAAAGTTAGCCTTTCAGCTATGTACAGGGATAGATCTTCCCATATTTATTACACAGAGCTTTCAAAAACTAACAAATACACCAGATTATTTACACAAATACAAGCTAAAACCTACAATCTACAGTTCAACTCAATTAGAAAACAGCACAAGAAAGCTCAGTAGGTCATACTGCTACCAAAAGAGAACTCACCATCAGCTCCACACAGACAATGATGAGTATTTGGGTCATGGTTTGGTTGAGCTATACAAAAGAAAATTTCATTACATCAACCAAAGCAAAATACATTATTACTGACTCAATTTAAAAACAAAATGTTAATGCTTATTTGAATTCTACCTCTTTGTCTTCTAATGTAATCCATGATTTTATGTTCACCTTCACCAGGAGCACTAGCATCAGACAAAATAACCTGTGAAATGTTTACATATCATATAAGCAATTTACACTGACACAGCAAAAAACCTAAACAATTTATGTAGCTCATAAACAGAACATGATTTAGTAATACTTGAAATCTTAATTTCTAGTTTGGACTGAAAAATAAATTAATTTTTAATCATAAGAGTTGAGAACCAACGAAGAGACCTTAACTTTCTTTTTCCTATCGAGTTTAGGATGAAGTTGACATACCAATTCAAATACCACTGAAATTCTCACATCATTAACTAACACACTCAAAGTTGCCTTCAAATGATCAGGCCCCTAAACCATCCAGGCAATCAAAACATGCATTAGAAGGCTATCAGCTAAAGCAGACATATGCCTGCTTCCCTTTTGATCTTCTAACCTTGTGAATACATTGATACATTACCACATCCTTACACTTATGTCCAGATGAACATTAGCACTTATAAAACTCACATCTGATGGAGGAAAATTAAGCAGAGTCAACTGCCCTCTAATTAGAACATTTTAACAGACAACATTGGGAAACAAAAGCAGACATTACATTTGAAAAAATTTACTATTCTGCCTCTTGTACAGGGCCAACATTAGGTTGTCAGAAACAGAACTCAGTAGGGGTGGAGTGGTTATGGAACAGGACAGAATCCCAAAGCTCGTGAAGATAAATAAAGTGGATACCTAATATTTTTGTTGCCTGTCATCTGCTGCTACCCATCATCAGAATAAAAGAAAAAAATGCAATTTGAAATTGCATTGTTTAAAAAGGAAACAGTGAAAAGACAACAGGTCTTCGTACTTTTTCCCAAAACAATAAGTCTTCCTAAAACTCTATCTGCCATTATATCAAATTGTGGCTTCCACTATCCAATCTTTTCATTGCTTTTAAATAAAATCAAACAAATGGTGCTGTTAGATTGTGTTATTAGGATGTAATTTATCTCAAACTCCAGCAGAATGTGCTGAATGAATAACAGAATGAATAACAGCACAGTGCCAGAAGAAGAGACAAATCTGTTAAATTTATACTCTTCAATCACATTCAAACCCAGCTTAACAGATCACCTTAATTTTCCTGAAGTACAAAACTGCAAAACTTACTGTCAAATTTTTCCACCCTGGGTCACTATTCAAACGGTCAGCAATGTAATAGCGGAGACATTTAGCAAGATTGTCCATAAACTCAGTTCCCTAAAAAGTGACGGAAGAAAATAAATTAAACCATCATTCAGCCTCTTGCAATTGCTGGTTGAAGTGCAAGATTACTTACAGGGGTAATACAATTGCTGTCAAATCTCTCTTTCACTTCTTCTGGAGGAAGAATGCCACCTAGAGTGATAAAAAACATTGAACAGAAGTCAATATGAAACATTAACAACATTATTTGCATTATTAAAAAAACCAACAGATGAATCCCCTGATAACAATTAATATTTATTGAAAGTTAAGTCTTCAAAATTAACAAAAAACTAGCAAAATCAAAATTAAAACAGCTCTTACCACATTATTAGCTCCATAAGGTACTAGTACATTTACAAACATGATTGTTACCTCAGAAAAGTTATTTCACTACCTATTCTGTCAAAAGACTGAAATAAATTTCAAGGAAACTAAGACTTCTAATTGAGATAAAACATTAGGAAATAATAATTTTCTTACATATTCTGCCCTATGTTTCCACTATCTATTCACTTGTGCTCACAAACAGGGTTATGCCAACTTCTCTCATCTCTGAGCTTCACAAAGGGTCTTCATAGCCTAAAAATGCTACAGGAAGAAACGTTAAGAAAATCTTGTCTTCCCTTTTTAATCTCCAAGGTTATACACCAGCCCTCTCACTTGGGCTACAGCAATCATTCCTCCTACACAGCCAACTGAATTAATAGCTCCAGCCCAGACAGCATGCTTCAGCTACATAGACTCCTTTCACTCAAATCATGTCACTTATGAAAGCTGCCCTTAGAAAGTTGCACTGACTTTTTTTGGTCATTGAATTTAGGATTTCCCATGTCAAGTAACAACCCTTGCTCACAGTTTGTTATTGCTGCACAGTTTTATTTTCATTTGATCTCTGCTTTTAAACCTCCTACAAATTCCATAAGAGTTTTGGTTAGTTTTCCACTATTACATTGATTCTTGCTTTTCCATTTCATTTTATTGCTAAAAGGATTAAGAGTACTCAACACAAATCTAATTCAGGCAGGAGACAGAAAAGTGACACTATATGTTATCTTAGTTCTTAACTTTGGAAAACACAGATCCGTCCTCCTGTAGCCTTCCTATCTCCTCCTTCTGCTAGCAATGAGCAAACATGACTAGACATCTCTTCTGTGACTCTTACTGAAACATTCAAAACAAATAGTGTCACTTGAAAAATGTCAGATACAGCCAAAGTTCTACCTTTTGCCAGAATTTCTTGTCTTATTTTTTGCTTCTCTTCAGCAGCTTCCATGCCCTCCTTTGATGCTCTGAATCTTCTTGACCGCTGTTGATTCATTTTTGCACGCGGAGCCTAAAAAGAGGTATCATGTTTCAATTATTCCACCTGGACAATTGTTTCCTTTCTGAAGAAGTCTCTTCAGATCTGTGATTATCAAGTAACAAGGCATCAGCCTAAACTCCAACTGAACAGGGATTTTTGTTGTCTCTACCCCATAACACCACTAGCTCTCATGTCAGCACAGGGAGTTGGACACTTTTTAAATAGGTCTCAAGAGGTAAGCCAGCAGCACACACGGCTGTACCAGCATCTCACAATACAAAATGCTCAAGGATTCAAAGTTTCCCTTGCAAAAGAAACAGTAACATGCATCCAGGAAGCGTTATTTGTTCCATACTTTCTCCAACAAAGAACTCCTATAATTGCTTCTATAATGCTTTATGAAAATAAAAATACTACAGCAGACTATTGGCTGTAGTATTGTTGGCTATTACTTATGGCAGGTACATTGGAGTTTTTAAAAGCATACATCAATATTCAGTTCGGATTACTTCTACAGAATTCCTGCACTTGAATTCAGGTTAAACATCTTTTTACTTAATGATACCTGTTTTACCTTTGGGAACCTGAAAAACCCAGAAAAATAACTACAGCTTAAGAGGCCCACTAGCACTATGCTAAAGCCATTTTGGCATCTCTCAGTGAGATTATGCGAAGTTATTAATAAGAGGAGGTATTTTTCATTAAAAAAGGGATGTGTATCAAGAAGAGATGACAATAGGGTATAGAAAGACAACCTTCAAGTGTGCCCTAAAGCTAGCCTGTGAAATATTCCAAAGCACAAATCATTCTAGAGCCCCCAACATAAGAAGGACATTGAGCGGTTGGAGCAGATCCAGAGGAGAGCCACGAAGATGAGCAGAGGGCTCAAGCACCTCCCTTAGAAAGAACAGGTGGAAGGAGTTGGGGTCATTCAGCCCAGAGAAGAGAAGGTGCAGGGAGGACCTCAAGAGTGACTTATCAATACCTGAGGGGGCTTACAAAAAGGCTGGGGTAGGACTTTTCCATAGGACATGCGACAGTAGGACTAGGAGTAATAGATGCAAATCGGAAGAGGGGAGATTTAGGCTGGAGATAAAAAAGAAATTCTTATGGTGAGGGTGGTGAGACACTGGAACACGTTGCCCAGACAGGCTGGATGCAGTACTGAGCAACCTGGTCTAGTGGGAGGTATCCCTGCCTACAGCAGGGAGGACGGAACTAGATGATCTTTAAGGTCCCTTCCAATGCAAACTATTCTATGATTCACTACCCATTTTAAGAGTATCTGCTTAAAAGTGTTTCTACTTTTTCCCAGACTGCAGCATAAATTTATACCAAAGCCACAGAATGGAGGAACTTAAGTTCTTTCACAGTGCTACTGTGTTACCAACTTTTCAGAAGTTCAGATCACAGTAGACTACATCAGCAAGCTCAGATAACCCCATGGACAAAAAAACACCAACAGTGATACTTTTAATTACCTGCACCAAAAATTAACTAACAGTGTATTTTACCCATAAATTTTAGAAAACTACTTCCCAAAGAATCTCAGGAGAGAAGATGGCACCTACCCTAATTTTATGAAGGGCCATTACCAGGAACTAAATCTATCAATACTTACTACTCCATCTATAGCCATGTAAAGAAGTCGCCTTGGTCTCACGATGTTGAAGATCCTATCAATATACTCAAAAATTGCAACCATCATTTCATCTTCATTTTTGGGCGCTGGCCTAAAACACAAAGCACTCAGTTTAACTTCTGAAGTGATGTCAATAAGCCCTATTTGCAAAGAGACAAAAAAAAGCCTTACTTGTCTTCTGGATGTGTACACGGGTGAATTATACCGTTCATATCCAAATACAGATTATCAAATTCCACCTCATTAGGGTTAGGTTTGCTTGTATCAATTGGAACCTTGATGCCATTGCACTCTTTAGCCTGTGAACACATTCAAAGCAAATATTTCAGTACATGATTAGAGATTTATCATGAGTAACTACCGAAGGCATAAATGTACAGATCCATAAAAGTTTTTTTTTTTTCAAGGGCAGCAGAAAAAAAAAAAAGAAGAGAACAAGCAAGTATGGTTACACTATTAAAAGAGCACTTTTTCTAAGATGTTTATAAACTAGTACAACTAGAAGGTATTATGATATGTTGTAGCATAGTTGGTCATTTCTGTTGAACAGCATGTACTACAAAAAACAAGTTATATACCTCATATTACTCAACGAAGTAATTCCTTCTACTACTGCTACTATTCCATCTCCCTCAAAAATTAGCAGTGAGACTTAAGTTTATAATACAGCGCTACAACATTAGCATCATAACTAAGAACCATTAGAATCTTCCTACTTTAACACTTAGCTCCCCACACTAGCACACCCAAATAAACTTGCACCTCTGCATTTTTATAATGGCAAACCAGCATTTAAGTGACACAGACAACACGGGAAGGCAGAGCAGAAGCAAATTACCTATGGATGATGACATATTGGAGCCCAGCTGATGGCATAACAAACTACCCTAAGAATACAAGCATATCCTTGTGAGCAAGGGATGACGAGATTTAACCAGAAAGAGGGCTCTTTCCAGCCTCCTCTACACTGAGAAACGAGATCCTTTTAGATCCCACCAGCCAAACGCCCATTTTGGGCACATATGTACTATTTCTCTTGGTGCCTATCAAATGTACCAAGATGCTCAAACTCTTAACTCTTCAACCCTTGCCTCCAAGTTTGTCTGAGATGCTAAATAAAACATACTCTTTATCTTCTACTTTTGAAAATACATAAACTTTTGACTGCAACCTTTCACTTCCTTTACATCAGTGCTTTTCCCATTGCCAAGCTGTGCCTAATGAAAATAAAGTTCAGCCCACATTCAATTTTGTTTGTTCAACATACATTTCCTTTTGCTTGGTTTGGGGTTTTTTTTAGTCTGGTTATTAGCAGCACTCTCACTGAGACTGTGACCAATTCAGCATTCACCCTTTTGAAGCAATACTACCAGGAAAACGTAAACACCAGCCGCATCAGTAACAGAAAAGACATCAGCTGATATAATGTCAAATGAATTTTCAGAGAAATTATGACTGG
This sequence comes from Turnix velox, assembly GCA_013400935.1. NCBI lineage: Eukaryota > Metazoa > Chordata > Aves > Charadriiformes > Turnicidae > Turnix > Turnix velox. Next base: position 164,375 of record VZTY01020379.1, read on the forward strand.
AAAGGATTATATCAGGAAGCCGGAATGAAGTGCACTCTTGAATAGCTTGGTATAAAGTGAAATAAAATTAAAAACACAGTAATTTTATTATGTAAACACACTTTGATCTCAGGCACACAAAAATACATGGAACAAACGTGAAACTCAGAGTTCTCTCTTTCACACCAAACTTCTCTGTAGCTTGTGAATCAACATCAAGACCTTCCTCTGAACTTCTATTTGAAGGCTTCCTGCCCACTAGTTATTAAATGAGTTTCACACATCTCTAGTACAGAGCTCAAACTACCAAATTCAAAAGAACAAAACACCATTGACTCAGTTTTCTTACTATTTTTACCACAATCCTCAAGGCAAAAATAAAAACACCTACGGCAAAGTGAATATTCACTAGATATTTAAATTTTTCACTGTTACAGGTGTACCAAATTACTTCAGGACAATTTGTGAAGTCCTCTATTTCGTTTATTCAAAACGCAAAATTTCTGCTAATTTACATCTTCCCTCTACAATTCATCCACATTTGTCAAATCCTGACAGACAAAATCTTGGCCACTGTTGGCTTCTTCTACTGAACTTTCCAGAACACATAAGCACACTCACACACAAATCACAAAATCAACTGGTTTAAGCAATGACTAACTGTCAGGTGCAAACAGCGTACCATAGCTTGTTTAATAAAGTTATTCCAGGCAACCAAGACCTACAGTTTAAAAAGATGATTTTCCCTGGTTTTTATCAGATAACAGGATGAGAAGCTTGCCTTGTGTTCTACTTGATCTTTCATCAAACCTCTTGCCAGTGCTAACAGTGACTCAGAAGATATCAAAGGCTTACAACTACGTGATACAGAAAATAAAATTGCTCCTGTCACAGATCTTATTTTCAGTCTTGAAGGTAAAGCAAAATAAGTATGATCTGTTTTAGGTGGCTTTGAAAGCCACTCAGTTTTCATCTGCATACCACTATGTCAGCAACTTAACATCCTCATAAACCTATCAGATTTTTAATGTAACAGTCTTGTAAAAGGTTTAAGTATCTAGAAGTGATATCTCTTATGATAGAACTAAACTGTTCATTTTTAATCTACATCTTCTTTTTAAACCACTGAAAATAGATCTTCAAATACGATACTTTAGTTCCACTTTATTAATTCTTATGAATTTGATTAAGAATATTCTCTCCTGGATTTTATATTATCTTCAAGATCTTCCTCTTATTCTTCCTGCTCAGCTTAAGAAGAGGATTAATCAGATTCAAGAAAAGGAACTAATGTAGCAAGGTAAGAGAACAAGGATCAACTTTTTAATATTTCAAAGAGACAAGCTACCAGGAGATACAAAATTTCTGATTAGAGAGATTTACAAGCAATCCTAAAATACACACAGAGCTGATTACATTGTGAGAGAAGTTTAAATTGTTCTACAGTAAGACAAATTACAGCTTCTCCCCACTGTCTTGTCAGCTCCCAAATTCATTACTAGATCCCAATATAAAAACTTGTAATGAATCTGATTTATCCATGTGCAGTCCTTATTGTAATTGCAACATGCTCTTAAGTTTAAGAAAGCAACAAGGATGAGGACATCAAGATCAGAGACTTAAAGTCAATCTTAGACCAATAGAATTTATTATATTTTTCCATTCCTTACAATAGAAAAATTAGCTGTTACAAGTGCAATTATTAAACAAACGACAAAGATGTATAGTTACAAACTCAGTAAAATGAGACTATAAAAACCTTTATTTTACCTAAACATCAGTTTTAATTAAATAAAGATTAATTTACATGTTTCTAAACGTGATGAAAAAGATGAGTCTTCAGCTCATCTTGGAACAGGAAAACTACTTGGTATAGACAGCAGATATACACTGCTTTCAAATACACAAATATTAAAGCATTATCCAGAAACAACTGGACAAGCATGTATGACTAAAACATAAAACGGGCATTTACTGTAAAGAGACAAGGGTGCAAATGGGTTATCTTCATATTGTCAAAACTTTATTTGCATCCTTTTCATCAGAACACTATTTCAAAACATCACAACTAAACCTGACCTCATAAACTTTTTGCTGTTATTGAGTGTGTTAAGGGTATTTTATCAGCACAGTAATATATTTGACTGACAACTGACAGACCCCACAGCCTGATGTTACAGGTGGAAGGGATGTTCATTCATGCAAATCAACCTTTCAGGGACTTGATGAGGGGAAAGGTGGATGTAGTGAATGAAAAGGCAGGTGTGATGCTGATTATCAGCAAAAGACCAAACAGCTCACCTTCGTCAGTTCCCCGCTTTGGTGAAATGGGGAAAAGCAAATAAAATAAGGTGAGTGGAAGGCAATGGGCAAAATAAGCATACACACCTTCAGGCATTAGAACTCAGAAGATCCCCAGCCAAGAGAAGGTGAATACCATGCCAATAGGCACATGCTCAATAAATGCACTGTTAGAGACCATCACTCCTGACAGCCCTCCATACCAAGGATTACCCAGAATAGATTACATTACAGACACAAAAACCAAGCTTGGCATAGCAATAGCTGCTAGATGCTAACAGCTAACATCTTATTCCAGAGTAAACATCCATATGAGTGGCTAATAATATACAGTAAACCCACAAACTGCCTTTTTCTATAATTGTTCCCTAAGGCAGGCAAATCCTCAAATCTTAACTACCTGCTGGAGTAAAAAATGAACTTCTTGCTATTACGGATCAAATCAACTTTTCCCTCATGCTGAGGGGCTAACTGAAACCTCAATGGCAACAAAAGAGGCTTAACTCACAGTTTCGAGTGTGCAACATTTGATTAATTCAAATCTACCATTCTGTTTCACAACCAGAATTTGAAACAAAAAACCATCCAGCCTGTAACAAGAACTGAATACTAAAACTGATCTGCCTACCACTTGTAAACACAGAAATATTCCTGAAGGCAGGAGCATAATACATGCAATCAAAAAAGCACAATGCCAATGCGTCAAAGTGTCAAACACTTTCTTCTTTACCTTCCCTGCGCATTTCTGTCTCCTTCACTGTCAACCAAAAGCGGGGCACAGCTCTCCCAGGGAGGGAGAGGGAGTTGCGCAAAGGAAGAAGCCATAGGATGTGCTTAGCAGGCAGTACCTGAACTTCAAAAACAGTATTACAGACTGTTTTTGGAATCTAGGAATCCAGGTAGTGCATCCTGATAAAAGATGACACAAATTATTGGGAAAAACTTACAGGAAAAACTGTTTGGAAAGTGTGAATTCAGAAGCTTGTCTACTCAGAAAAGCTTTATCTAAATTAGCCCCATAGAAAACAACATTACCAGAGGGCAGCTACTGAAATCCTATTCGAATCTGTGTTGTTGCTGGACTGACATTCCCATCCTCCTAGTCATCCTCCACCTCCAACCATGGACAGGATAAGCATTCACATGGTTGCAGTGATGAATACAAAGGAAGTTGCCCAGCAAAAACAAATAAACACTATTTTGCTTGCGTTACTTCCTAGAAAGTGCTCCCTCAGTAACCAGAAACCTCTGAGCTGGTGCCATGGGAAGGACAAATACAAGCTGAAGCTGGTGACCAGCCAAATGAAAGCAATCAACAAAAGCTGGATTGGCAAAGATCACCTGTGGTCCACAGTAACCAGCATGGGCCTAATTCCTCACCAAGAAGTATCATCTGTTACTAGGGAAAACTGCACTTTTGAACAATCAGCTCCCTGGGAAGTGAAAGAGACATCTACACTACAGCACAAAATACCAGCAATGAGACAAAATAAAAAGCTGAAGCTGCTCAAGGCTAAAGAGTACAACTATTGACTTGTATTAAGTCTTGGATTCCAGAACAATACCCTCTGTTGATGAACGAATTTTTTTTAAAAAGGCAAAGTAGAAAGCTACAGAAAGAATGCATAAGACTGACAAAAACAGTAAGCAAGATCTGAAAACGAGACAACTCCGAAGTATTCAAATGCAAGGAGAACGAGAGCCCAAAGAAGCATCCACACCCCAAGATACCGTGTTAATCTTACAAAAAAAAACACCCAAACCAAAACAGTAAACGCAGAAAAATAACCCGAAAGCACAGGTACGAAGACCACTCTAGATCAGGACTTTCTCAAACGCCCCACACCTGCCCTCACTCTCCCGTACCCACCGCCCAGAAAGGAGCGCTGGGAGGGAAGGAGTGAACCGAGATAGGGGAAAAACAGTCCGCCTCACCTTCTCCTCCACGCAGTTGACGATGATGGAAGGGTACTTGCGGCTGAGCCAGCGGAAGAAGGCCGGGACTCCCATGGCGGACTGGGAGCGCGGGTAGCCGCAGCGCTGCCGGGCGAGGCGAAGTCCAGCGCTTCCGGGGGCAGAGGGCAGCGCGAGGCAGCATGGGGAAGAGCAGGCGGCAGCAGGCGTGCGGAGGGGAAGGAGGGAGGGGCGTGTGATCACGTGAAGGGTACTCGGCGCTGCCACCATCTTAGAGGCGGTGGCGGCGGAACGCGCAGGTGCAGGGCTGCAATGGCGGCAAGAGGGGAGCGGTGAAAGGGGTGGGATGTGGGTTCTTTCTACCTCGTTTTGAGTGACTGCCTGTTGTTTCCGCGTTTCCCAAATTTGTTGAGGGGTTCCTCGGGCATAAAGGTACTGAAGGCTGACTGACTTGAGAAGCACTACCTGCCGTCCTTTCTCTCAGCGAGAGTCCTGCGTGAAAACTTAAATCTTCGATTAAGAGAAAGCCCTGTTAAAATAGAAGTAGCTTTGCCAGTTTTGGATGGTTTCCCGCTCCTGGGGGATGGTTTAGATAGAAGACTAGTGGCAAAAGCGCTTCAGGGCACGGCTGCATTGAGGGGCAGCTTCCCCTTGCAGCCAGCCTGCCACCACAGTGAAGAAATGGGGCTGAAGGGTGAGGCTCTGGAAGAGGCGTTCTCCCCGTCGGAAGCGGAGAAGGAGCTGCTGGCAACGGTTTAAAAAGAGGGTGAGGGTGGCAGTAGGAGCTAAGGAGATGTTAGGAGAAGCAATAACTGTGAAAGAGCTCGGTGAGATGTGTGACAGTTGCAACAACCAAGGTAAAGACACTCTAACCTGCTTTGCCTGTTGCATAAGCAAATAGTATTAAGTTAGCCGTGTGGTGATGTTCAAATTGAATTAAACCTTCAGACATTAAGTGGGATTAACACAAGGAAGATGTGGTGCTCTGCTGTGTCCTGCCACTGTACACCCAACTTCCACGAGGATGGCAAGGACATGAAAAAGCTGCCTAGGAATCATTAGCAAAAATAACAGAATCTCAGCAGTGCTTATTGAGTCAATGCTGCCCATTTGGGGAGGGGAGAGGAGCCTTGCTACCTTGCTGTAGAACAAATTAACCCAATATTGTACTTCTTATTATTCTTGGCCTCACTTAGCTGCTGTTAAGTCATCTTCTGTTGTCACTCCTATTAATAAAATCTGTGACTTGAATAAATTTCCCCAGCAACTTTGTACAGGCACCACATCTGTGGTATCAGCTAAAGATTGTCCTTTATCTGTTCCTTACAAAATGCGCCCTGATTGAAGTTTCCTATTCTAGTACTTATTTGCCTGGAATTCATCACGGAGTAAGACGGCTTAGTATTAACATTTTGTTTGTATTGATAGACAATCAGTTATTCTTCTGATAATGCTACAGAAGACAACAGCACTAGCAAATGCAAATGAAATACGATCATCTTATCTTGTGTAAACAAGTGCTGAAAAAATTAATAATGCAACAAACATTTCCTTGAAAGTCAATCTATGTTTTGCCAAGACAAAAAATCAAACCCAAAACCACCCCAGACCCTTACAAATATTCCGAAGCAAAACTCATTTCTGCAGAAACTTAAGACCCAGTGTCCTCAGTGAAGGAGTTTGCCTGGAACTTGCTACATGAGAGACCAACTTTTAAGGCCAAGATGGGTTTGACGCATGCAGTCAGGTGGGAGGGCTGCAAACTGAAAAGCCTTCTCTTGTGCAGGTAGCAGTAGCAAAATTCTGCCACTGGAGAAGAATCATCCTGTTGACAAGCAGCAGTAATGGGTCCTGCCTAATGTCCAACTTGGGGTCCCTTTCTCAATGAGACCTTCTCTCTGGGAAGTGACCACCAGTTCCATTGGTTTCCCCATGAGCAGTGTTTCTCTACTTTCACAGACACAGCCACTGCCTCTTCATGTGGCACTTCTTTCTGCTGGGCCTTGGCCCACATGGGCTCCCTTCTACTCAGATCACTGCAGGCATCCAGCATTTCTCTCTCATCCTCTATGTGCTAACTTGTGCTTGTCTGCAGGCATGAACCAAAGTTCTACCACACAACTGTGGTGCATTTGACACGCAGAAAAAGAATGTAGCACATACCCAGCAGAAATAGAGGAAGGCTTTGTTACAGTATTTTCCATAGATGACTGGCATGCTGATTTAAATCTGTTAAGGCTGTATTGATTACAGTCCCCCTGTCCATCAGCATCATCTGTCATCATCTTCAGGCTGCCAGTGTGACAGCTGTGAAGGAGCAGAATAAAGTTGACTGGCAGAACATTTCGCATTTAATGAGTCTGTGTACAGTAAGAGTATATAAACACTGCTTTGGAGGAACTCAGCTATCGCTTAAACACCAAGAGATACTGCCTTTGCAGAAGCTCCCAAAGCCATCTGTCATCTGTCATGAGTTGCATGTCTGTGGCTGAGCTGGACAGAGGTAATGGAAAGCACCAAAGATTGCTGATGGGCACCTTGTATCATGCAAGCAGATATAAAGTGGGCTGACATCAAGAACCCAGAATTATTCAGGAAGAGCATAAAGCTACAAAGGCACCAAGGATTTGACGCATTCTTACTCAGCAGCACAGGATGCTAGAGAGACTTTTTCCAGATGAACCTTGATCTGACATTCACTGAAGAATTCAACCTCATTAATGCCTATAAATTAAAGAGTGCATGTCAGGAGGATGGAGCCAGGCTCTTCTCAGTGTCCTCCAATGATAGGACTTGGGGCAGTGGGTACAAACTGGAACATAGGAGGTTCCACAGAGATGTAAGAAAAACTTTTTCACAGTGAGGGTGACAGAACACTGAAATAGGTTGCCCAGAGAGGGTGTGGAGTCTCCTCTGGAGGCATTCAAAACCTGCCTGATCTGGGTGTTCCTGCTCCGGCAAGGGGATTCGACTAGATTATCTCTTTAGGTCCCTTCCAATCCCTGCTATTCTGTGATTCTGTGTAAAATCATGTAGCAGTCAGTATTCTGTCTGGGGTGTAACATACCAATGAGCTGATGCTTAGCAGATGGCTAGGACCATCAGGAATGAATTACTGCGGCTTAGGGATGATCAGGAAAAAGCAACAAGGAGCAATAGCCCAGGCAGCAGTCTTCAGATGGTGAGTTGACATTGGTTCTGCTAGTTTTCCTGGGTAACTGAGTCTGCTTAACACAACAGTAACACATTGCTAGGAGAAGAATACTGCAGAGCATCTAAGCCTACCTGGTAGTCCCCCAAGAGTAGCAGCATGGCGGGTGCTTGCCCTTCCGGTCATACTGCAATCACATTGCAGGATTTGTTTTCAGCTATTACAATTTGGAGTCCTGGGATTTTCTGGATTCAAAGCCTTGAAGTTTTGATATCCGAGTGTTGGCTGAAGTTGGCCATAGCAATGAAGTCAGGAGCTGCACCTCCCTCTCCTGGCAAAAGTGGGGAAGGAGGGAGGGATTCTTGCTGGTTTTCTGGCTAAGGCTGTATCTTCTTGCTCGCCTCTGAACAGATCATGGACGCCAAAACAGCCTGCAGTTTAAGGGGCACAGAAACCCCAGCGCAGTGGGGGAGTATGTGAAAGACTTCAGTCAAGTCCAGCTGTCTTGCATGACATAAGCCCTGGTCACACACTCACCCTGCTTTATCCTTCCTGCCAATTGTTGGGATATGCAACACTGCACCTTTGCCAACATCAGACAAAAAACCCATGGTATTAAAAGCAAGCCAGCAAACATCTGTACCACGGGTTTCTTCTCATTTTTAGGCCTTCTACAAGCCTTTATTTCATAATCTTGAGCTTGACTCAGACTACACGCTCTTTTTATTAAATTGAATATTGTTACCATTTAAAAACTGGTTTTGATAGACTGGGCCCCAGGACTGATGCTGTATTCAAAGCTCAGCGCTGCTTTGCAGCAGAGATTAATTGGGGTGCTGTTTTGTGCTTTTGAACTTATCATAATTATGAACAGATTTTTTTTAATGTGTCCCCTATTTCTCTCTTCGAAAGAAAATCTCATGTTTAATGAACCTAATTTTAGATAAAAGGAATTAAAAGAAGAAAATTTAAAATGCATGAAGCTCCTAGAGTCATCCAATTACTGTGATGTCCATACAGCAATGCCAGCATGGATTTTACAAAGCAAGTAAAAGCAGAAAATCATTGAGGCTCACCACATGTAAATGTTGCTGTATTCCAAAATGTGCTGAATTAGAAATGTACCATTTATGCATTTCTTCTTCTTGATCTGTTGCAGAAGATGATAAAGATCAAACATGTCAGCCTGCCCTAAGCAACAGATGTATGCATACCCAGAATGCTCGCTTGCTTTTTTCAAACTTATATGTAGCTCTGTAGTCAAAGTATGAGAATACAAACAGGCAGCAGAAGAGGATGGTCTTTGCACTCCAAGGGCCACAACAGCAGCATCCAGGTGAGTGGAAGGAGGTGGCACAGCTAAGCAGTGCTCAGCAAAGCATAGGCTAAGCCATGAAATACATACTGCTTTCAATTCCAGCTTGCTGCTTATTGCCTCTTGCTGCCTGCCACACAGAAGGGTGATGTTATGGGGCCGCATCCTGCACCTTTCCTGCTGGCACAGGGCAGATGTTTGCTGTGAGCAGGGGACTGCGAAAACGCAGCTCCCCAGCCTCAGTAACAAAGAGGTGGGGCATTACAGAGGGTCCCAGCTCTCTCCCTGAGGATGAGGTTGTTTCACATGGATAGCCCAGACCCTTTGAGGTGATAACACACAGAGATAGACACAGTGCCAGCATTTCAGAGCAAGTGGCTGTCTCATGATATATCTTCATTTATTCTCCAAAACCAAATATATCATAAAAAGGATCATAGAGCAGGATTGCCATCAGATCATAAAAACACTTTGTAGTTAAGAAAAAGCATGCATCCCAGTAGGCCATGTATAGTGCCAAGCAATATTTATTTTGTATTTAAATTTTCTTTGACTATAAAGTGACAACCTGCACTTTAGACAGTCAATATGTAAACGTGATATTGTTTATTTCTTCCCAAAAGAGAGCAGGAGAATATCAATCATAAAAGTCATCAAATTCATCCTCTTCTGTGCTGTGAGTCTGTGGGCGCAAAGCAGCCTCAATCTCAGAGCTACTGTTGTCAGATTCGCCCCAGAAAGCTGAGGGTGAGGAGAAAAAAAAGTTGTAACTATAAAATCTTTTCCATGTTTGTCATTTTTGTCACAGACATGATCATTTTGCAGCTTTCCAGAGACAGACACCACAGCTTAAGGAGAAAGTCACAGTTATGAAGACTGCAAGACCAAGGTGTGCATGTTTCTAACACAGCCTGTCAATACATTGTGGTCTCTGATAATGGAGCTGTAGTGGACAAACAGTGGGCTCATTCAAATGATCCACTTCATTGTTCCTCAAGGTAACTTGAGAGAACATTTCCATTCCATGTAATTTACTTGACCAGCTGCTGCCTGAATTGCAGCTTTGTCTATTATGTTCTACTTTCTTCCTCTTCTTGACCCTGCAGTGAAGTCACAGTCAGAGCATGACATCACAGAATTGGCATAAAAACAGCAGTGATGTCACAAATGAAAAACCACCACTTTGAGACAGAATCCAATACAAGCAGGATTTACTTCAACCAATTGCATGGCTTTAGCAAATAGCTTTGAGAATTATCAGAGAGAATTTCACTAAATTTAAATTCACATTTAAATTCAGAGTGCCTGAGAGATTCTTCAATAACTAAACTCATTTCATCCACGGAAGAAAAAAGGCACACAAGAAAGCACAAGTCAAGCCCACAGTCACTGGCAGAGTTGGTCTGTCTCTGCCTGTTCCCTACCACTTTGAGAAAGCTGCTGTTTGTCCAAGCTCAGCACAATGTGCCCCACAAAGAGCCACAGTGCCCCAGATGAGGTGTAAGAGTCAGAAGTCAGGATTCAAGCAGCAGGAGACTGGGAGGCTGTCATCCCTCAAACAGAAATTTCAGCTCCTGTTTGTCTGAGTTACTATTAATGTGTTCAGTGCTTTTGATAGCACAAGCTTATCTACAAATGCAGCAGCTGCATCTTTCATCCTATATCCCCAGCACCCTGGACTGTGAGTCTGTGCTTGGCTCAGAATGGCAGAGCAGTGTTGACTACACCCTGCACCTCCTCCCATGCTGAATACCTGAGAAGATGCCAAAAGCCTCCAAGAAAAATTCAGCTTCCTAGCAGATAAGGGAACAGGTTGGGGATGTGAGACTGTCTTTCAGATGGCATCAAAGCAGCCGTCATTTATTGCCCTTAAGTCATCTCGGATGCCACATCCCTAAAACACATTGTGTACCAGTCAGGACTGAAGAGCACCTAAAGCTGAGCTCCAGGCAAAGAGCTCCCTTCTCCCAGAGTAGACTTCTGGGAGGCTCCATTAGAAGTAACTTCAAACACCAGTGGTCCATATAGTGGTTAAAAGAAGAAAATACAATACAGCGGATAATGAAAACATGTGCCTCAAATACCAATTTAAAATAAAGCCTACTGGCTCATAGAAATAAATCATTCCAGATGCATACAAACGGCTGCACGAACACCTTTGCACACCTACCTATAGCAACCGTACAAACACATGTGGCTGTTGCAACCCCCATTTCAAATGGAAGCTTGCGGAAATGTCAGCATTTTCCTTCTCTGGGTTTTCTCCTATTTGCTGTTTGATACTGTTTGATTTTAACTCTGAAGCAAAAGACTGCTACTCCTTCCAAATCCTGTGCACTACAAAACACATCCTCTATAGTCCAGAGTTTGTTATCATCAATTGTTTGCTTACTCCTGTGTTGAGGCAAGGGAAATTCCAGGCTTTCCCATCTCTTTATGTTCCTACTTTATACACCTACACAGTGCTATTCTTGGAGGTTTTCCACAATATAAACCACACTTAGAAAAACATCAAATTTAGGTAGCATGGTGTTTGTTTCTTACCTTTGGATTTTATGGCAGTTATCATTCCCTTCCTGGTTTCAGTCCTGTAAAAGAGACATATTTCAAATAATCAGCACATCACAAAATTAAAAGAATGTAAGTTGACTTTAAAAAAAGAAAAATCCTGCGAGATGGTTAAAAAAAAAAAAAAAAGCATCGGTAACTTTTGTAACTACTTAAAAAAAAACAGACCTGGAGAAATCACTATGCAGCAGGGACTTAGGTACAGATGTTCAGGCATCAGTGAACTGGAGTCATTCCTTGGTAACAGCACCAATTTACACCAGCAGTGAATTAAGGGTACAAAGGATCAGGCTCCATCTATCTTTTGCAGCCTTTCAGATAATGCAAAGAAAGTAAAGAAAAAAATCCAAACAAAAATAAAAGCACCCCCCACTGATGCTCACTGAACTTCCTTATTCCCCTTCCTGCTCGTGTATTCCTCTGGCCCAGGGACTGGGTTCCCATAATGTCCTCCCATCCCTATGTAAATGTGCAATCTCCCGCCTGCCTTTGATCTACCTTGATGTATACGCAGTTGCGACTCCGTTCTGTTAAATGACTGCTCTTGTGTCTAGAGCATCACAGGCCCTTTTGAATCTCTCAAACAAGCTGGAATCATTTTGATCTTTTGTGTGTAGTGTGTGTATTGTGTTGGTGCTGTGAAATAATCACATTGGGGCAACGATGTAGGAGAATTAACTATTATATTAACAATCCTGCAATAAGCTCTAAAAATAAAGCTTCAGCTGATTTTAAGGAAGATCAAATAGGAGGTATTTGTGACATTACTGTCCAAACTAGTAAAATATAAGCAAATGTCAAGCTGCAATTTGAAGCTATTGCCTCAGTCAAAACAGGACTCAATCAGCTGTCAAAAATTTCATACAATTGGCTGCATTTCATTTAAAGACATGGCAGCTGATTTGTAATTGCTTAAAGCACAGAGTTATAAATAATCTATTACAGTGGAGGCATTTGGGAAGGAGATGTTAAAAAAAATTATAGAAATTACTCATTGCTTGCCTTATACCACTGTATTCCATAAGAATGAAGGATTGCAGCCTGAAATGTGAACTTAAACCAGAGGAAAGTTTTGTTACATTACAGCTACCTATGATACAGAAACTTTTGCTTTTAAATAAAACAGCTCTTACACTGTTTAAATCATATTCCTTTTCCACAAGCTGTGAATGTCATTAACACATACCCTTCCGCTTTGTAGATATATAAAAATTCACAGAATTAAGAATATTAAACACAGCCAAAGTTCAGCCAAGATGTCAAATAAGTACTAGTAACTAGTAATAATACTAGAGAAGTATTAACAGTGGCACAACTAATGATTAACTTATTATTTAAATAAACTTTAGAATGCTAGCCTTTATCTGACGTGCTGCTAGTGTGCTGTCCAAATACCCTTCCATTTTATGCAGTCAAACCCTGCACTACGTTGCACTTCAACTTCTTGTTCAAATACACTTCCTCAACAGTGTTTCTAGCAAGTATTTTAGGTCAGAGCCTCTGGGTCGAGTCCTCAGTATGCCACACACCCTTAACTCTTGCTCACTTTGGTGAGATTTCATGACCCTCAACATTTCCCAGGAAGTGCTCCACATATCCCAGGCTCAGCCAGTAAGCTCGTGCTCAAGAGGATGTAACTCTTTTTCCCCGGGTGTAGAGTGAGAAACCACTTGCTGCTGAGCTACAAATTGAGAGGTGACTTCTGTGGCAGCCTACACAAGAACCATTTTATCTTCAAGTAGTTCTATAAAACAAGATGAAGCAGCTGGCAGCTACAGCTTCCACTGCCTGCAGCTTCATCTTCCATTGTCAAGGGTGGCACACAGGATTTCATTACTCAGCCATGCTAAAAGTGATTATTTTTGCTTCATGTTCAAGCCCAGATCAAACATAAGAGGCCTGGTCATTTGGACCCAGAGCCTCTGCTGAGGACTACAATGCACAACATGGAGCACATGACCACCACTAGAAGTCCACCCAGGACTCAGGTGGCTTGGTCCTCTCAGAGCTCAAGGCACTCACAAGGTGCCACAGATCCATCTAAAGGTCAGTGGTCTCACAGAAAAGTTGTGGTAGAGAAAGACCATGATGGTTGCAGGAAGATCTGGAAACCTTCCCCCTTCTGCACCAGCTTCCTATGGAGACAAAGGTCAATGATGACAACAGAGAAGTAAAGACAGATGTTTGTATTCTAACAAAACTCATTGGTTTGTTTGGATTCAACCTCCTGGATGAAATCCACCAGACCCAAGAGCAGGATTTGCTCCCAGAACAGCACCATGCTGTTGCACTGCTGGCTGGAAGCCAAGTGCAAGTGTGATGTTGATGCAGGAGTTGATGCAGAGGGAGATGCGGAACAGGGTGTCAGCAAAGGCTTGGCATGAAAGCTGTTGACACAGAGGATGCCTGGAGAAATAGAGAAAATGGAGATAGGACATCTGAAAGGCCAGATCGGAAAACGCAGCCCTGCTAAAGCAAGCCTAGAAAACACTGCAAGATAACTTTATAGCAGGTAGTAAAAATTCCTGAGATACATTTGAAGAGTTAGTCAAGGTAAATAAGATACAAGAAGATATCTACATTGCAAAACATTTGTATTCAGGAATTGCCAAATTCAATCATGAAAGTTATCATCTGATATACCGAGCACACAATAACCACACAGACCTCCACTGAGAAATTTTGAGAGTATAAATGAAGCAAGGCCAGTTTCACTGCCTCGACTAATCCCCCCGTTGTGACCCTTCGATATCCATTTAACACATTTGCTTCTTCCCTAAAATAATTCCAAATTCAACCCAGGCTCTAACAAAGAAAAAATCCAAACCAGTTTAACTTCAAAGGGATTTTTAATCTCCCCTTTACTCTGATGAAACAGGCTTTTTGTATTGAAGGTGCTGCAACAAGAAGAAATGAAAAAGCTCCAAGAAAATATTTTTTCTCTCTGTAAAGAAAATTAATATTAAGAGGAAAATAGCAGATCAACAATAGCTAAATTAATAAAAGCTGCTCACTGAAAAACAGCAGAAAATATTTGCTTTAGGCCTGTTAAACCTCTGTGTTTAGTGTCAAGAGAAAAATACAGCCATACAGCAAGGAAAAAAAAGAGAGATTATATCCACTTGCTGAAACGTAATTTAGAAAGACAAAGAAAACTATGCAAACATTGAGGAAAAAACACATCAGCAAACCAGCAAAAACCACCCAAGCACTGAGAGAAAAAAACACCACCTAAATGCTGGGTTTAATGAGAAGGACCAACAAAACGCAGAGTGTAGTGGCCTGAGACACTCTGATGCTCTGCCTAATCTTGTCAGACTGAAGCCTGCATGCTCTGTCCTGCACACGCATTGCTGAGGCAGCACACCATGGAAAACAAATCAAGTATTTTTTCCTTCACAGGGTGGTGCTTATTAGCCCCAAGGAAGGAAAAGGATGAAACTTCTCCCTAGTGATAAGTAAGAATTGTAGATCTGTGTTTAAAAATAATTTATCAAAAGCATCTAAAAGCCTTGTGGTAGTGAGTGAGCCAGGCTACTCTGTGGTAGTGCCTCCAATGTGAGTCTCAGCTGGGTATCTCTCCTGATCCATTGCTTTCCTGCCAGTTCCTGCAGAAGCCTGATAGATCAGTTGTTTTGTGTTGATGGTTTACTAAAAACTGGGCACCACAGAAGTACTCCAAGGCCTAGAAAGAAGTATAAACTAATCATAACAGAATTGAAGTCATAATATTGTATTTAAGCAATTAACAGTACAAATAGGATGACCTTTCTTTTACGATACAAAAATCTATCAAGCTACATTTAAGACCGTTCTCTGTTTAGATACAACGGGATGAACAAAAAAACAACAAAAAACCACATAAACCAAAAACATTCTTATCTAGAGAAATCACTAGCAATAAGATAGCATCACAGTGCTGTGATGAAACACAATGCATCGCCACAAAAATTAACTCTGTTTCCTCTGTACTCAAAAGGGAATATTATTTAGAGAGATGTTGTCTTTTCTTACAAATCATTCCTCAACAATATTCATGAAGTATTGTGCTGCAATATTACAACTCCTGGATGTTAAGATTTAGGAAACAAGGCTCACAGAAATAACTGCAAGGTTAAAAAAACATGCCTGAATTTACAGTCAGATTTTTACAGAAGTGATTTTATCAACTAAAAAGAATGGCAGGTGCTTTCTCCAAATTTCCTGATAAATGCAGGAAACCCCTGAACACTCCCAGCCCCAAACTTCTGGAGTCTCTCCTCTGTGCCTCGGCCAAAGCGAGTGGTTTTCCCCATTCAGCTGAGCAATGGGAGGACTAGTATGAAAGGGGATGCAGGATACTGGGCTGCACAGAGCCCGAGTGCCCCCCGATGGCCAGCCAACCTTAGCACTGAGAGCAGCAGCAGTAGGCCTGGTGTTAAACATCACCCTTGAGAATAATTAAGAGGATGAATTATAATCTGCCAATTTTATTTTGCATTTGATTACATCTGTGTTTGGTCAAGGAGGTTGTCAACTGAAAATCAGCCTTCAGAGACCAGATCACATTACTTCCAGAACACAGATTAACTGAAGTTAAAAATACTTTGCACTATGTTTATATCCTGACAAATTAAAATTATTCTTTGTTTCTCAGTTGAAAATGCATCTTCAATATCCAGATTAATGTGAAACGAAACTAGTGCAAACAAGTCAAAATAAAATAAAGAGCTTGCATCAAGAATTGGAATTACCCAGAAAGCTACTGACCTCCACTGGCTGCATCCATTGCTACAAGACCATGAAATGCCACACACATCGCCTGCTGCCTGCTCTTGCACAGAGATTTAGTCCTGACTTCTGATACCTTTCCTCCAAGTAATTGTATAATTTAACACATTTTTCTGCTGCAAAACACTAAAACTTCAACCAAAAGATGAATCTCTGCACAAGTAAATATTCCCTCAGCAAAGTAAATGAAGCCAGGAAAAAGTAGTTTTATAGCTAAATGGAGAGCAAGATGATATTTGCGGGAGAAGAGGAAGCTCTGGCATGCACCTCTGAACAAAAGGGAACAAGTGGTCTTTACTCGGAGAGCAGCTTCCTATTAAGACTCACTCCTTCGTACATTATGCCTTTCATCCCCACTCAACCACAAAATGATTTTGCTGTAGAAAACACAATGGCAGAAAAAGATTTACATTGAAAGAATCTTTAATAATAAACTGTTGCAGATCTGCCTACTTCCCCATGATTTATAATACAATAAACATCGGATTCTATTAAGTCTCATGCACTGAAGACATGCACTGAAAAACCGAATATGAAAGCCCTCAATTCTTCCCATCTCCAGTACCATAATAGTGAAATGAGCATGTATAAATGTGCTAAGAGTATCTCTTTGCATCTTTTATAGCTTGTGTGTATTAATCTGTAAAGCTTATTAAGAAAGTCATTGCTATGCAAAACAGCACCCAATCTCTTTCTCTTGCTTTTCAACAGAGCGCAGTGTTTAGCCAATAGGACCAGTCCCCTGCCCCTCATTCAGCATTCATAACATGCAACATTTGCACAATGTATCTCTCAAAGGCTGCTGAATAGAAAGCCTTAATACTCATGTAAACAACTGCAAACCAATTACTTAATGAATCAGGCCCACACATAATGAGGTGCCAGACAAAGAGCTATAAATGCATTTTTGCGCCCGAGCCTCTGCTTTAAAGTAAAATCCCTCAGCTGTAGTTTAGGCTTAACTAGCACATCATAATTATTGTCTGGAGGACATCAGAGGAAGCCATTTTTTTTATTTAGGTCCAGCAGGGTCTTTTGCGAGGTCACTCATCAGCTCAGTGACAAAACGGAGCAAAGAAGAATTTATAAAATGTACCGCAGCAGTGCTACACAGTTATGTTTATTCTCAAGTAGTGGGTTTCGAAGACCACTTGTAAAAGCAATAAAGCCCGAGAAGTGACTGCACTAAGTGGAGCGCTTAAATGTGAGCGGCAAAGAAATTGCCCTGTGTCCTGGCCACAAACAAGCTGCCGGCTGCCCTCTCCCTCTTTCTCACTGCCTCTGCAGAGCACCGAGTGTCCAAAAGCACAGGCGGTTAAAAACCTCAGAATTTAGAAGGCTGCATTATTTTTTAATGAGTTACAAAAAAAATTAAGTCATTGCAAGAGATTTTCTGTATTTTTTTAAAACAGCATCATCGTGTCTCAGTGTATAAAGTAGAGTGTGCATGAAAGGCATGAAATCATGGGGCACATTAAGTTATTTTAAAATCTACTGTACATTGTAATTTTGAAAAAAAACAGGCAAAAAACCTATTTTGAGCAGCATCTGAAAAATGCAGAAGTTGAAAAATGTGTCACTAGTAAGCAGTGCATGGGACAAAAGCATGGAACCTTTTCTTAAAGAAAAAAAATAGTATATTTTAAACTATCCATATTCTATTCAGATGCTTGACAAGGATTCTGTAATCAAATCCTTCAGGGCCTGATCCCGCTCTTCCTGATTTTCACAGAATGTCTAAAATTTAACATGTAAAATTTCATATATAGCAGCATCCTTTTACTTCATAGTATTAACTAGCATGATTTGGAACATCCTTCTCAAAGTTTCAGGAAATTTTAAGAGAAAGGAAGAAAAAGTTTGACCATAAGACTGTAAGAATTAGATCTAAAGAAAAGCATGAATGACATTTGTCTGTGTGGTGTTAGAGTTTGTCTTTATTTAATGCAATTTAATTATAAAAATACTCTAGATGCAAAATGCAGACTAACACTTGCAAAACTGGAATTGTCTCTCATATCAAAGCTGGCCTCATCAATAACAGCATAAAAAACCTAGAGGGAGAGAGAGACACTATATAAACAAATGGATTTAAAGATTTATCAGAAATGCTTTTAAATCTCTTCCTGTGTGCTACTGACAGCAGCACAGAGTAGTGGAGGTGTAGCAGCAGCAGCACCCACTTGCTGGGCTGTTCTAACAAAAGCAGATAAGGATCTAAAGTCCAGCCAATATTTCATGTGATGGCTGTGTTATATCCTATTTTCTGCAGCTTCTTGCCCACTAATTTGATTGCTGCTGTTTGATTACTGTTACACATAACGGTAAAAATACAAGGAACATCCAACAGCACTGTTCAAGGACCCAATGAGAACTGCTGAAATTTGAAAAATAACAATAAATTAAAAAAAACAAAAAAAACCAAACCACCAAACCACAAAACAAATTTTCTCTTATTTTTTTGTTTGTTTATCTTTTTGGGATTTTTTTTTTTTTTAAAAAAGGTAACAAACTGCACCTTTTAGGTACATGTAAGGCTATTAATTAAGTGTACTCAGTTTGAAAGAAAAAAAGGCATGTTAAAAATACCCTACAATCAAATATAAGAAACCTCAAACTCTGAGCGCATGAAAAGCCTTATCCAGTTACAGCTAGTTCACATCTCAGATACATGGAGAAGAAATCCACCACTTTATTTCTTGAAGACTTTATATTTTCTGTCTGCTCCTCTCCTGACAACTCCTATTGTCTGGCCCCCGAGTAGCCCTACTGAGAGCAGCTGTACACGCTAATTTGTGGTTCACTGAGATGTCAATTGAGTCTTAAAATTATAAAACAACAGCTGCAAAACAATACTAGGCTTTGGCACAAATTTTCTAAGGTGTACCAAAGTTTAAGATGTTTTACTAGATAAACATAAATATGAATCTTAACCCTAGTCCGAGTGAAAACACAAAATAATCAGATCTTCCATAATTTTCTGTTGATGTTTCTCATTCTGTTTTATTTAAAATGTTAAAAGATATAAAAAGTTTACCTTGAGGAGGAAGGACTTGTTACATTCAACGAAGAGCTAGTTTCCAAATGTGCATCTTGGCTTGCTTTTGCTCCGGAACTATTATCACTATCAAAATCTGTTAAATAAAAAGATGAAAGATAAATTTTCAAATAATTATAGCTGGACCTTACAACAGCATGCCAGTCCCTAGCAGCAATACATTCTTAACATCAAATAGATGCATGTAATGGTCCCACTCAAAAGTCCAGAGGGGAGCACACACCAAGCAGTTCAGGTATCTGCCTCAAGATCATTCGTTCTGTTAGGTGGAAATCAGTTTAACGCACAAGAGAACAAGATCTCTCCATAGTTCAGTTCTCTGACAATGACTTCTTATGAACAGTGAAATTTATTCATATTTTACCTCCTTTTAGGAAAAGGGGTGAACACTGAGATTCCTCCAAAGGGATGTTGTACTGTATCATAGAAACTTTAAACAAAACTTTAAAAAAATCCTTTATTGACCGCTTCCCATTTACTCTGGCTAATCAGGAAATAAGGTTACTTTTATTCTCTTTCCCGTTAACTGGAGATTATTTTGGATAGATCTCTTACTACCTGATACAATAGTATTTTCAGATAACTTCTTGAAATAGAGCTGCTTTTGGGAGACGCAAATCTTGGGACTTTTATGACTTAAACAGCCAAATGTCAAGCTATTTAAAAATCTTTTCTCCCCACTCGTATCTCATTTCCATTCTGTAGAGATCGATTTTTAAAAAAAAATAGAGGAAGTAAATTAATTCATTCACTCGAATTATACAATTGCTCATCTTTGTACTCAGTTCCAAAGAACATGATGCTTTAGTACAAATCCTTTTAAAATCCTTTAAAAAGCTACTTTGCACTTATATACGCGGTAGTGAAATTATAAAGAAGCCCTAATTGTTACCAACTTCATTCCAACCCAGGAATATTTAGTATTTTTGGACATCATGGACACTCCTACTTTCTAACCGGCCACACATACAACCAGTACGCTTCAGTGGATCACACCACTCTGTGCCTGGATTTCAGCAGCAGAAATCCTGCTTAGTCTCGGCAGGACAGAGCAACAAAGACGTACGAGATATTTGAGTAGCAGAGGAGATGGCAGAACTCAGGCATAGGAGCTGCACTGGCAGCAGTGTGATGTTTCACAGAACAGAGTCTAATTTACAGGGGATGTATGAAGGAAAAATGAAAAAAAAATGAAGAATGGAGGGGGGAAAAGGGAATCTTAAAAAAAGGGGGGGGACCCCTGTCACTGTGATGTGCATGCTACAGAGGGGCAGAGATCTGCTGAGATCACAGAGGATGTTCTGGATGCAAGACTGATGGCAGGTCAGAATTACAGGCTGAGCAATGTGGGGCATGCACTGGGAAATTACTGATCACAAGGAACAAATATTCACACTTGTTTGCACATTACTTTGGGAAAGCAAAAAAAATAATTTAATCCCAAAGACTGCTTTCCACTCCAGTAGAAGTTCTTAACACAGGCATGTTTTCCAGGGTGCAGCATGCACAGACTAAAACTGCAAAACACAACATGGTCTAGATTACGTGCTTGCTTCTTGCCTGGGATAGAGCTGGCTTTGCTTCAGAACAGCATCCCTCTGCCTCCAGAAAACCTTGCACAGAGCAAGTTGTGTATGGCTAACAGAACACCAGAGACCAAAGACTTTGAAAATGCTCAAAATCCAATTACACATACCTCCAGATGTGGCTCCAGAGCATCTATGGCTTGCTCCTTGTGCAATGGATAACATGAAGCAGAGTCCCTGTGCAAATCATCAGCTCTAACCACTCTTCCCATTTCAGCCCTGCACATGCAGAGGGACACATCCCCTTTGTTAGTCTGATATTGGACTCAAGTTTTTCATCCATCCCTACCACAACAGGTAGGGAGTTTGTGATCAGATGGTAGCTTCAGAGAGTTTTAACACTCTGGTTAAGCAACTGCATCTGATGTGATGCCTCTCAAACCCTTCCCTGTATTTCAGGTTAAGCCTGAGAACCCTACTCTGAACAAGGACCCAATATCTTTACTGTTGTTTGGAGTCTCTTGCGGCAGGAACGTAACTGTAAATTCAGGCAAGTGCTTCTGCCTACTCATAAGTAGGTAGAATTCAGTCCCTCTGAGTTGCTTTTGGATGCCCTTCCTATCCTTCACAGCAGTGACATGGAGCTCATCTTTGATCCAGGCATATCTGCCACACCTTTCCAGTTGACACTTCAAAGCCCAGGTCTTTTTCAGCTCTACCAAAACTTCAGCCAGACCACTGTTGTTGCACAAGCTCTCCTGATGGCTTTTGCACACATACCAGCCTCAAAAAGACCTTTGCCTCACATTGTCTGTGTCTGCTGAGCTCCCCTTCCTTCACTAGACCAAACAGTAACACAAACTACTTGTTCTTCACCTTAAAAGTCTCTTCAGAGTCCAGCTTTGCCCTACCTGTCAATTATAATACAATGCTTGGCTATTAATCCCTACCCAGTTACACATGGCTGCCTTACCAATTAGCCAAGTTATTTCCTTCAAGCACCTTTCTGCTGACTCACATTCTACACACCTTGCAGAAATGGGATGTCCTTCTAGAAACACCTAAACTCACCAACTCACCTCCTTCACCTGGGTTGCAGCACCCACAAAGCATCTCACAGTGTGTAACTAACCAGTCAGTTCACAGCAGCTGCTGCTTTGTGTGCTGAGCAATCACCTGGCTCTTACCTCTTCTTACCCCACTCACCTGCTTAATCTCTCTACCACCAACATGTCAGTGTTAAGTTGGTAGAAAGGAGTCATCTCTGTTACAGACATACAGCACTGACAATAAAACCAGCCCAACCTGAGCACACAGCAACAGCAGTGCTTAATATTGAGAGAAAGCATAAGCAATCAGTAGGGCAGAGAAAAGAGGATACAACAAATAGGAAAAAGAAAACTTCAGCACCTCACTTCTGATAAAACTATATCATATAATAAAGCCCTTATGCAGATCAGTGTATTTCCTTCATAAAACTGACCATGCATTAAGATTAAATGCAACTTATTTCAAAATTACACCTTTATCCTAGATTGTGTTTGTGTTTCTGTTACTTGTTTCACCAGAAGCATCTCATTTGCTGTGTTATAGCAGTCAAGCACACCCTCTGTCCTAGGCTGGGGACAAGAAGAGGCACGATGTCCTAAAACACGAATACATCACAGGACATGACAGTCTTGGCAAGAAAGATGCATTGAGTGAAGAAGAGGCCAAAAAAAGGAAAAACCAAACCAAACCAAACAAACAACCCCCCCCCCAAAAAAAACCCCAAAAGACAGCTATATAGAGCACACCAGCAGCATCCAGACTAAAATCCTGGGGCTAAATAATTGCCACTGCCACAGAAATCATTCAGCAGGGAGCAGCAGCACTGGGGAGGAGAAGCAGAACAAGAGAAGTATGGAGAGCTGCAGCACTGCTGCTGGAGAGCAGTAGCTTCTCATGGCCATCTCCCAATGCCTACAGCCATATACAAGGTCGCTAAAAAACATCTCGCCTTTTGATCCAAATTCTGTTAATTCTTGCTATACTGAGTAAAAGACAGATGCTACCTACTTGGTGTTCTCTTCTTATGCAGTTTTTGTAAGGAGAGACCGAAATGCATCACCAGCTCTTGCATTCTGGAGACAGTCCAGAAGCAATGTTGGTATGCAGGGGTGAAACTGTCCATATGGAGTACTTAATAACTTTTACTCACTATGAACAGCCAGCCCCTACTGCACAGACACACTGAAGAAGCTTGATAAAACACAATGTTTAAACTCAAATCGGGATGTTAATAATGGAAATTTCTTAATCTGGTCATTTGAGCAATAATGGAGCAGAATGGGAGCTGGTGTGTTGCAGACAACACAGCTCTTCTCACACTTCTCTGCATGTATTATTCTTTCCACTCAAAATGAGGAAATGATCTGCAAGCAATACCACAATTAATTAAAAAAACACACCACACTTTTCAACTCTGAATTCCACAGTTGGCACAGGTCAAAACAGCTTTCATGTCAGCTTTTATGATTTTGCTGCAAACAAAATAGATGTAGTTGCCTTCCAAGGAAAAAAACCCTGTTGCATAATGAACCACTAATACTTTGTTCTGATGAACAATTAAAGCAATCTCTAACCCAGAACATACTGGACTATAAAGAAAGTATTTTCTTCACGCATTCTCCCTATGGCGTAGGTTGCAGTATCTATCTATTTGTAGCCAAACATCTCAGTGGCTAAAAAAGTAATGTGACATAATTTTCTGCAAGTAAAAAGAAAAGAAAGCTCTTGGCGTTGTACCTGCAACATCTATACCTTGCTAATTGTACCATCTCTCTCACAGAGAAAGGTCACCCTTCAAAACCAGCATTAAAGCCCTTTACTGCAGCTACAGTCCCAGCATAGAAAAGTCATCTGCTTACACCAAATTGTCTCTCTACAGTCTGCAAGTGCTTGATTCTGCCTATCTAGAAATAGGAAAGTAATTCACAAAGCTTCTAGTTTTTAAAATGCAGACTGGGAAAACAGATACACCACTGTGTTCATATATTGCCTGTTTGTGAGTAAAACTGAAATCTTCAACCTAAGAGATAAAGCATATAAGCAAGCTCTACCACCCTACCAGGAGAGGAACAAGAGCACTTTATATGCCACTCAAAAGCAATAAAGAGTTATCACCCACTATTTCCAATATCAATCAATAACCCCATACACAAACATAAATAGATGGAAGGCAAAAGACCCCACTTCTATTGCAGACTCAATCCAGAAAGGTATCTGAGCCTTCCACCGGGTGCAGTCCATCGTTAACTCCTCACAGCCGGTGCCACTGCCCTCGGTAATTAAAGAGAACGCCCACTTTCTGCGTGATGCCGCGAGAGAAAGGTCATAGAATCATA
>VZTY01020381.1:0-13956 GCA_013400935.1 Turnix velox
TTGCAGATCCTGGATACATGCTGGTTTCTTTATCCAAAAGATAACTCACATACATGATGCTCACAGCCTGGCTTTGTCCTGCTGGGACATCCTGCTCCTCGCAGGGTTTGTTTGATCTCTCTTCCCCTCCTCTTTCTTTCCCTCTCTCTTTTCTAGCCCCGACTGGCTCTATAAATGACTCTTGCTAGCCCTGATGTCCCCTTTACTACACATGATTAACAATGGTTTTACCAGGTGCTGCTGGTAACAGTTTACTAAGGTCCTGCCTGATGTCACAGATAACTGCCTGCCCCAAAATTACATTTGCATTCAAATGAAGGGCTGACCATGCAGGCAACCCCACCTTGCTGCTAGTTCTGGTGCTTCCTTTCTCACAGATCCTTTATGTCCTACCATCCCGCTTCTATACTGCTTGAATGTGGTTTGAAATCTCCTGGTCTGTGAGCAGGGTTGTCTTCAGAGTTATCCCAATCTATTCAGTGAGCAGAATTTTCTGGAGTGATACATGTAGGAATCTAACTAAAGACACTAGTTTATATGTAATTAAAGTCTGGTATATAGTGATCTGGTAGTTCTTCTGTTAGAATGTGCTATATTATTTATTTTTTGACTGGAAACAAAGGACCAGTTCAGTCTTTAACTGCAGCTTTTACATAGTTTCTCTGGTGAGCACCGTTCTTGACTTCAGCTCTCGGTCTACGTGGGAGAGAGCACTTGCAAACCACAGTAATGCTACTGCTTTTACCATTACAAAGGATATACAAGAAGTCTCGTAGTCATTTTGAGCATTTGTTCTTACCCATAGTCTTGTTGATGTTAGTGAGCCTATTCATGAGCTGGCTGCTCACCACAGTGATTGAAGTCTCTCTATTCTAACTTAGAATGTTAAGAGAGAAAGAATCTGTTATGGAGAGAATGCAAAATTTGTCACTTTCCCCATGCCTATGTCTTGGTTGTGATATTGAAATGAGCAGTCGCTTTCCCCCAAGGTTTTTCAGTTCTCCTTGCTGCTGCTTCACAGTAAGTAACACCTTTTCTCAGAAACAGGGGAACACCTTCTAGCTTTTTAGCTCCAAATAGTAGTTTCCTAAATTTCAGGAGGAATCCTATGTTTGTAAATAACGAATTCCTATGAGATTAACCACAACAAGGGGTGAAGAGAGAAAGTGTTGATTTTTTTTTTCTTTAAATGAGACAGATCCCTTTGCATTGTGCTTTAATGAGAATTAACTCTGTTTTCATTCCTGTTCCTTTAATGATGTGATACTTAATTGCACCTTTATTAATGAACCAACTTGTTAAAAGGATTTTTTTTTTCCTTAAACAGGTGCAAAGTATAATGAGTATTTTCTTTGTTCAGAGGTGTATTTTTTTTCTTGGAGAGTCTTTTGCACTTCAACACCATGTCAGCTTACAGGTTTCTCCTGGTTCTCAGGAGGAAAGAATCATCTCACCCACCTGACAACATGTTTGTTTCCTTTTGTGAGAGAATGGTGACCTTAGGCTGGATTCACACGATGGGTCATGGCTGTAGTTGAGGAAAATTTTTTTTTTTTACTAAATTTCAGGGCTAGGTGGAGAAGCACAGGCTACCTTCGAGTTTTTGTTAGCATTTTCCTGCTGTCACTCATTCTTGTTTCCATCTTGCTTCTTGGGAATTTTTGGAGGATGATGTTTTTTTTCTGGAAGACTTGTAAGGAATTTTAAAAAGCCTTAGTTGGGGGAAGTTGGTAGAAACTGTTTTTTCTGCTTTCATATGTGACCTTCTTCAGTTGCAGTTTATACACCTGTGACAACCAGACATCAAATCATAGAATCATAAAATCATGGGATGGCCCAGGTTGGAAGGAACCTTTCAGATCATTGAGTCCAACCATCAACCCAACTCTGACAAAAACCAGCCCTAAACCATCTCTCTAAGCTCTGTGTCTGCCCAGCTCTTAAATCTCTCCAGGGCTGATGTCTCAGCCCCTGCCCTGGGCAGCCTCTTCCAATGCTTGACAACCCTTTCAGGTTAAAAATTTTTCTTAATATTCACTCTAAATCTCCCATTTCAGGCCAGCTCTGAGCCAAGTGTGGCTGCTGGTATCAGCTCCTCAGATCTAGTATAGTCAATAATTAGGGCATCATGTATCCAAAGAACTAAATTCTCCTCTATCAGAAAATAAATCTTATTTGCATAATTTCAATTTTATTTCTTATTAGAATGCTTCACTCCCTTTCTCAGTCAGGCAGAGCAGTGTGGTTGCTTGGTGTAGTTCTCCAGTTCAGCCTGCTCAAAATATTTAGAAAGAAATATTTTTTTATGGCTTTTTGTTGTGACTAAACTGCAATTTCCTTGCCTCCTCTTCAAAAACTGTTGAAGACTCATCCTTTTAAGCATTTCTATACCTGTCCTGCATGCAGGTGTACCCATAAATCAGCCAGAGGAAGAAGCAGCATTTGCTCATTTCCAGTAGGGTTTGTTGTAGCCCTCCAGCTGTCTGCAGAATTTAATAATGTTCTTTGACAAAACTCTTCCTGCAGGCCTTAGATGCAGATACACCAGCAGCAGAAGAGGCTGCAGAAGGGCTGGGTCTCTCTGCATAGTTTGGATCTTGATCTGCTCTTCCACACTGCTAAAAGAAAGCACTTTACAATATCCCATTGTTAAATACTTTACTCCTCTGGCCACATGCTGTGACCACTAAGCAGGGAACAGCTTCCTTTGGATTCCCAAGTGCCCTAAGTTGATTTCAACAAGTTGCATATTATTTTTGGTTAGTCCAAGTTTCTATCATTTGGATCTAACTTATTAGTTGAAGTAAAGTCTTTAGGCTTAGATGGTTTTAACTGCTGTCAATAATCATGCGGTGATACAGTTAATTTAAAACTAAACATTTTCATAGGTTCTGAAACACAAATATTGAATTTATTGCTTTGAATACTTTTCTGGTAATAATATATGTTAGTAGCAAGTGAAATCTTGGGGAGATCAGTTTCTATTTATGCCCAGTCCTCTAGAAATCTGCCATTTTTCAGTGAAAACTTCTGGGAAAAAATTCAGAAGTTGCTACATCCAGTTCCCACATTTGTAAAGTGTTTTGTCCACAGTATTGATGTGTGTGTATTTTGGTGACTATTTTGGTGTACTTACTTTGGTGAATAAAACTTGAAAACTTAATGCAATAATATATTGCATTTATACATGGAAACAAATCCCAGTTCACTTCACACAAGCACTCAGGAGGTGACTGGTGGCACATCAGATGCCCAGCATTTTTATGGGCATTTATGCTTCCTGCAGCAAAGTTCAGAATTGGGAACTAAATTGCAGACTTCAAGACTTTCATGATTCTGAGAGGTTGGAACTAGATGATGTTTAAGGTCCCTTCCTACTCAAACCATTCTATGATTGTATGACCCTCAAGCACCTTTACCCTGTGTATCTTGGAATGCATTTTTACACTTCCAAATCTGACTAGTTCATGTCCTGAGTGTAGGAAGTAGCCTCCACCACGTGTACTGGTTGAGAGAAGATCTCTGAAGGTGGTTTAAAAAGATGCTGCAGATGATGATGATGATGATGGCTGTGGCCAGAGATGAGGCAGGAATGGTGGAATGCTCCAGTCCACTTCCATTATTCCTCTTCTGGTGCTTCTCTTGAGGTCCCTTCCAATTCTGTGAAAGAACTTGCCTTTGTCAGGTCATAAAGCTGCTTAGATTGTAACCACATCGCTCTCCTGGGATGTGGGCCTTCTCCTANTTGAAAACAAATTCCAGTTTACTTCACACAGGCACTCAGGAGGTAACTGGTGGCATGTCAGATGCCCAGCATTTTTGTGTGCATTGATGCTTCCTGCAGCAAAGTTCAGTATTGGGAACTAAATTGCAGATTTCAAGACCTTCATGATTCTGAGAGGTTGGAACTAGATGATGTTTAAGGTTCCTTCCTACTCAAACCATTCTATGATTGTATGACCCTCAAGCACCTTTACCCTGTGTATCTTGGAATGCATTTTTACACTTCCAAATCTGACTAGTTCATGTCCTGAGTGTAGGAAGTAGCCTCCACCACGTGTACTGGTTGAGAGAAGATCTCTGAAGGTGGTTTAAAAAGATGCTGCAGATGATGATGATGATGATGGCTGTGGCCAGAGATGAGGCAGGAATGGTGGAATGCTCCAGTCCACTTCCATTATTCCTCTTCTGGTGCTTCTCTTGAGGTCCCTTCCAATTCTGTGAAAGAACTTGCCTTTGTCAGGTCATAAAGCTGCTTAGATTGTAACCACATCGCTCTCCTGGGATGTGGGCCTTCTCCTACACATCCTTGCTTTCATCCTTACACCTGTATAACTGTAGTAGCGATTTTTATTATATTCTGAGCTTTCTGCTCCCCCTTCCCAAGAGTTTGGTGCGGGGTTTTGTTCCAGCTCCAGCCCTGATCTTTGCTCCTGTGAGGCAATGGGGACAGCTAGTGGCCGGCTGCTTAATGGCAGGGAGATGGATCAGATATTTCTCAGACTGACCTTACTCAGATGTCCAGGTTCTCTGTCTCTGTCGCTCCTGTTCCCAGACACAGCAAAGCTACTGGCTTTGAATTTTGGTTATGATGCTGTTTTTTTTTTTCTCTATTATTCCATTAATTGTAAAAGCTGTCTTTTAAAACCTGAAGAAATAAGAATCATAATGCTGGAAGGGACCTTCAAAGGCCATCTTGTCCAACCCCCTGCAGTGACGGGGACATCCTGCACTAGATGAGGTTCCTCAGAGCCTCAGCAAGCCTGGTCTTGGATGTCTCCAGGCATGGGGCCTCCACCACCTCTCTGGGTAACCTCTTCCAGTGTCTCACAACCTTCACGGGGAAGAAATACTACTATGGAATATATGATGGTTCCTAAAGTTACCTTCTACAGGAAACTTTCCATTTAACAGAGTGCTCAGAGGCCTAAAATGTGCTGCACTGTCGAGTTGGAGCTCGAGTTGTGAGCTTGGAGGGCTGGTGGTAGCTGTTACACTGGTACATCACTTCTGATGGAATCTCATCTGGCAGCTCCTCAGCTTGCTGGTATTTCACACCCGCTTCACGCCAGCAGAAGTGTCATACAAGGTGATGACAGTGAAGAGTGAAGAGCAGATCTGGAGTATTCCAGTCTTCAAGGAGTAGCTGTGTTTCTCATGTATTTTCTTTGTTTTCCTCTGAAAAGAACTATGCCAACCTCCAGGATGTCTCTGCTTAGCTCTCTGCTAAGCTGCTGTGTGACAGAGAATGGACACATCTGCATTGGCAGTAAGATGCAGCAGTGAAGTACAATGAACACTGAGAGGGATGATTCTCAGCACCACTAGTTTATTGGGTTACCTGGGGCTAACCAGAGAGTATGTGTTTCCATATTCATCGGTAAATTAGAAGTAATACTCATGACCTCCTGTAATAAGATAGAATTTAAGGAATTCCAAAAAAAGAGATCCTGTACAAGGAGTGGAAAACATGAATTCTTTCTTTCATCTCTTGTGAAATGAGTTAGCTAACATATGCTGACATATGTTNAGTGTGTGTCTCCATATTCATCGGTAAATTAGAAGTAATACTCATGACCTCCTGTAATAAGATAGAATTTAAGGAATTCCAAAAAAAGAGATCCTGTACAAGGAGTGGAAAACATGAATTCTTTCTTTCATCTCTTGTGAAATGAGTTAGCTAACATATGCTGACATATGTTTAGCCTTTAGGATGGCTGAACTAAAAGGCTGTCTCATTAGAAGACTGAAAATGTTGCTAGATCTGAGAAGAATCTCTCTTTCCCTAACTGCTAGTTCCATGATGCTCCGTGCTTTGAATTCTTAACACCTTGCAAGGCACTGCATCTCCTCGGGCTGTGTGACTCATGCCACTTACACAACTTGATTGAAAGAGGTGAAATCCTTGCAGCACAGCTTGATAATTCACCACTGACATAGGAAGAAACCAAGGGAGTCTGCTCAAAAAGCTTCCCCACAGCAAACTGGTCCTCTGGTTTTGGTGTGTTTGTGTATATATAACACTCTTCTGCCAGAGAAAATTTGCATGTCTGCAGCTCTTTGAAATTCAGAGAAAAACTTTGCATTATTTTTTTCTTTTACGGCCAAAATGAATGTGGATTGTTAAATCCTGTCTGCTGAAATTCTTTTCTCTCAGATGATGGTTCTGAGAGCTCTATGAATGCAGGTCTCCAGTTGCACACTCCGTTCTTTGCACTATGAGTACTATTATATTTGCTGCCCACAAACTGTATGTGGATTATTTTATCCTAATTCATAACTGACATAAAGAATTCATTTTGGGGGGTGTTGCTGTGGAACTAGCATGTTTCTTTCCCCCTCAGGTTGAATCATAGAATGTTGGGTGGAAGGGATGGACCTTCAAAGTCCATCCAGTTCAACCCCCTTCAGTGACAGGGACATCCTGTACTAGATCAGGTTGCTCAGAAGCTGGCCTTGGATATCTCGAGGCTTGATGGGGCCTCCACCACCTCTCTGGGCAGCCTGAGCCAGTGTCTCACCACCTTGATGGGGAAGAACTTCCTCATGTCTCATCTAACCCTGCCCTGCTCTGGTTTCAAGCCACTGTTCCTCATCCTGTGGCTCCATGCCCTGGCAAACAGCCCCCTCGACCCCCAACACCTTTCCTAGAGCCCCTTCAGGCACTGGAAGACCACTAGAAGGTCTCCTTGGAACCTTCTCTTCTCCAGCTCTCTCATCCTGCCCTCATAGCAGAAGGGCTTCTGTCCCCTGATCATCCTTGTGGTC
Source organism: Turnix velox (assembly GCA_013400935.1). Taxonomy (NCBI): domain Eukaryota; kingdom Metazoa; phylum Chordata; class Aves; order Charadriiformes; family Turnicidae; genus Turnix; species Turnix velox. The sequence goes on from VZTY01020381.1 coordinate 6,769, forward strand.
TCTGGACCCTCTCCATCAGTTCCATGTCCTTCTTGTGCTGAGGGCTCCAGAGCTGGAAGCAATGGGGAAAACATCTCTGGATGTGACAGAGCTCCAGCAGAGCAGACGTAGGGATCTACAGCTACATTTCAGATAGCAGAACAGTCACTCATGAATTGAAAATATTCACAGAAATAGCCTCTGATTAGAGTGATATTTTCCACTAGGTGGCACTTTCAATACACAGCACTGTCAAAGCCTCCGCAGCGGATTAAGTACCCGCTATTAGCTGCTATTCAAATCTGAAGTTCGTAATTGACCAAGCTAAAAAAGGATCAAGGCAGAGCTGCCTGCAGCAAGTTTCACGACTCCTTTTAATACTAACATTGATGAAATCCCCACCCCTAATGCGCTCTAAAAGACAATTAGCTCCAAATCCCTGCATTCCCCCTTTCTCCTCTGCCCCACCAGTCCCTCCCTAGAAACCCACGTTGTTTTCAGCTCACATCCCCACATTCAGTTTTGCTGTTCATAGAATCATAGAATAATTTGGGTTGGAAGGGACCTTCAAGATCATCTAGTTCAAACTCCCCTGCCTCCCACTTCACCAGGTTGCTCAGTGCCTCGTCCAGCCTGGCCTTAAACACCTCCAGAGAGGGGGCAAATTGTTGCATGTGTTTAGTTTCTAACAGTACAATGAATCTTGGTCTATTCTGGGGTACAGCAGCAGAACCTCCTTCCTCACTAGGAGTTATAAAACAGACAAATTCAGGTTCCTGAGAGAACTGAGCTGAGCCTCTTCCAGCAGCTCTTGTTAAGGATGCAAGTACAGTCTCACCAGCTGAAATACAGGAGTGGGTCTGAGTATTAAGCTCACACATGGTTTCTAGGTTTCAAAATCATCCAGTGAACTCAAAAAAAGAGCCTTTAAGCTGTTTATGCTGACTGTGCCCTTTAGAGGGAAGTTGCTCTAAGTAGCTGCCTTGCAATTAGCATGGTTAAAAATTCATTGTGAGCCAGATGAGATTATTAAAAATAAATCAAATACTTTTGCTTCACTCGTTCTCTTTCACTGGGTGCATTTCTGCAGATCCCAGGATAAAGTCGGGAGCTGGAAAAATTGGGAGTTGGTTGTTAAAACTCCCAGTGTCACCCTGAGAGAAGCTCTGAAGATTGCTGGTGTGGGTGGTCTGGAACTGTGTGGCTGTTGCTTCAAATGCTCAGCATCTGCAATGTAGAAGCAAACAAGATGTGTTTTAAAAATAACAATGTGTGGGCGCTGAATCTGTTTGTTTGGGAAGCCACCGTACCTGTCACTGCCCAGGGAGTGTGACATGTTTGATTGTAGCCTGGATGTGCTATGGAGCCTGGAGCTGGGAGGCTGTTACTCAGCTCCCTGACACTGAGTGACAAAGCTTTTCTGAAAGGGAAAAAAAAAAGCAGACGTGCTCCTCTTTTCTTCACACAAGTGCAAAGTGGGAATTGGTTCGGGTTTTTTAATGCGAGGAGAAATGGCACGTGCAATTTACTGCTGCAAGGTATTATTCAGAACAAAGAGCTGGGAAGGATTTGGATAAAGATGCAGTAATTACATGAGTCATAGGAAATACAATGCTTAAAGAATCTCAGGCCTTGTGTGCTTCAAGGTACAAATTGTCAGGGGTAGTTTTCCAGAATTGCCAAGTTTGGGGTTTGCTGAAGTTTCCTCTAAAGTATCTGTCTTGAAATTCTGATTACTTGGAAGACAGTATACTTGAATAAATACACCACTGCTTTCATTTTGCATAACAATCCTTGCTTCCACTCTTACAGCTGTATAATAGTATTTCATACATTTTACAGAGCCTGATATTCATGAAGATCAAAGTATTTTGCAGATATTTTCTATCTTTGTACTCCTGGCAGCTGGATAAGTATTTTTGCTCAAATCTAATCTGTTACACTGCAACTTCTATGGCTGCTGCTAAACTGAGCATAGGATAGTTTGGGGGTAGGAGATTATCTGCAGATACTTTTCTGAACTTTTTATAAATCCCTTGCCATAATTCTGTGGAGTAAAGATATTCTGAGAATAAAAAGTCGTGGCTAACAATGTTTATTTGCATGTTTGCTGGGCTTAGTGTCCTACATATACTCTTCCATTGTATCTCGACTTTGCTTTGCATATAATCCTTTTGAAGAGACACACGCAGAGTCCCCACTGTGTGGATTCTGGAAATTCTATTTTAATTACACCTTAAAATGCACAAGTGATGGGTCTCCAAAAGATATAGGCATTAAAATTGGAAGCAAATCTAAAGCAGTATAAATCTTCCTTTGGAGCCTATTGAGAATTTTCCTTACTTTAATGATGTGGAGAGGAAGGCAGTGTTCCATCCAGCTCAGTGGACTGGAACTGTGAAGAGTCTGAGCTAATTTACATGAAGAAATGCTAAATGAAGATAGAAATTCCATTGGTTTATTCTCTTATTTTCAACCCTGTAGCTGTAGACTGACACCTGAGTTTAGGTTTTGGAAGATTAGCCATTAGGAGGAACTTCTCTGTCATGAAGGTGGAGAGACACTGGTTGCCCNTCATGAAGGTGGAGAGACACTGGCTCTGGTTGCCCAGAGAGGTGGTGGAGGCCCCTTCCTTGGAGACATTCAGGGCCAGGCTTGCTGAGGCTCTGAGCAACTTGATCTAGTGCAGGATCTAGAAGGCCCAGTGAGGACCTCATAGTGACTTCTCAATACCTGAACGGGGCTACAGAAAGGCTGGGGTAGAACTTTTGAGTAGGGTCCAGGATGGCAAATTCGAAGAGGGGAGTTTTAGGCTGGAGAGAAGAAAGAATTTCTTTCCTGTGAGGGTGGTGAGACTCTGGAAGAGGTTGCCCAGAGAGGTTGTGGATGCCCTCCCTCAATCCCTGGAGATGTTTAAGGCCAGGCTGGATAAGGCATTGAGCAACCTGGTCTAGTGGGAGGTGCCCCTGCCCATGGCAGAGGGGTTGGAAGTAGGTCTTTAAGGTCCCTTCCAACCCAAACCATTCAATGTCCCCACTCACTGCAGTGGGTGGCATTAATGGCCTTGGAAGGTCCCTTCCAACTCTTAGTATTCTATGATTCTATTCTGCTTGTGTATCCATGAAATATTAGAACTCCGGGAGAGTCCTGTGGCCAATGGGGCAGAGATACCTTCCCCTTGAGAAGGCAGCAGGAGAGGGCTGTTGCATTGTGGCAGGAGATGGAGAGGTACTGTGTGACTAAACGGTGCCTGACGTTGCTATGGCAAGACATTTCTCAGCAGGCATCAGTGACAGAGGAAATCTCAAAGACACAGAGCAAATGGGATTATTGTACCAACAGGGTTAGTTCTACCAAAACTTTGGGACTGGGAAAGTTACTGAAGGTTTCTGCCCTGTCTTATTTCTTTGGTTGTCCTTACCTGAGCCCTCTGAGCAGTGAGGATACATGGATGGGATGAAAAATCCTACTGGGGTTGGAGGAGAAGGATACCTGAGGGTTTAAAATCCAGGTAATTATCACTACACTAGCAAAGCTCTCCCATAAACAATTTTGGAGGCCACACTGGATATCTCTGACTACCCCACTGGATTATTTTCCATTGATTTTTAGGTGCTTATTGTTCAGTGACACTGAGGGGAGGAGGGAAATGTGTGATCCATGGTTGCTAAGTGAATGCAGAGATCCTTTCCCATGGTTTTGCAGCATAAAGCATCAGTAGTCTCCCTGCAAAGAGCATTTGGTATCTTTGGTGATTAAAAAACTTTTTTCCACACCAGCAATAATTCTATTTATCATCTGATTTAGAGAGCTGCTCTAAGTCTGAGTATCTCTGACCCCTTTATGGATGTGTGAAGGGTAATTTTTGTCTCCAAAGTGTTAAATACCAGCTGGTTTTGAATCCAAGAACCCTGTGTAGGAGGCGACTCTACAGATGGCGATCTGGAGCAAGCCCAACCTTCTTTAATGAAGATTCAAGCATTTGCTGACTGATTTAGCAAAAGGCCCCTTTGTTCTGCTAAAGAACAATGCAGTAGAGTCTGCTCCGTGAATGGAGCCCACAGGTGTGCCTGCAAAGTGTTTCACTCCAAATTTGCAGCATTGAAAAGGGAGCTTTACAGGAATTCCATGACCAACCAACCATTTTAATAATTATAATTATTCCTGCACTATTTATTCTTCAAGTATCACACTGATTTTAACTCACAAGTGTTTTTTCCTGCCATATTTCCCTTTTTATTTTTTTCTGAACAGAGCTATTTCTTTATGTCTCAGAAGGTACAGGAAGGAGTACTTGAGGTTCCAGGCTCAGTGTGTTCTTTCTTTCTTCTTTTTTTTTTTTTTTTCTCAAAGCCATCCAACAGGATATCCCATTTTCTAAATAAATACACCATTTTGTTATTGGAAAACAGGAAGGGCAGGCCATGGAATGGATGGCAATAAAGATTGTTGCTGAGATTTCCTAACTTGGATCTCAAATTTTAGCAGAAAACTGTACAGAAATTAAAAAAAAAATCATGAACCTTCCTTTTTCAAGGTTTTAAAGGGAAAGAAATCCTATCAGGAAATGTTAGATGGAATCTCTTTTCAGCCTTTTATCTAAAGATATATCTTATCTGCAAACAATGCCACTTTAAATAGATACTAGCTTGTAAACATAAGGAGAGATCTTCTCTAAGCAGGGTTTGGATATGAAGTCTGACAGAGCAGGAATAAGAACTAAAGCAAGTTTTTATTCCATAGCAAGCAGCCAGTGCATCTTATTCCTATGTTTGTGGTGTGGATTTTTTTTTTTGGGGTTTGTTTTTTTTCTTCTTCTACTCCAGTCACGGTGCAAAAATTTAATGAACCATCTGCTGAAATACAGTTTTGCTCTGTAAATCAACAGGGGAAAATAGCAGCCTCTTCCTCAGTTCAAAGCAGTATTTTCTCATTTTAGTGACAAACCTTTTCTTTTTTTAGCTCCTTTTTGATTTCTAGAGCCTGAGAAACAGCTTCTGAAGGATCTGTATTCTTTACTAATGAAACCATCTTCACTCAGACCAGTGAGCAGCCCCCTTGAGATGATCATAGAATCATAGCATTGAAAGGGACCTTCAAAGGCCATCCAGTCCCACTCTCTGCAGTGACAGGGACATCCTGTACTAGATGAGGTTGCTCAGAGCCTCAGCAAGCCTGGCCTTGGATGTCTCCTGGCATTGATGGGGCCTCCACCACCTCTCTGGGCAACCTGGGCCAGTGTCTCACCCCCCTCATAGGGAAAAACTTCTTCCTAATCTCTAATCTAAATCTCCTTGAGCCTAAATCCTCTTCTACCTCTAAAAGAAATCCAAGTAAAAACCATAATTTTTTTTTAAGGTAAAGGATACTCAGCCTTTTCAATAGAAAATCAAATATAAGCAGCTTTTCTTTGGAATGAGATGAACCTCTGAGTTTCTGACCTCTTGTGGTCAGTTGTGACACCGTGGTATTTATTTTGATGATTTGAGCTACTGATCTTACTCAGACTTGAAGTCCTGGCCTAAATTCAACACAGGTCACATAGGCTTTTATTTACTTATATTCAATCTCAGGAGGAAAAGTGATTCCTAAACAGTCTTGGAGTTCAAGTGAAGAGAAATCAAACTCCATACTGTACTTGCATATTGATTCTGAGTACAAAGTAAGTTTATCTGAGCATTTTATAAACTAAAACTGAAAATCTGGATAGTTATTCTTTATTTTTAATTTCTTTTTGTGTATAATGTTAGCATGAAGTTGATCTGTAACAAACTAACAATGATTAAGCAAAGTCCACTGCTTGTTTTGGTGAATACCTTCATTTTCTCCAGAGCAACATGCTTTCTTCTAGCCTGCTCAAACACCTTCCCACTTTGCATCTGTTGTTCTTTGCACCATTGCTGTTGATATAAAAAAAAGGTAAAAATAATCATGAGATTAAAAATACCCTTTGATTTGCAGACTTTAATAAAAAATTCACGTTTAAAAATCTTTAAATAGCTGTTCGATCGAACTGATGAATTCATAGAGAATATCCAGGAGAAACAATTACTTGTCCAAATTGTTCTGATCAATTCTGAGTCTTCAGGACCAAAAGACAAGTTGAGAAAGTAGCTGCTTGATGTTTGTTACCTTCTGCCACCATTTACCTACCAGAGATCTGGTGTCATTGCCCAAAATAGTCTTCTCTCAGCATCTCTCTCGCCTTAAAAAAACCTGCAAATCTCTGCAGAGAGAATAGCAAGAAAGGATGTGGTGCAGTGATGTGAGATCTCCTCAGCATACAGATAGGCTTTGGCTATTCACTGTAGAGATCTGTTCAGCTGAAGTGATGGAGACAGAGATAAAGGGAATCACAAAACAAAAACAGCTTTTTTTTTTCTTCCTTTTTCCATTTAAGCAAGTGTTTTTTTGGAAGATGATACCATTTCCCTGCACTGCTCTTAGGACTGGTTTCCACTGCAGAGCAGCTTCACTATTCATCTGTGGCTGAATTTGGGAGTGATGCTCCAGAGCAGGCATTCAGTAGGAACAGCAAAGACAGACTCTGTACCTAGTCTTAATTTAAAGCTTGATTAACTTGTTAACAGGATTATATAAAGGGGAAGGCACTTAGTGAACCAATGATGTCCTTTTCAATCCTGTGTCCCCACATCATGGAGCATGTGTCACCAGTAATTGCCAAGAGCTTATAGAGGGCACAAAAATACTTGTAAAACTAAACTTGGGATGGCACACAGATTATATAATGATAACATCCATGTCAGGGGCTGTAAAGACCTGTGTCACTCATGACTCCACTGCTTCCAAGTCAGATGTTGTAGCAGTAGAACAGCTCTTAGAGAGGCTCTGGGAGAGGAGAAACAGGAATTGCCAAGAGCGCTGTGCCTGAAGAATTCACCATTTGTGTCTTTACACGGGGTGACAAGGCCCAGACTCCCTTTTTGGGGAGGGTTTCCCAGTGAGTTGGGGTTTTTTTCTCCCTTATGTAGTTTTGAGAGTGAGGACTCCACTTCCCACAGCCACTTCCACATTCACAAGGCATTTCAGTACAAGTCCAGAAGATCACAGAATCCTAGAATCATTTAGTTTAGGTTTAGGTTGGAAGGGACCTTAAAGACCATCTAGTTCCAACCCCCCTGCCATGGGCAGGGACACCTCCCACTACACCAGGTTGCTCAATGCCTCATCCAGCCTGGTTTTAAACAC
>VZTY01020381.1:18203-52706 GCA_013400935.1 Turnix velox
CTTTTTTTTTTTTTTTTAATAAAAGAAAATGGGAGGAAATTCCAGTTGAAAAGAGTTCACGCAAATGCACACTAGGAGGGAATGTTGCCCTTATGGTAATGTTGCTCTTTGCCTTTGTAATCAGGACTATTTTTATATAACCCACCACATTTTTTTTTCCTCTTTGGTTTTTCAGATATTGTTTTCACTGTTTAAATTTGTATGTATGAGGCCATGCATATGGCTACATACATAGTAATGTAGCATAAAGGGTAGAAAGAAATGCTCTGCAGAAGGAAAGAGATTTGCTGTTATTCATTTGTTAAAATAAGATGATAAAATTGTTCTAAAGGAGGCAAATTAATTTTTTTTCCATATGCCTTTGTGCTGTTCACCTTGGGGAAAATGAAACAGAATGCTCTTGTGATTATAGAAGTAGCAGAGAAGTAGGATTACTCTGGTAGAACTTAAACTTCTGCCACTGTAATTTGAACCTATACTTTTACTCTTTCATCTAATATTTCTAATTTATAGTCCAAGCAGGCTTTAAATACTTAGAGTTATTTATCAGTGAAGTCATCACCACACATGGAATTAGCTCCTAATGAGATTATTAGGCCTGTGTTTTCCTCTTTAATGAAGGCAGTATGAGAACTTTAGGAGACTGAGTTACCACAGGAGGTGTGTGGTGTTAACAGACCACTGCCTGAAAAACCTCCACATTCCTGTTTGTGGCACAGAGATTTGTTGAATGACGTTTATTGACTCCTTCCTTGCTGTGTACAAGACATTGTGAATGTGGCAATTTCCTTAACAGCTTCTTGTCCCTTGGAAGCAAAATTAAAACTGGAAACCCATCAGGAAGATGATTTGCAGTGCAGCTCTTGAGTGCCAGCACATTGCAGTTCCATCACATACAACTGTGGTAGTTTCTGCATTGAGGGTTCCTGGAAAGCTGATAAAATTAAGCCTCAACTTCTTGGAAGAGCCCACAAAATGGCTGCTGTAGCCAAATGTCTCATGTCACAGCGAATGTTTGAGAAATCACTCTTTACCTGAGAACACAGGATGCCACCTCATGCCAGCAAACTTAGTGTCCAGCATTTTGGAGTAACACAGAAAGGTGCAAAGAGTTGCAGAGAGGATGAAAATGTAATAAAATGACTTTCTGGGAAAGTTTCTTTCACAAGTTCTGACTCTGAATGCCAAGGGCATACTGTTTCTCCTTTAATATTGCATTTCTTTGACCCCTTCTAAATGTGGATCTTCTAATTATCCACACAAACGTTCAGCTCTCTCTAAATTCCTGCAGGTCACCAGCTCTGGCTCATAATTCCATGAGTCACTGCTGAATATGCACAAACGGTGGTAGTTAGGACAGTCTGACCCTTAGCTTCCAGCACAATCATGTTCCATTCTCATTTTTATGAGATTGCTTCAAAGAAACCCTTTCTCTTGGAGACCCCATGCTGTTCTGCTATTATTTGAAATTATAAATGTATTTGCTTTTCAAAAATGCAGTGGGTTTGCTGTGGAAGTGGTAGAAATGCAATCCCCAGCAGAGCTTTGTTGAGGAAAAGCAACAAGGGCTGGATCCAAGTCCCTTATTGCCCTTGTCCCCACCTGAGCTCCACAGATGTGGCCAGTGCTGAGTAATTTGCTCTCAAGCACCTGTGAAAAGGGAGGGGTGGGCTCAGAATTGCTCTGCAGTTGGGTTCAGACTGCTCTGGAAGGTTCTCCTGCTTGGGTATGTAGAAAAAGTATTAATTTCTTGTTTAATTAATGGTATTAATAGTGGTGGGAGAGTTAGAAGTTGAAGAGATATGAACAGTGGGATTGAGGGCACCCTCAGCAAGTTTGCAGATGACACCGAGCTGTGTGGTGCAGTTGATATACCAGAAGGAAGGGATGCCTTGACAGGCTTGAGAGGTGGGTCTATGCCAACCTCATGAAGTTCAACAAGGCCAAGCGCAAGGTCCTGCACCTGGGTTGGAGCAATCTCAAGCACAGATACAGGCTGGGTGGAGAATGGACATTGAGCTGTTTGGAGCAGGTCCAGAGGAGGCCACAAAGATGATGAGAGGGCTGGAGTGACTGCTTTATAAAGACAGGCTGAAGGAATTGGGGTTGTTCATCCTGGAGAAGAGAAGGTGTAGGGGGAACCTCATAGGAGCTTCTCAGTACCTGAAGTGGACTACAGAAAGGCTGGGGTAGGACTTTTGAATAGGGTCCAGGATGGCAGGACTAGGAGTAATGGATGCAAATTGGAAGAGGGAAGATTTAGGCTGGAGAGAAGAAAGAAGCTTTTTGCTGTGAGGGCCGTGAGCCACTGGAAGAGGTTGCCCACAGAGACGGTGGATGCCCCCTCAGTCCCTGGAGCTGTTTAAGGCCAGGCTGGATGAGGCACTGAGCAACCTGGTATAGTGGGAGGTGTCCCTACCCATGGCAGGTGGGGTTGGAACTTGTTGTTCTTCAAGGTCACTCCCAACCCAAACTATTCTACGACTCTAGGAAAGGCAACAAGGGCTGGATCCACCTGAACTCCAGAGGTGTGGCCAATGCAGAATAATTTGCTCTCACCACAGCTGTGACATGAGAGGGGTGGGCTCAGACTTCTCTGGAAGGATCTCCTGCTCAGGTATGTGGGAGAAGTGTTCATTTCTTATTAGTATTAATGGTGTTAATAGCGGTGGGAGAGTTAGGAGTCAAAGGTGTTATAGGTAGAGGGTGTAAACCTTGCTGTTTGAGTAGCTGCCCTCTTTCATCCTCTTTTCACACCTCTTGTTTCATACTTTTTTCCACACCTTTTCTTTCATATTCTTTTCACACTTTTCACTAGAAGCTTCTCACTTAATTTCCAAATGTTTAAAGCAACAATTAGATGATGCTCTGAGTTATTTAGAGGCACAGAGCTTTTTGTGGACAGATTTGGATCCTGGTGAAAGGGCTGTGTGACCTCAGCCTGTTTAATTCCTTTTTATTTACAATAACAAAGTCCCAGAGGCAAAAACCATTGTTTGTGTTATTTTGCTGAGTCTCTGCATTTATATGAGCTTCTGCTGGGACACGTGGAAGCAGAAGTAACTGGATAAATTTAGTCTATTGCTGTAAGGTCTCAGACAAATGGATTCATGTGCTCAGCAGCAATATGAAGTCTTTCTAACCTGTGATCTTGTAGGTATTAGAATTGTGTGGAGTGAAGGTGGCAGTGAATCAGGTGTTGCCCTTCAAGAGTAGTTTTGGTGAAGTCTTTCAAAACAATGTATTTTTCTAGCTCTTTTCAGGCTGAAGCACTATTCTCTGTAAAATTCCTTACAGAAATAAAGGGTGTTTTGCCCTGCTGTGGCAGGCAGCTGCTTCCAGAGTGCAATGTGGCTTCAATTACTATGTGGCAGTTGTTTGAGGAGATTAGGTAGAGCAAATGGTTTTCAGTGGAAATGCAGGAGGAAGTAAGACAAAATAATCATAGAATCAGAGTGTGTTGGGTTGGAAGGGACCTTCTAAGGCCATTGAGTGCTCTGGATGTCTCCAGGGATGGGGTCTTCACTACCTCTCTGGGCAACCTGCGCCAGTGTATCCCCACCCTTGTGGGGAAGTGCTTCTTCCTAATCATAGAACGTTCTGGGTTGGAAGGGACCTTAAAGATCACCTAGTTCCAACCCCTCTGCCATGGGCAGGGACACCTCCCACTATGTCAGGTTGTTCAATGCCTCATCCAGCCTGGCCTTAAACACCTCCAGGGATTGAGGGCGCATCCACAACCTCTCTGGGCAGCCCCCATTACCTTGGTCCACAACATTTGTGATTCTCATCCCTGTCCACCTGCTCTCCTTGCCTTACCCCTGCTTGTTTTTGGAGTTCTGCTACGTGCCACGATGGCTTGTGACATTCTAGCTTGGGGCATAAACAGTGGAAGGCAGGATTTGAAAAATATACATGAATAAAAGGTCAAAACTCTCCCNACCTTCTAAGGCCATTGAGTGCTCTGGATGTCTCCAGGGATGGGGTCTTCACTACCTCTCTGGGCAACCTGCGCCAGTGTATCCCCACCCTTGTGGGGAAGTGCTTCTTCCTAATCATAGAACGTTCTGGGTTGGAAGGGACCTTAAAGATCACCTAGTTCCAACCCCTCTGCCATGGGCAGGGACACCTCCCACTATGTCAGGTTGTTCAATGCCTCATCCAGCCTGGCCTTAAACACCTCCAGGGATTGAGGGCGCATCCACAACCTCTCTGGGCAGCCCCCATTACCTTGGTCCACAACATTTGTGATTCTCATCCCTGTCCACCTGCTCTCCTTGCCTTACCCCTGCTTGTTTTTGGAGTTCTGCTACGTGCCACGATGGCTTGTGACATTCTAGCTTGGGGCATAAACAGTGGAAGGCAGGATTTGAAAAATATACATGAATAAAAGGTCAAAACTCTCCCAGGAAAGAATAAAAAGGTTTTTTTATTATTATCTTTTTTCAAATTCATGGTCATGAAAAGCAAATTAACCTTTGGGTTTTTGAGGAATGTGCTGTGACAATGGTCCAGCTTAAAAATAAACAACTTCGACTCCCAATAGAGTATGTATAGCTGCCCAGGTTAGCTCTGAGGATCACCAAGTGTGTAGTCCTGGCTTTAAAAAGCCATAGTTCATTTGTGGAAGCCTGGAAGGGCAAAAGGCACAGACCCATGGGTGGAAGTTGCAGGATTAATTCTCTTTAATGCATTGGGATAACATGAACTGCATTTCCCTTTTGGTCTCTTTGATCTTAAAACCAAGAATCTTTTACATCAGATCATGGAACATGTTGGGACCTTCCAAGGTCATCTAGTGCCACCCCCTGCAGTGACAGGGACATCTGTTGGAGCGGGTACAGAGGAGGGCCATGAAGATGGTGAGAGGGCTGGAGCACATCCCTTCTGAGCACAGGCTGAAGGAGTTGGGGCTGTTCATCTTGGAGAAGAGAAGGCTCCATGAGGGACCTCAGAGTAGCTTCTCAATACCTGAAGGGGACTACAGAAAGGCTGGGATAGGACTTTTTAATAGGGTCCAGGATGGCAGAACTAGAGAGAGGGAAGATTTAGGCTGGAGAGAAGAAAGAAGCTCTTTGCTGTAAGGGTGGTGAGACACTGGAAGAGGTTGCCCAGAGAGGCTGTGGATGCCCCCTCAATCCCTGGAGGTGTTTAAGGCCAGGCTGGATGAGACATTGAGCAACCTGGTGTAATGGGAGGTGTCCCTGCCCATGGCAAGGGGGTTGGAACTAGATGATCTTTAAGGTCCCTTCCAACCCAAACCCTTCTATGATCCTGCACTAGATCAGGTTGCTCAGAGCCTCAGCAAACCTGGCCTAGGATGTCTCCAGGGATGGGGCCTCCGCCACCTCTCTGGCAACCTGGGCCAGTGTCTCACCACCCTCATGGGGAAGAAAATAAATATTCTGGAAGTAAGGGCAAAAGAAGTTACCTACCCTGGCCAAGATCTAAGAGAAAATTTTAATTTTTCCACTTCCTCGCCTTATACTTCTTTCCCCAAAATTCCTTCCCGAGACATGCCATGACGGAGCACTTCCCCCAACTGTAACTCGGGCTGTGTGTGATTAATAATTCACAATTTGTGCTAAAAGCAAATCAGAGTTAATTTTGTATATTTGCTTTCTATCATTTAATAGTTGAATTTCCCCATGAAGGAGGCTCCCTATGTCCTGGCACGCCATGACTCACGCCTTATATAAGTAACTAAAGCATTTGATAGTTTACAGAGGAGAACGTTGTTGCTCATTATGTGGATGAAAGGGGATTGCTGCATTTCCAGTGACATGTATAATTTAGACACTTATTTCTAGGACCGTTTGGAACAGGGAATGAAGAGAAACTAAAATGTTTGAAGTGACTTGAGTGCTTCATCGTTCTTAATCTGACTGGCAAAATACACAGACCAATAACTTTAGGACAGGGCTAATGGAAGAATGGCTCTAAAGCTCTGACATGCTTTTTTTTTTTTTTCCCCTTAATAACAGTATTTATTTTAAGGCCTAAGTAGAAAGTAGTATTTGTCAGTCTGTAAAAAAAGATCTGCTAAGATTTCTTTTTTTTCTGCCAGTGCCACCAAAAGTGATGGGGAAAATAGTATTTTAGACCGTTTGCTGCACTTCACTACTGGTGGGAGAGTTTTTCCCCCTCCACCTTCTAAATTTTAGAGCTTAACTACAAAATAGTGTGTATTGAAGAAACAATGTTAGTGTTACTAACAGTAATTCAATAACATCACTGTGGCTGTCTGTGAGGAAATACTTGTGTTTCCTTCAGTACATTATCATAGAATCATAGGATACTTTGGGTTGGAAGGGACCTTAAAGATCATCTGGCTCCATCCCCCCCCTACCATAGGCAGGGACACCTCCCACCAGACCAGGTTGCTCAAAACTGCAACATTTTCCAGCCAAAACTGGCTGACTGAAAACATTTGAAGGATAAGGAGTGAGGAGCACCTCACCCTGGGCACCCATCAGCCATTGGGGTAAGGTAAATAAAAACTTGTGGAATTTAAATCTGACCAATCCCCAAATGCTCTGCAAATTTTCTTCATGGATTTCTATGCCCTCGTGAGCATCTGTCTTACTTAAGACCTATCTTCCATCTCAGTCCCATCTATCTTTTTTATCTTAAATTGAACACTACCGCACTTTGTTACATGGACTGTTCTTGGTGGCAGCTGGATTTATCTGTTTCTCCAGAAAACTGGGCCAATGTTTTCTGAGACCTGGGAATCTTTAGAGCAAATGTGGTGCCTCAGTCCCTCTGAGCAGTGACAAGGTGGCAGACTCCTGTCCTGAATTTTCATCCCCTGTAGAAATTCGTATGAGATCTATGCTTTGTAGAAAATCTCTTAAAACTGGTGCATTATTTATTTATATCCTGCTTCAAGGACAACACTTTTCAAGCCAAGAGATGACACAAAGGAGCCCTGGGCTGTATAAATATAGAATCTTTTTTTTTTTTTTTTTTGGTTAATAGATACAGTACAATTTTGGACTACATAAGAAAGCATTGTTTTCAGTGCATACATTCTTCAGACAGACAGGAGCAGGGCAGACAAATATTCCTTCGTTTTTTGAGTATGATGTAGCACTTAATTTCTTTAAGTCCCTCATTATTGGCTTCTCCCAGTTTTCATTAGCTGCTGTGACATCTCAAGGTCTAAGGAGAAGTGGAGTGATAAGGATGTGCTGAATCTTGTGGCACAGGACAATGGGTCACTGCTCAATGCAGGCCAAGTCTTCCTGGAAGCACAACCCTTGTGGCATCATGTTTGCTTGGGGTCCCAAATCGCAGAATGTGTTGGGTTGGAAAGGACCTTCAAAGGCCATCATGTCCAACCCCCTGCAGTGAGCAGGGACACCTTCCATATCCTTGCAGCTAGAGCAGGGCCACATCAAATTTGTAAAGCAAGATGAGACGTGACAAGGCAATGCCAATTCTCAATGTGAGGATCATGGAGGAGATATTTCCTAAACTGTTGACTGGCTGGTTACAGGCTGATGAATGTTCCTACAGAGAGTACAAGAGTGTAAATCCAAAGAGGGAAAGATGCTGAGGTTATCCTTGCTGTTTGCCAAGCAGGGTGACTGAAGGGGAAGGTTTGAATTAGTGTGTTAATTAAACAGAGTGGTTTGCATCTACAGGCAGCCCTAAATGTATCCATCTTCAGCATTCAGAGGGTTCAAATCTCAGTGGTTTTGTCTGAGATTTACTCAGACTTTAGGCTTATGTCTGACATTCCTTGATATCCTGAGCATGGGCTCAGCATCCTGGTTGGAACAAACTCTAGTTAGGGTCAGTTGGAAGAACCCAAGAGAAGCCTCATTGCTTGAGAAAGAACTAAAAGAAAGATGGGATTTATGTAGCCTTTGTTTTGCTTTAGAAACTAATACTGGCAAATGAATAGAACATGAAGCTTCTGTCCTTCAGGGAAGGATACAGAGAGGCTTCCTGACAAACCAATATAAACTGGTTTTCTTTACCTGTACCGGAAGTAAATTGTAATATGACAAAATCTCACTTTATATGATATAGTTCAGCCTCTGCAGGCACAGAGTATGCAGGAAACAGCAGAGAGAAATGAGCCCTAGACCTGATCTTAGTCAAAAGGCAGAGAAAAACAATCCAAAGGGACTGTGAAAGACAAATATCAAGAAACAGATGAAAAAGAGAGAAGATGGGAAAACAGACTGTTAACAAACACTAGCCTGCAGGTGAAGGCACTTACCCTGGGACACCCCTGTGGCTGGTGGCTGCTGGAGAGTAGACAAGGTATTTCTGCAGCAAGCTTTGAGTTCCTCAGCTCTAAGCCTTTGGGGTTACAAGAGGATGAAAACAGTAGGAGTGAGCACCATTGAAGCAAACAAAGGAACATGTTAGTGCCAGACACCACTGAGCTCAGTCGGGTTAGATAAAGCAGGTGGCTGACAGGAGGTGAGTGAAGAATCCCTGAGAAGTCTGAAACAATAAAAAAACATCACATCACTGAANGTGTTTAGTAAGAACACTGAGCTCTGCTGTCTCTGGGTATCCCTCTTTTAACTAAAATGTTACAAATTTTTATTATAAATGAATCACTATATTTGTTTCTACTGCATAAAACTATATACAGGGCTGTAAGAGAAGAACAATAATTAAATTAAGGGAGGAGAGAGAAGGACAAACAAATATTAGTAAATAACATACAAGAAGTGTTCAATAATACTTTTCAGGCAATACTTTTGCTTGTTACATTTACTATAAAGAGGAGGAAATCTTCAACTCACAAGTCACACACTAGAAGCAGCTGCCCCAAAATCTGTCACTTGCCATTTCCAGAGCACTCAAAGGCTCAAAGGTTCAGAGGATGTCTCTCCTCTCTGGAGAAATGGCCACTGATACAACTTGGGGTGGCTCTTGATTTTGCCACTGGAGAAGTATCCCTAATATCCAGGGGGCTGACCATGCCACCAGTGTCCTTTAAGTTCATCTTGAGCATTTGAGCCTGTGCTCTGTTTCCACATCATCTCTCATGATATTGAAAGGCTGACAGACATTCCCAAGAGCCCAAAGGGGACTTGGCCATTAGCAGATGCTTGGGAAGCCCTCTTCATATTCCTCTGCTCTTGGAGAAACCTCCACAGTTCAGCTGTCATCCAGTGGATGTGCTCATCATCACACAGCAGCATTTCCCATGCTTTTTCTCATACTTGTGGTTGGGTTTTTTTTCCTATATATCCTTATTTTTAAGTTCATAGCCAAAGGTTTTTAAGCGCTGTATCATTTACCCTACAGAAAAAGGCACAATTAGAAACCATCTCATGCTGCTGCCATTAGCAGTAAAGCCAGACAAACTGTCTACACCTTCATTTCTTTTCACCACCTGAATAAATTATTCCCAAAAGGAGTGTTGGATTATTTGATCAGAGCTATACAGAGTTAATTTACTGTTTGATGAAAAACTGATCCAATGAGCTTTTTTGGAACTCATTAGATGACTTTTTTCCCAGTAGTTTCTTCTGTTATATGCACAGCACTACATAATACACAGGTACTAAAATACAAAGAAGTGCAAAAATGGCCATAAAGCAGCTACAGGCCAAGCTGTGGAGCAGGTCCACGATGAGCAAGGGTCTCATGAGATACTGCAAGTGATTTCCTTTGTACTTTGAGCCTGAAGAAGGATGAATGCAGTTCCTAGAAGCCCATAATCCAGATGCTTTAGCATTCACAGTTATCATGGTACTACAAGGTTTGGGGCTTTGTTTCCCCCCCCCCTTGATAGTACCTGATGCTTGTTTGTGTTTCCTTCAAAGTAACCAACTGTAACCCATCATCCAAAAAGTTTTTCTTCACTGCTGTGAGGGGGTTCATGCTGTCTTTGCCAAGGTAATATCATTGTTTTGTAGGTATTGGATTGATTTTTTTTTTCTTCCTTTGGTTTGTAATCATGAAGAGAAAGGTTTGTGGGTTTTTTTTGTCGTTTTGTTTTTTTCCTCTGAAGAAATCCAATCAGTGTCAAGTCCAAGAAGAAAAGGGGCTTTGCAGACCTTGAAATAAGCTGCCCAGGGAGTGAGTCATGTACAGGTCTAGGCTTAGAACTGAGGTGTGAGAGCCTGGAGTCAATGAACATCTTTCTCATCCTTGTTTTTTTGTACTTCCAGCTTACATGCTTTTTTTTTTTCCTTCTAGATTTTTGAAGTCAACTTTGAGTGCTAAAAAACACGTTAAATGATGAAGATGATTTGCTTATTTTTGAAGTTGTTGAGTATGAACAGGGTACATACGAGCTAGCAGTCCCTGCAGCTTCTTGGTGGGGGACAATGAGCTTTGAATTTCTCAAATGTGAGAATTTGTGATCCATTCAGCCCTGTGTGACTGGGCTGCAGACAAAGCTTTGAATTACTGTGATGGGTTTAGGTGCAGGGAGCATTGCTCATCACACCAACATTTACCTTGGCAGGACAGTCAGGGAAAAAGATGTGTCCCACATGCTATATAGTTCAGCATGGGCTGGTATTCCCAGCATCAAACTGTTGGACATCTGCCAGGGAATCTGAAAGAAATGCTTTCTTTTTTCCTCATTTCTTTCTAGTGGGAAAGAAAGGAAACTTGAAAAAACTTGCTACCCTGCTGATGCCTTTAGGGTTTCTGTGCGTTTATGTTTGACTCTTGTGTTGTTAATGAGTGTTTTATGTGGGAAATCCTGTCTAGTTGAGCTTTAGAAGGTTCTTATTTAAGGCAGTAATTTTTGCCTTGCATTTGCTACAGGTGCATCTCCATCAAGGGTCCCTATTGCATGTAGGCTAAATAAATTGCTGTTTGGACAAAGGGAAAACACAGGGAAACAGATGGAACCACATCACAAGCCCCTATAGTCCAGAAGAGCAGCCTGTCTCTTAATGCACAAATATTCTCTGCTTTCTCTGTGCCATATCCTTTCTAGGAGAGTATCCTATGGAGTAGCTGAAATCAGTAAATTGCTAATTGCAACCAAAATATTTTTTGATTTCAAAACATTTCAGAGATATTTACTGAAGGTGAGGTCCCAAGTTGAGAATGGTGTTTCAATTTTGGGTTTTCTCCAAACCCAAAAGGTCAGTGCTTGTGGTTGCTTTTGATTGGTCCCATACAAACATCGTCTTAAAGGATCCCTGCAGGATGTGTGCAGGACCAGTAGAATCTTGTTCTCAGGACTGGCTTGATGTGGTTCTTATGGAATGAAATTTGAGTGATGGAACCTTGTAAATCTGCAAATGCAGTGACCAGTCCCAGCCAGGGGAGGAAGGAGTGGAAGCAGCTCTGTGTTAGAGCAATAGGCAAAGAGAATGCTCTTAAAAGGTTTCTATTCCCATTCAAGATGTGCCAGAGGAAACATAGACCATTATCCTGTCAGATTTCCCTTCTGTTTTTCTCCAGCTTCTTTTTCCAGGCTGGAGGCATTGCAGAATGGAGCCAGGGCTGGGAGGAGTGAGGTGCCCTGGGTCAGACTGGGCTGATTACACTGGGGGGGCTGAGTAGTGAATGACAGAGTTGTAATCTGGAGGTGGGCTGTGACATTCCAGGTTGGGATCCATTGGAAGGAGAACAGAATCTTCCAGTGTGAATTCCATGGTGTCCTCTTCTACCTGCACTGCTGGCTGGTACTTGACAGCATCATGATCAGATAAGATGGACTCTTTGCTCTTGCTGACAGCTCTCCTCCTGTTGAGAACAAACAGTATAATGTATGAGGGAGGTTAGACACTGCGAGAGGTTGCCCAGAGAGGTGGTGGAGGCCCCATCCCTGGAGACATCCAAGGCCAGGCTTGCTGAGGCTCTGAGCAACCTCATCTAGTGCAGGATGTCCTTGCTCTTTGCAGGGGTTGGACTTGGAGACCTTTGAAGGAACCTTCCAACTCAGTGCATTCTATGATACTGACTTTGTTTCTCATGAATGGTTAAAATTGTTTCTAAAAAAGGTAAATATATAAAGCAAATCAATTTAGCTTTGCAGCACCCTGTAAAAGGGTGATATTTTACAGATTGGGTAAGGGAAGTGAATTAGGTATTTCAGACAATTTGGTGCTTTAAAGGTAGATTCAAGAGGAAATCCAAGAGTCTGGCTGCCCTGTCTTTTCAGCTCACAGCATTTCAGTGTACTCTCTCTATCCTGGTTATAAAAGCACCTGTCCTATACAATATGCAATAACATCCTCACTCATTGTTCTGACACAGGTCAGCAAAAGTTTGACTTTTCTGAAAGCTTTCGCTTTTCTTGAAGTATGATAAAGGATGAAATAATTGAATATTCTATGGCAGGCTCCGATTCAAAAGTGGTAGCAAAAGCAAGAGTGTGCTGAATGCACTCTTGTGTTGTAGGGCAAAATCTCTCTTCTCTTCTTTAGCAGCCTTTTAAAATTACTGAGGAGTAGGGTAGAGAAGGGCAGTACTTTTCAACGTTACAACTGCTGGCCTGTAACTGATGCTATTAGGGGGAGCCAGCTTTCATTTTCTGCTGTCTGCTCTTATTATAGGTGATGAAGGCAGTGGGAGAGAAGCAACTCACATCATGTAGAGCAACCTCAATGTTGAAATTAGAAGAACCCTGGAGAGGATTTGAGCCACAAGGTGACCTGAGGAACAGCGAGTGTTGTGGAGAGGATAAAAAAGGTACTTTTTATAGACTACCTTAAGAGTAATGTGTTGTTAAACCTGTTTTCTGCCATCTGAGGATATCACTGGTAGAGGTTTGAGTAATTTAGGGCTGGTTCTCAGAAGGATCCCAAGGTGGGAAAGGCTTTTGAACTTTTCCACTTTGTTTAGGGACCCTTTAACTCAAATTTCTTTGGGAAAAGCCTCACAGAGTGGCTACTGAGTTGTTCATGTCTTGGCTCAGAATGACTTCTGTCTGTGCCTGAGGGAATTAAAAATCAGGCAGTGCTCAAGCCCTGTGTGTTTGTATTTGATATATGTTTGAAGGGGAAAAAGAAGCTACATTCTAATAACCCTAAAAAATTACAAATAACAGTTCATCAACTAATTGTAGAAGTCATTACACTTATTTGTACTGTGATGATGCTTATGATTCCCACCAGTTGACTGTGAATTCAGAGTGTGGTACTTTAGAGAGAAAGCAAAGTTTATTTTCCAGGAAACAGAGCAATAGTTAAGAGGCAGTGAGGAAGTGGAATAAAATTCCCAGCTAGGAAAAGTTGGAGGATCCAAGACACCAGCTGTTTGTGTTGTCATGTGCCAGTGATGGTGCAGCAGCATGAACTGCTGCAGGCTTAGGAGCAGGCTGATGCTTGTTGTGCCAGAATTGGAGTGTAGAGCAGGCCCAGCTCCTTTCAGCCAGGAGAGGGTAAATGTGTCTTGCTGGATTATGCTTCTGTAAGTTTAGAAGCTGCCTCATCTTGCTTCTGAATCTGGAACCTGTCAAAAGCTTCACTTTTCTCACAAGCCTCAAGCTGAAATCAAAGAGCTGGGAAATCAAATCATTACTGCAGCTGTTTATTGAAGTGAGAGGTGAATCGTTTCTCATAATCTAAATCTCAGGGTCGATGATTTGAGGAGGAATCACAGAGAAAAAGATGACTGTGAGGAGATCACCTTGTCCAGTGATGGTCACTAGTGCCATGTGTAGTGTATTCTCAGTGCTGTGGAGCAGATGTTATTGCTCTGCTATAAGATGTGTGAGTATTTTGCTTTCAGTAGGAAAAACTAATGGACTATTGTGTTGATGTAGGAATCCTGGCCTTGCTTGGAAGATTTATTTAGGGAAAGATGAGAAATTGGGCTGAGCTTTGCCAAGCAGAGCTGTTTGTCTCATTGACTACATTTTGTAATAACATGAAGGAGCTTCAGGGCTTTCTAACAGCTTTCAGAGGTGTTTAATGAGGCACAGAGGAAGGGTGATTAATTTTTTTGAATTTTTCTGCAATGAGAGAAAGAAAAGGGTTATTTTTTTTCTTCTAATAGTTACGACTGGTTCATGATTTGCTTTAATATAATTTAGAAGAGGTGCTGTGCAGCAAGAATTTAATTCCTGGTTCCCCTCTGGCACTCTCAGTCTGTTGGTAGTCTGGCACAGAGAATTCAAGAGTATGTTTTGAAATACTTCTAAATAAAAAGTACTGTTAGAATAAAGTTTTCACAGGCCAAAGTCACTCATTCATTAAGTTTGTGTCCCCTTGAAGTCAGGAGCTGGCCCTGATGCTGGCTCCAGCACTCAAAATGCAGAGAAAATGCTGAGACTAAGTTCTGCTCTTAATATTCTGAGATGAAACTTGGCACTGGGGTTATCCCATCACTAAATGTTGAATGCACTTCCTTGAATGCTAACTCCACTGTCATTATTCTGGTCAGTCTTTCCATCTCTCACTGCACCTTCTGTTGTGACTTTGTACTTCAACTCAGAGTTCAGAAATGGTTGGTGCAGTCTCTCAGGGGTCCCAGGCTCAGAGTATCAGATTCATCTTCAGTAAACTCTTGACACTGAAGCTCCGTAGTGTCTAGTGTTGCCAAATTTGAAACTCAGCAGTGAAATGAATACAAGATAAATAAACAGCAAGATTCTGGCAAAAATAAGAAATGCAGCCACCCTGGTTTAGAAAACATGTGAAACCTTTGAATGGTTTTGTTTTAGAAAAGAAAGATTGTTTGAAAAGGATCCAGGGTAAATGTTTTTGACAGAGAGAGATACACAATTAACAAGGATGACTTTATCTCCCTGATTAAACCAACACTCTCTTCTGACCTCTCCTAGACTATCTCTGTAGTCTTTTGAGGCTTGTTTTTCAAGTTAGCAGCACAGGAGCGCCGAGGGTTTTCATGTCCTCAAACAAGAGGGCATCAGGATGCTCTGTGAAAAATGCTCTTTGTGCCAACCATAGTCTGCAAGATTAACAAAAAAAGAGGCTGACAAAACAGCTTTCTCAGCTGGACCTCAAACACTCAGTGAAGGATGTGGCCAAGAAAAAGCACATCTCTGTCCATCTGATGGTAGTGGAGGTCCTGGCAGTATGGAGACTACAAATACAACTTGCTGCAGGGTTTGCTTTCACAGCAGATCTCTGCTAAAGATGCTCTTTCATGGTCTGGCTGGCACAGAATGTATCAGGTATCTCCTGATGAGTAGAATCCCTGTGGAAATGCTGACTGGAAGTGGGGAGAGCCCCAGATTGGGGGGGTGTCAGGCAGAGATACACTGAACCCAGCAGTGCTGGGTTACTTCACCTTCATTCCTGATAGCACTTGAGAAGATTTTCCTGGAAATCTCAGAAGAACAGGCTGTTAGGGAATTTTTGTGTTTCTGCATCTGGTTGGATGTTGATTTGTCTGATTTTACCAGAAAGGGACAGAGACAGAGAACTTGCCCCTGCCAACTATTTGCCCAAAAAGTGGGGGGAAACAGCAGGCAGAGGTGACTGACAGTAATCTTTAGAAGGGTAAATCCTATCAGGGAGGCAGTTTGTGTGTGTTGGATTTATGTCAATGTGACATCATGCAGAGAAGAGAGGTAAATCAGCCCAGGTAAAGCATTGCAGTAAATGCTGTTTCTGACATTTGAGCTCCTTTTTTTAGAGCTGGTGCCATTTGGTCTCCATAGTGATGCCCTCTGCTGTGCAGAGACCTCTCAGCATGTGCACAGATAAAAACACAGAGCCTGTGTCTACATCTCTGCTAATCTCCCAACAGGGACAACCCTGGGACAGCACTACAGAGAAAATCCTGCTGAACAACAGCATTCCTGAAGTCAGGCTCCTGCCCAGCAGAATCTGTAACATTTGAATGCTCCCTGATAGTGCTCAGACCTTGAGCAGGAGACAGCAGCTTCCCTAGAGAGCACCCTCTTGGTTTGTCAAACTTGATTCAGGGCATTTTGGAAGAAGAGTTAAACTGATTGATTGATTGATTGATTGATGAGACATTATGTGCTCAAAGCTGATGAAATGAGTTTTCTTTTTTTATTTTTTTTTTATCATGCAAATCCACAATTAACTTTCCTGTAACTTAAATGCATCAGTGCAGCGTTCCTTTGAGACCTGCAACTCTATTTTATGTTTTACTTCTTTCTGGAAGCAAAATTTACATTCTGGCTTTCTTGCACTCAAGAATACATTAACCAGAGTCTTTCAATCTCCTTCTAACTTAGCCAACCTCTCAGCTTTCTTTTTTTGTAATCAGAAACAAAATGGCAAATTTCAGAAGCTGTTTTTTTTTTTTTTGTGGTGGGAAAACTGTATTGGAAAAAGAAATATCAAAAAGTACTTACGCCAAAGCCATGATCCCATAAGGCCAAGAATGGATTTCCAGCCTCTTTGGGCTTTTTATCTCATCTGACGTCAGCACCATCCCGCTGTCTGACTCCTGAGCAGCAAAAGGAGAGGAGCATCAGCAGAGTGTTAAATGATCATGACAGCGTGAAGCTCTCTTAAATTAGAAATGGCTTTCATGGAGAGAGTGTGGGGAAGAATCACAACAGACCTCTATTAAAGTCAGGAGAAAAGGAAAGCCAAGGGACTAGTTAGAATGTCAAAATCCAGCTATTTTATTTAGTTGGTAATACTGCTTTTAGGAAAGTTGTGTAGAATTTCACTGTATAAAGTTGCCTCTGGCTACAGAGCAGAGCAAGAGAACACAATTTGTGCTTCACTGTGGCCTATTGGGGAACACTGCCATGTAATTGTCAGACAGAGAGATTGCCAACAAGGTGACAGACCATCTGTAGATGTTTTGTGGCATCACATACTGACACTGGATTAAGGCAGGAGCTCCCAGATACTTTACATAATCACAAGATTCCAACTGGGAATGTGGGGAGGGGGAAAAATCCATCCAAACTCTCAATTGTGTTCTACTTGAAGTGCTTAACACATAGGTATGGCCATGTGGGAGAAGAAATTAAGCCCATTCTTCATAATATCCTCTTATCAAGGCTGATGTTATCAGTTTTTATCCAGCTGTTCCTGACAATGTGCTGCTTAGCTTGAGAACATAAGAGTTGGTTTTGTGGTGATAAAGTTTTTGAGCTGTGTTTGTAAAGAGCACCCTTAAAACAAATACATCAAAAAATAGTTTGACATTTTCTAACTTCATACTGATGTTGTGCATGATGTCTGGATGCCATCTAGGTAGGACAGATGGAATATGAAAAGACAGGAATTTATAAAGAATATATCCAATTATAGTGACTAGGCTTCTCAGAGAAAAAAACAACCTAAATATGTGCTAGAAATACACTATTAGAAATGCTGACCCTTAAGGAAGTGGAAGTTTAGTATCATTTTTGTAAATCCGGGAGCTTAAAAGGCTCATTGTAATTTACAGAGTCACAGAATATCAGGGATTGGAAGGGACCTCAAAAGATCATCTAGTCCAATCCCCCTGGTGGAGCAGGAACACCCAGATCAGGTCCCACAGGAAGGTGTCCAGGTGGGGTTTGAATGTCTCTAGAGAAGGAGACCCCACACCCTCTCTGGGCAGCCTGTGCCACTCTTCTCTCACCCTCACCCTGACAATGTTTTTTCTTATATTTCTGTGGAACCTCGTGTGTTCCAGCTTGCACCCATTGCCTCTTGTCCTATCATTGGAGGTCATTGAGAAGATCCTGGCTCCATCCTCCTGACACTCACCCTTTCCATATTTATAGATGCGAATGAGGTCACCCCTCAGTCTCCTTCTTCAGGCTGAAGAGACCCAGCTCCCTCAGCCTTTGCTCATAAGGAAGATGCTCCAATCCCTTCATCATCTCTGTTGCTCTGTGCTGTGCCCTCTCAAGCAGTTCCCTGTCCATTTAATTATGTATTTTTTAATGAGCTTTCCAAAACTGTGTAATTTTGTTTTAAAACCGAGGTGGTGATTTTGCTGCACTTGAACTTAAATCTCAACATCGCAATTATGATCAAGCTGCTGTTCTACAAAGTGCTCTCTAAGTTCACAGACAGACACAGTCTTTGTTTTAAATAATTTTTAAGAGTGTTCAGTGGGGGGTTCCTTTGCATTACAATTACTTTGTGGTGCTGGAAAGTTCTGTGTCTGTCTGTCAAAGTCAAGAAAGCAAAAGACTTCAGTAGGGGAAGGGAATCTTTAGTTGATCTTATTTTACCATCAACTGATGGAAACAGGAAAAATTAATCCCAGCAAAAACAAAAGCTTTTATATTAAATGCTTTGGTGACTTATCAGTTGTTAATAAGATCAGTCTAGAAAATTATTTTCAAAGTGTAAAGTAAAATCCTAAATTAATTAAGTCTGTCAGAACCTTTGTACAAACCGCTTTTTCTCACTGGTTTTTATCTTGACTGTTTCCCTTTTAAAATACATGCTCCAGAAACAATTCATCCCAGTGCTGCTTTGCATTCTGCTTACAGAAGAATTGTTAAAAGAATATCACCAGAGCCCAGAGATAAGCAGTACAATTGCAGGAAGGTGTGGTAGAGAGAGCTCTTTCAGGCCACTATTTGAAATAATGGCCTAATCAGTATTAATATCTCAATAGGTGAGTTAATTTTAGTAACCCATGTGCACTTATTTTGTCCAAAAGTACATCACACCATAATTTTGCTTTAAAAGATCCTCACTGAAATATCACATTTATTTATGACCTGTTAATGTATCACTGCCCTTTTTTTGAAACTCCCCCCCCCCATCTAACTTTAAAATGCCACAAAGAGGGAGCATTTAGGGAAGGAAGGCTCCTGCTGGCAGCAGTAATCTCTTACTGATACAGGATCTATCTAGTAAATGTCTTTGTGTGATTCAGAGGGACAGATTTTTATCCTGCAAGAGGAAAGATGCAGGAGGCAGAGAAAATTCTGAGCCTTCTAATCCCCAAAATGCACTGATAAAAGGCACAGAAATAACATCTGGCAAAATGCTTGGGTATAATGGGCCTCAGTCTGTGCTAAGAAGAAAACAGATGAGAAATAGGCTATATTTGTCAAGGACAAAAAATGTGTTCAGGGCAAGTAGTAGCCAGAGATGAGTCCCTTCTCAAATTGTGCTGAATGTCTGAGAGGGACACTCATCTGGGGCAGAGAGGACAGTTCCAGTGGAGACAGACTGGCTTCTTGCTATAAAACTCTGCACATCTTTTCTTTATGGTCCCCAGCCATGTTGTACTTGCCCTCTTCCTCTGCAAAAATGTCTCCTGAGGGCTTCATGCTTCCTCCCTAAACTTCCATCTGCTTTAAACAGGGATGCACTGCAAAGATTCCCTCCTTCGTGGCACAGAATCTGTCCCTGAGGCAAGTGGTGTGGACTGCACATGGCATAGAGGAAATTCATCCCTTGGGTGGGGCTTTTTGTTTTTCTTTAGTAAGGAATTAAAAATTAGAAAAAACTCCCCCAAACCCTCTATGGTTGGAATCTGTCCTTTCAGTGGATGCCAACAAGCAGAGCCATGGGTTTTGTGACAAAACAAGCTTTTGTTTGCCACAGGACTGCTAACAAAACATTTCAGCACACGTCCACCCTGCAATGTTATTAAACTGGTGACAAATATGAACATTTAGAGTGAGGAAAATGTAGGGTTCAAGCCCTTTGTGTGAATCAAGCAGGGCAGGATCTTAAATCTTAGTCTTGTCTATCTAGAAGTGAGCACCCTCACCACCAGCAAGTTGTTGCTGTCTCAGCCAGCCAGAATGTATTCTGGACACATTTCTTTCACAAAGCTCCACTTCAAAAAGCTGCCATTTTCTTCTGGTGGACAAAACACATTGCAATGTGTTATATAAACCTCCTTAGCCCAGTCAAGGCTGGGATGATTATGCATGAGCTTATCTTTGAATTATTTGTTAGGATAAAACTAAGTCCCTCTTTGTTGTCGCACAGACCTAGGTGTGAGATGCTGGGGCCAAATCTAGTGT
This sequence comes from Turnix velox, assembly GCA_013400935.1. Lineage (NCBI taxonomy): Eukaryota > Metazoa > Chordata > Aves > Charadriiformes > Turnicidae > Turnix > Turnix velox. Next base: position 38,038 of record VZTY01020381.1, read on the forward strand.
GCTGTGTAAAGCTTTTTCTTACCAAACAGATTTCAAAAGCTCTAATAACTGTTCCTGCTGCTGGTGACAAGTGATCTGTGAAGCTGGTGGGGGAGGATGCAGTCACCTCACTTACCTCATGCATCACTTTCTCCTTTTCCACTGGCACCTCATCAAATGTCTTCACGCTCAGTGGCCTCTTCTTGCTGTTGTTCCTGAAAGCCAGAAAGTTGAGGGGTCAGCATGAAACTCCAGCAGATGCTGCACCAGTTGGTAGCTCAATTAACATCCCCAACACAGCTCAGTTTCCTGGACCAGCTTTCTTTTTCCATCTCTTGTAGCTAATAAACACTACCCTGACAAATCTATGCAGCTCCCCAGTCAGAGAGAACAACAAGCAGCACCAGCTCCATCAAATCTCCCTTCCCCTTCCTATATATATATTTTTCTTACCCAGTTTCCAAGGTGCTCCAGCGATTGACACCCTTGTTCAACTTCTCTTCCACGGGGCAGGTTTTGGCATTAGATTCTCCATCAGGACACAAGGTGATGTTCAGTGGGATGTAGTCTTTTCCATCCTGTAAAATTAATAACATAAAAGATGACAAAGGTGGTGCTTTCATACTGTACCTCAGACATGAAAGGTTATTGAATTTTACAGAGATTTTTCATGGAGAAAGGACTACATTTTATTTTAGCTTTCACTTAAGAAGTTTTTTCAGAGTGATTATGATGTTGTTCACAACATGTGGAAGGTAGAAGGCATCTTTTTATCCAGAATTTACTGCGTGTGAGGCTTTGTATGAGGAAAATGGTGCACTATGAGAAGCAGAATGGCTGGAAATGGCCTCTGAATGTTCCAGGACTCATCTGCAGTTGGTGTAGTTTCTCTTCAAGGCTTCTCAGCCCCAGTTATTGCTTCCCTGGTCTATACAGAAGTTAGAAGTCTTCTCAAAGTCCCTCTCCTGGTGGCACAAGAATGTGATGGTTGCATTGAGGGTATCAAAACACACACATCCAGCTTAAAAGTAATGAGTTTTGGTGACTTTAACAACAGGGTCTTTGAGTTTGCTGCAATAACTTTGTGGTGATTGCTACGTTCCACCTCGGTGAAGGTGAACAAAATTTCACCCATCTGCACTTGAGGAAAGCAAAATCCCCTCTGTTGTCATTGCCTTGGGCTCTTTGGGAATCCCAAGGGACCTGTCTTGGGAACTCCTAAAGCCACAAACCCCCTACAGCTGACACAACATTAATAGGTAAAAGAATATAGGTAAAAGAAAAGAACTGGTAGAAGAATATGGAGACATTTTACTGAGGTTCTACATAAGGAGTTGCAGCTTAGGAAGAGCTGGTCCTTACAGTCACAGCCTTAAAGGATTTTATTTCTTGTCCTAACAAGAAATTGATGCTGGGAGTTTAATGGGATTCGGTGCACATCTTAATAACCTCTGCATTGTCATTACACCCCTGCAGTAATCTTCTGAAATGATTCTTCCCTTAAGTCCTAAAACTATTTGTTCAAATTTCCCTTCACTTGATTTTTAATTTTTTTTTTTTTTTTTTTCAAATTTTGAGAAGCAGTTAAGTGCCCTATTCCCTTATCATTTTTAAGACTCCTTAATTCACTTTGGTTATAGAAGAAAACTCACAAGCTCTTCATATTGCAAACCCTCTTCAACTTGGCTTCCCTAAATTTGTTTCCAAGTGAGAAGAGAGTGTCTGAGATCTTCTTAAATTAAATTAACAGTTACATAAGCGGGCTGGTTGTTTCTACCCAAGAAGAAAACAACTGATTTAACTATTATGAAATTAATAATTATGTAATTGACTTTCTGAGCTTTAAATGGCATCATTTTAAAGCTCCTAAGAGCACTGATGAACCTAAGCTTGGAAAATGAGAAAGTTCAGACCAACTGCTGGCAGCTCGCTACGTTAGAATCTAATTAAAATTGTTTGTGAGATAAAGCATTATTGTTCCTCTAAGGGGCAACTGAGCCTTTTTTTTAATTACTGTAACTTTCTGCTTATTATGGATGGACAAACATCTGGGTTTGGAATCTAATCCCCTTTGAACAGTTAACTTTCTCTTTACTCACCCCAGCAGCCATTTTCCTTGTCACCTCTGTTACAGAATCATAGAATGGTTTGCGTTGGAAGGGACCTTAAATATCATCTACTTCCAATCCTCTGCCATGGGCAGGGACACCTCCCTCTAGACCAGGTTGCTCAGTGCCTCATCCAGCCTGGCCTTAAACACCTCCAGGGATTGAGGAGGCATCCACAACCTCTCTGGGCAACCTCTTCCAGTGTCTCACCACCTCACAGTAGAGCTTCTTTCTTATATCCAGCCTAAAGTCAAATACACTGTTACTGCTCAACACAGTTGTCTCTGTGCTCACACAAAGGCATTTTCACTTAAGTATATGATTTTTGCACACATTTCATGAAAAAAATCTTTGTGTTGTTGTACCTGCTGCACATTGGCTTGAAGAAGGTCTCCTAAGCGTTCCACGAGCTCGGTGAAAGTAGGTCTCTCTGTGGGTACCCCGTGCCAACAGTCCAGCATTGTCTGGTAGCTGGAGAAACACAAAGGCATTTATTTAGAAAGGCAAAGGGTGGGATCTTTGCTTCCAGATTGTTTCTTTCTGCTGTTTGTTTTGGTCATAGTTTGGATAGTTTTGGGTTTGAATCCGTATGTGCTGTCATTCCACTCTGGTTTCCATGGGGGATGCTTTTTCCTTTAATGTTCTTGCCTCAGTTGAGCCTCCAGGCTTCTTATTTTCACCAGACTCAAAATTTGACTGCTGGTTACCACTGGTACTGCTGAAATAAGTCTTAGTATGGGCACCTAATTTCTGTCACAGAGTTGGAAATTGAGGCAGACACAATTGTCTCCTGAGCTACAGCTGACATGAGGACATCTGTTAATCTTCTGTCTGGTGAAAGCCAAACTGACAGGGTCTGTCTGAGGTATCAGGGCATGCATGATACACACAATTATGTTTGCTGAAAACAAAATACACCACTGTTTTGGAGGGAGGAGACCTCATCAAACACTTAAATACAATTTCTTCTGTAACATTTCAGTGATTTCATTAGTTCATGGTACAAAACAAGATGCTCTTACACTTCAGGAGTGGAGTACTCTGGAGATCTCATTCTGGTGCCTTCTTTGAGCCTTCGGCAAAAGTCTTCATCTATCTGCACTCCAGGGTATGGGGAGGCACCTGATAAAAGGAATAAAGGCACCTCAGATTATAAAAGAATGAACTCTCCCTTTTCTGCCTCCACTCACCCTTGTGCTTAGTCATAGAGTCGCAAGGTGTTGATTTGGAAGGGCCTTTTCAAGGCCACCTAGTCTGAACCCCCTGCAGTGAGCAGGGACATCCTGCACTAGATCAGGTTGCTCATCTGGACTATGTGATCAGCCTAATAACTTGGAGTTGAGAAGATGAGACAGCTTGGGAGAAATGCAGCCTGAAGCATGCGGTGTGAGGTCTGCACAGGACGTTTTCCTTGGGGGAAATCACTTCTAAAATGCTCAAAGATGTGGCATGCAGTGGATGTAGTAGTGTTCTTTTGATCTTGGTTTAATTTTAGCAGGATAATAAGATGCTGATGTTATACTACCAGGCACTGCTTGTTTACATAATTATCTTTGATTGCTTTTTGAAGAGAGCACATTTGTATTCCAGGAGATGCTGACATTCTGTAATGTACCATGTAAGTGATCTCAAGATGTATTAAAAATTGCTGGTGTTACCTGCCATAGCATGAGCTGACCTCATTTCAGTAATGCAAAGCTCCATGCAAAGTCAACCCCAGATCAGAATTAACAGTCTCTCAATACTAATTTCTATCTGTACCACCAAAATGTATCATAGAAGTGTTTGGGTTGGAAGGGACTTTGAAGATCATCTAGTTCCACCCCCACTGGCATGGGCAGGGACACCTCTCACTAGACCAGGTTGTTCAATGCTTCATCCAGCCTGGCCTTAAACACCTCCAGGGATTAAGGGGGTATCCACAGTCTCTCTGGGCAACCAGTTCCAGTGTCTCACCACCCTCACAGCACAGAACTTCTTTCTTCTCTCCAGCCTAAATCTCCCTTCTTCCAATTTGCATCCATTCCTCCTAGTTCTGCCATCCTGGACCTTATTAAAAAGTCCTCCCCCAGCCTTCCTGTAGATACTCTTGAGGTACCTTATCTGCCAGCCCTTCTTGTAAAAGCCTCACATGCTTTGCTCAACTTCTGACCCTGGAAAAACCCACGTTGAAACAAAACTGTGTATTTTACTGCTCGGGTATTTTTTTCCCCCCTATTTTTAGAGGGTGCAAAGTTTGTGGGACCCAGTGAAAAGCAGCAGTTATAAAGGGGAGCCAAAACATACCCTGCAGCAACAACAAATAACTTCCATCCCCTGGCTCTCAGTGATCTGTAAAACTTTTATATGAGGGAGTTCAATCAGTGACACAAATCCTTAATTAAATATTTATCGTGTGAGCTGCAGATGTGAGCAGTGCCAAACCACAGCCATGCCTGGGTGATCTGCATGAAAAACCCTCTTAAGAGAAAATGACTGCTCTTGAATCTGTGCCATGGATTGAAGAAAGTAGTTTGGGGTCTACGTCATCAGGAGGGTAGAGGCTGCTCTATAGATGGCAGCCCTTGGAGTAATTTAATAAGTTCCTCAGAATGCAAAAGAGGACAATCTGTTCTTATGAGTAAGCACCTTCGTTTAGAAAAGAGGCAATCTAAAATTAAGAGGAATCAGATTTAAAAATAGTTAAAGATGAGTTTCAGTGACTGTGTTTTCATTTTTATTTTTCTCCAGAATTAAAGGCCAAATGACCTGATTTTTAAACTCCTGTCATGACTTCTAAGAGTGGTGGAAACACTTTTGCCTACTCCAGTGGTCCTTGCCATTCACCAGTACTCTCTTGACTTGGTTTCAGGGAGATGCCTGATGGAGTCTGTGCCCCTCACTATATGGTAATGCTCATAGATCATAGAATGGTTTGGGTTGGAAGGAACCTTAAAGATCATCTGGTTCCAACCCCCCTGCCATGGGCAGGGATGCCTCCCACTGGACCAGGTTGCTCTGTGCCACATCCAGCCTGGCCTTAAACACCTCCAGGGATTGAGGGGCATCCGCAACCTCTTCCAGTGTCTCACCAGCAAAGAACTTCTTTCTTCTCTCCGGCCTTAATCTATCCTCTTCCAATTTGCATCCATTATTCCTAGCCCTGCCATCCTGGACCCTACTCAAAAGTCCTACCCCAGCCTTTCTGTAGCCCCCTTCAGGTATTGAGAAGCTACTATGAGGTCCCCCCTGAACCTTCTATTTTCCATGCTGAACAACCCCAACTCCTTCAGCCTGTCCTCAGAAGGGAGGTGCTGTTCCTCCTGAATAATCAATCAAAATTGGGGCTTTGCCTGTTCTTCTGGAGCTTTGTTTTTCTGGAGGGTTTCAAAGCAACGTGCAGCAGGTGATGCTGCTGCAGAGATGTAGAGGTAAAAAACCTTTAAATAAATAGGGCAGAACTCCAGCAAAGGCAATAAGTGATATAACTGCTACTTGTTTTTACCATTTGAGTATGAACTTTCTGTTTTTCATGAAAAACTAGAGAAAAATCTAAGTCATAGACTTGGCCTGGAACCAGGTTGCAGCCAGCCCTAAATAAGGATTGAGATAGAAACAGCTCCAGCCTCTGCATCCAGATCTGGACTTGGCATCTGGAGCCCAATCATTAATTTCAACTGATCCATGAACCAAAGATAGGAGGTGATTACAGCTTTAAAATTCAGCAGCTTCAGCTGACAATGCTTCTTGTTTTCTTTTGTCTGCGAATGCTGATTAAAAAGCCAGAGCTGACATTCCTGAATTCCCTCAGGAGTACAAAGCTTGCCACTCGGCAAGGAGAATCTGAGAGCTCCAAAGCCCAGCTGTCTGGAAGAACTGCTTGTCTGAATTTTGGGGGCTTTATCTTCTGGACAGTAGCCAGATCTCAGCAAGGCTGAGCTCTCCAGCAGCAGTGTGAGATGAAATCTAGAGTACATAAAGAATGCCATTAGTATTCTTTCAAAAATGTTGTGGCTTGCAAACGATAGGGTTAGAGGAGCTTGAGTTCTACCTGCTTGCTGCCAAAAGGACTTACACAGGACCTAGTGCTGCTTCTCTTCTCAATGGGGTGGTAGCTGCTGCCAAAACGTTTTTCTTTCTTCGAAAAATCTTAGATTTTCTGGGGAAGATGATAATCAAGGCGGGATAAAATGTTATGTGGGCAAAACTCCCTTGTGTTCCATGGGCTGCCACCAGCATCATCCCACCACTGAGTCAACAGTGGCCTCATCATATGCAGTCTTTGAGCTGTGTGGTTTCCTGCAGCAGATTGCTCAGGAGACAACATGGTCTGGTGGGGAAACTTCTTCATTTCACTTCCCAGCAGCAGAGGCTTCATTATCATAGAATCATAAGGTTGGAAGGGACCTTCAAAGGATATCTAGTCCACCCCCTTGCAGTGACAGGGACATCCTGTACTAGATCAGTTTGCTCAGAGCCTCAGGAAATCTGACCTTAGATGTCTCCAGGGATTGGGTTTCCACCACCTCTCTGGGCAACCAGTTCCAGTGTCTCACCACCTACATAAGGAAGAACTTCTTTCTTATGTCTCATCTAAACCTGCCCTGTTCTAGGTTAACTTTGTGCTCTCTTGATTTTGGTTGTTACAAAAGTTAGGTGCAGAGTTTTGTGGGTTTTTTTTTTCTCTTCTCCCCAGTATTCACTGGTTTCATGTACTTTTCCAGGTGGATTTCTTATTGACTTCAGTGACTTTATTTTGCATCTAATCTGCACTGTGCACTTGTACTAACTAAAACAGAAACATGGCACCACGTTATCAACTTTTGTTAAAAGCTTTTTGTGGCAATGGAGCCATAAATTAGAGAGGGGAATAAAAAAAGAGCTTAAAACCAACCTTACCTAGAGAAAATATTTCCCATAGCAGCACTCCAAAAGACCACACGTCACTCTGGGTTGTGTAAATCTTGTCAAAAATAGCTTCTGGAGCCATCCATTTGAGTGGAAGTCTTGCCTGAGAAAGCAAAAGATACAACATGTTGCCAGAATTGCTGTTGTCATGAATCTGCCCAAACCCTGAGGGGATAAAACCTTGAGGTTGGCATTTCAAGCTTCTTCCACTTACATCTCCTTTCCTTACGTAGTCGGGGTCTTTGTAGATATCTCTGGCCAGGCCAAAGTCACAGATCTTCACCACATTGTTCTCTGAAAGAAGGATGTTCCTGGCTGCCAAATCCCGATGGATGCACTGGGAATGAATGACAACAAGGAGGATAAGAGGGTGTTTCAGGACAAAGGGCTACTTCCAGAGACTTCCTTTGGAAGTGGAAAGATCAATGAAGCAGGTTAGAGAGGGAAACATCATATGGAAAAGAGAAAATAACTCAGAGAGCAAGCTGAGTATTATAGAATCATAGAATAGTTTGGGATGGAAGAGACCATAAAGATCATCTATTTCCAACCCCCCTGCCATAGGCATGGACACTTCCCACTTCATCAAGTTGCTCAATTATGGGTAGGTTTCTGGGTTTTCTGTGTGAAATAACTTTTCTTCATTTATTTATACGAAAGTTCCATGAATTGTCTTACAATCTGAATTCACTCCTATCTAAATTCTTGTGTTAAAGATCCCATCTTGTCGCCAAGAGCATGATGGATAGATAGCTCTTTCGGTGCTACTTTCTGCTCAGCCACCAGAGCTAATGTCATCTCCAGCACTTTCAGTGTAAGAGCAAAAGCAGATTACTCAGGCTTAGCAGTACATTTGGGTTTTATCATCTCAAGATACTCATGATTCAGTGACTCAAGTTCAGCCTGATGTTTTTATGAACTCACTTTTCGGGAGGCGAGAAACTCCATTCCTTTTGCCACTTGGAAGCTGTAGCAAATGAGATCTTCCAAAGTCAGAGGCCTCTTGTAGAGATCCTCAGCATCTAGGAGAGATCACCGACATGATGAGACATTAGAGCTGGTGCCACTTGGCATCCTGATAGTCCCAGCCCCTTGTCTGGGTGGTGTTATATAGGGTTACAGCTTTGGCTTAGAAACCACTGACCTAGAGGAAGGAGAACAGGTAATTAAATGAGTTCCACTCAAGCTATGGGGAAAAAGCCAACATCTAGGGATAAAAGTGAAGGAAAAGCTTTATAATGAGAAGTGACAAGCATGGGGGCAAAGAGATCCTACAGCTCATCTGATAAAATACTGCTATTACTCCTCTTTTCCTACAGGAGCAGCTTTTACATGCATGCATTATTCCAGATCTCTTTTTTTGTGAGAAAATGAAGAGTAGGGCATGGGCAGGAGAAAGGATTTGTGGTTTCAGGTGCTAGTCAAGCTTGGTAAGGGCTTGTAAGGTGTGTGTGGCACTAGCCAAGTATCAAAAATACCTACAAGAAAAAAATGTAGGATTTCAAATAGGTTTCTTTTACCTTCTTCATCATCTTCTGAATCACTGTAACTCTTATCTTCAATAAAGCCAGAGCTGGCAGAGCTCCCCGTGCTGGCCACGCTCTCCAGGCGCCTCTTGATGAGTTCAGTCAAATCACTGTTGGACTCATCCAGACTTTTCTCTGCTTGGTCAGAGTTTTCCTGGGACTAGAAATGGTAGAAAAACTGATATTTAGCTTTGGGTGATGCTCTGGTTGGGGATTCAAAGTATGTAACAGAAAGGCAAATGGAGAAAGTGTCCTCTGGAGACGAGCTCAGAACATGTTTGAACATGATGTTCCCTGACTTGTAGAACTAATGAAGCCTGGTTTCCTTTTTATTAATGCTCATTACTGATAGCAATATTCCACCATAAAAGTTAACTTGAAGCTGGCTGGGTGAGACTGAGAGATGAGCAGAGATGTATTTTAATTCTCTAACTTTTGCTTTCTTAACTAATCACATCTTAAATAATCTTGAATAAAAAACCACAGTTGAAGGGATGTGCATAAGGTGCAAAGTGCATCTGTCTCACCCTGTCCTGGGGTGTGAGACAAAACCAGTCCCTGCAATTCATGGAAACAATGGTGAGAAAAGAAATTCTGAGTGACTGTACTGGGAAAACCTCTTACACAAAGTACCTTACGTACTTTTGTGCCTCTACACAATAGCTCTTAATAATAATAAAAATAATAATGGAGTCATCCAGGAAAATAATCCTGGGGAGGCTCCAGTTTTTGGCAAGGCTTGAATCAGAGAGCCCTTTCCATGACTTTTAGGTTGGTTCAGGGGAAGGGAGGACACAGAAGATGGGAGTGAGCAGATGATGGAGGGGTGAGCCACTTTTGATAGCTGAGGGATGGTCCTAGAAACAAAAATCCTCAAAGCAGACTTGTATTTTGTGAGGATTCACCTTCTCCTCTGTCATTTAGTACCAGTTTTTCACTACTATTTCATTGCTCCCCTCAGGCTGGGTAGAATCACACTAAGTAAACCCCTTTCTCTCTCAAATGCCTTAGAGCACTTGGGTGTTTGCAACTATTTCTTTAGTAGGTGCTGGAAAAGAAGAGGATGGGAGGGAGATCCCACAGGGAAAATAGATTCCTTTTCCTGCTCATACAAATTGAAACATGGTGAGAAAACACCGAGTCTGTATAAACACCAAATTGTCTTGGTGCCAAGGCAGGAAGAAATCCAACTTGTGGTCAGTGATGGTTAATTCTCTGTCTTTTGACTGTGAGAAGCCTGTCTCTTTTTCTTTTTTTACCTTGTATGCAATGAAATCTCCTCGTTTGCCTCTGAGGTAGTTGGACAGATTTCCGTATTTGCAATATTCTACGATGACCATTAAAGGACCTAAAAAGACAGTGAAAGTCAAATGAGTTTTGAAGGACTGCAAAGCTCTTAATACCAACTTATCCTCACAAATCCTCTTTGAAAAAGGAAATTAAGAAACGGAGAAGTGACACTCCAGAAGCACACAGTCAGTAGGGGATGAGGAGGGAAGGGAATGCTAATTCCTAATTTTGCCTATTTGATGGTAACAGTTGGTATTTATTCCTTATTTATAAACAAAGGAAAATCACCCTGATGAATAAGAATATACAATCTTGTAGGGTATTAAGTTCTCTGCCCACGGCTCCCAAATCCCACCAGTATCTGTGTCTGTCGGCTCCTTGAGGAGCTGGGAATATCTTGCTGGAGGGAAGGTTTCATCCCTGGCATCCTACCAAATCTACCTCACTGAACTTCTCCTTCTTTCCCCCATGATGGGGCAACTACATGTTCTTTGAGCAGATGATATCTTCAGAGTCTCAGATGACAACAGATGTGTGCACCATCTCCCTCTCTCTCTCTCTCGCTCTTTCCCCTTCATTTATTTCACTCTGGTTTCTTTGTCCTCAGCTCTCCTGAATCTGTCCTTGGAGTATTGTTTTGAAGGTTCATTGTCAGCAGCAGAGAGTTGTTACCCTGAAGTTAAAGCACGTTGTAGTAACAGATAAGGCTTCTTTGTATGACAGTATGGGGAGGGATGTCTTAGTGACAAAGATCCAAGATTTATGCAGTCCTTTGTTTAAATCTGTGTTTTCTTTGTATGGTGTACAGTCAGTTGTGTCAGCTCAGCCTCTTGGAAGTCCATGCTGTTGCTCTGTTCAGCTTTGGACCACCTCAGGCTTCCTGGATACCACACAAAAAATGCTGGTGTTTGCCCAGCAGGAGTGAAGTGGTGGGGAAAGGAGGAGGCCCAAGGAGTTAAGAGCTCAGCCTGCTGCATCCTCCTGATAAGGCTGGGAAGAAGAGGGAGAAGAAACTTTGCAATGATCAGTAGGAACTGGGCACCTAATTGCAGTTCAGGATCCTGCTTCCCTTCAGCCCATAATCCCTTTTGTAAACAAGCTTACAGAGGGCAGAAAAGTAAAACAGAGAAGGGACAGCACTGGCTGGGAGGAGATGTTCAGAAACCACTGGCGAGACGTGCTTATATTCTGCAGCTCCTATGAGCAGAGAGGTAGAAATCTTTGTGCTTCCATTAACTGTATGCTCATGAGACGTGGGCTCCACCAGAGATGCATCCAAACACCATTCTATCTGAAATATATTTAATTTTTTTACTCCTTATACACCCAGGACTTCTCACCTCCAGCTTTGGTGCAGGCTCCCAGCAGGTTGACTACATTCAGGTGATGCCCTATGTGGATGAGGATCTTCAGTTCTGACATTAAAGCCTTGCATTCATTAGTAGTTGCACATTCTGCTTAAGATAAACAGGAAAAAAAATCATCTTTACACAACAGGATATTTTTAACAGGACACAGCAAGATCCTGTTTATACTTGGAAACAAAACCCACCCAGGTTACTTGCAGTATCTTTGCTTTTCAGACTCTTGAACAGATAATAACTCATCCGTTTCATTGTCTGCTGACCTTTATGAAGTCGAATAACACTTTATCTTTTGGGTGACTCTTCCTTTCTCTAGCCTGGGTTATGAAGGGTTACTGTCCCCCAGGAGAACCCTCCCCCAGATCAAACACCAGAGAACCTTTGGAAAGACTGAATTTTGCAAGCTTAGCAAAGGAGCAATAAATGATTGCACACAGAAGGTGCTCCTCCAGCTCTAGTGGTGAAGTCCAGTTTGGTAGCAATTCTTCACAGCACCCCAGGATATTTTTTTCCACAGTATTGAGCTACTCTTAAAAGCAGGAGATGGAGGAACCGAATTGAGTCCCAAAAGGTACAACACTACTAAATCTCAGCCCTGTGAGATCTCATGGACCCAAGAAATACATTTTGCAGCAAAGGAGAAGGAGTCATATTTATGTGTGAATCATGAACTTGATGATGTCTGCTGTGCTGTCATTCTCTTTTGCTGCCAAAGCTAAGGAAGGCACTCTCAGACCAGAAGATTGTTCAGCTCTTGGCTTGTTTTCTTTGTGTTCTTTCCAAAATTTTCATGATGTATTTTAACAAAAGGGGCCACGTCCTGTTTGCCTTTGCATCATGTAGGATTTAAACAGTTCCATAGCAGACCAATTTGGTGTGACAAATGTTACCTCTTCATCTCTTTGTAGAATTCTCCTTAAATGAATCTTTCACCAAATTGTCTCATAAAGTAGGAACTATTCCAAGCCCAAGAACTCTTCAGTCAGCAGGGTTTGTAGGTGGGTGGTATCACTCCTGATCTACCTTGGCATGATCTGGGACTCCAAATGGAGCAGCTTCTCAAGTATTTAAGATAATCTGGCGCATTCTGTTCAGCCTACAACTGATACCACCCTACTTTGTGACAACAACAAAATGCTTGAGTTACAGTGCAAACATCTCCAGGGGATTGACTCCCACTAGAGGATGTACTTTGTTGAGGAAAATGATGAATTATGGACAGGTTAGTTGGGGGGTAATAGGTAAGAGCCAGAGGCTGCTGCCTCCAATGGGGGAGGAAGGGGTAAAAATGATGGAGGAACTGGCAAATATTTTGCTGAATATATGCAGGCAGGGGAGAGTTGACATGAGAATCAGCTGGTAAGCACAGTGTGGAGGTGAATGGAATCTCAGAGCTATCTTGGGCAGTATGTTTTGGATGGAGAATGCTTTATGTCTGGATGAGGGGCTTCCAGGATGTTTCTGAGATCTGGAGATGGGCATGGAACAGAAAAAAACAACAGAAGGAAAGAAAATGATCTGAAGATCTCCTGAGTAATGCAGAGAAGGAAGAGCAGATTTGGAGGAGGTCCAGACAGATGATAAACTGATGTGTTTGGAATTTCAGAGAGATGGGAAGCAGCAGAGCATCAGGAGAAGCAGCAAGCAACAGAAGCCAAATGCTTGGATAGAAGTTCTGAATCATGGCACTGCAGGGGTTAATCCTGTCATGCAGCAGCAATGCAGAGCAATGTGGGCCATGAAAAGCCATCCAGTGAGCATCGATTTACCTTTCAAAAAATCCTAAGTGAACAGTTAAAAACCTCCAACTCCAGTAGTGAATGTACTGGCTGATGTATTTATTCATAAGCTGTCTGCAGGGCCTTTGTAAGCAAATCTAATATGAAGGAATAGTCTCCAAATTCCCCCCTTCTTCCCCACCACGGAATGGTAAAAGCTTTCCTTAATTTCAATAATTGCAAGCAAGTTGTCTCTAATTCACTCTCTTGGCATGGCTTTTTTTTTTCTTTTTTTCCAACCCCTTGAACTGTTCTACATCTGGAAGGGCTGTGATGGAAGGCTCAGATCCAATTTCAGACTATCTAATGTAATTACATTCTGTAATCTGTTTCCCTCCCTAACCCCACAGACCTGGAAGCTGCTGTTTTCCTCCTGTAGGAATACAAGACTTAATCAGCAGCACAGCACGGGGCCCGCTTTGTCATTTCCTACACGTTCACATCCACCCTATAATGCCTAATTGCTCCCATATGACTGAACCCCACTCCCTTTAGAACACAATGAACTTTGGGACTGGTTTTGGAGCTGAGAACTGGGAAGCTCATTGCCCGCGGGTTCCCTCAGGAGGATCTGAGAGGGATTCTGTACCTTTAAGCATTTTTACGGCAACTGTTTTGCAGGTTGAAGATTTATCAATGCCAAAAGCAGACGCTTCCACCACCTTCCCAAAAGCACCATGACCCAGTGTTTTACCTAGAGAGGCAAGAGTCGAGAGTGAGCCAAAGGGACTTAAGACAGTTGGCATCAGATAAGAGGGAAACGTGCATTCCCCAGCTGTGCAGGAAACACAAGGCTCTGGTGCCCAGGCACAACACAGACCGAGAGTCAACAGAAGGCTGTATCACATATCTGCAGCCTATGGATATAAGTGGGATGATTTATATCCATATGACCTTAATGCAATACAGTGTGGGACAGGACAGAGGAGAATAAATCAATTGGGATTCAGCTGGAGGGTAAAAACATCACGTTGAGTTGTTCCAAAGCCCAGGGAAGTCAGAGTTTGGGTGAAACATAGAACTGTGGAACCCTGATCTCTGTGAATCATGGAGAAACAGCACTCAGAGCCCTTTAACCCTTCAGTTATTTAGGCTAGATATAAGAAATTCTTTACTCTGAGGGTGGTGAGACACTGGAAGACGTTGCCCAGAGAGGTTGTGGATGCCCCCTTAATCCCTGGAGGTGTTTAAGACCAGGCTGGATGAGGCATTGATCAACCTGGTGTGATGGGAAGTGTCCCTGACTATGGCAAGGGAGTTGGAACTAGATGATCTTTAAGGTTCCTTCCAACCCAAACCATTCTATGATTCTATTTTGAGAGATGTCATCCCTCCACCCCCATTAAGGATGATCCTGAATTCTGTGACTCTCTGCCAGTTCTGCCGCTGAATGATCAGCTGCTGCTTGGGTTTCTACAACAGATGTGCTGAAACTTTTACAAGTTGTCATTCTTTGCAGTGAGAATCCCCAAAGCACTCACCCAGCCGCAGCCGGTCTCTTGGGAACTCCCATTTACTGCTGTCATAGGGCAGGCGGTCACACTGCTCATCGAGGGGCATTTCCTCTGGATCCATTATAATTGACAGGTATCCTGTTTTAATGTCTGTGGCATCAGGCTAAAAACAGGGTGCAGAGAAGTTATTCCAGGTATTTATTTGATGATGAGTGGGCTGGAGCATCTCCCTTCTGAAGACAGGCTGAAGGAGTTGGGGTTGTTCAGCCTGGAGAAGAGAAGG
>VZTY01020381.1:52984-69906 GCA_013400935.1 Turnix velox
CTTTTTTTTCTTTCCTTTTTTTTTTCTTTCCTTTTTTTTTTCTTTCTTTCTTTTTTTTTTAATGTATTGAGAAACAAGTATTTATTAACACTTGCCACTCATGGCTGTTGGGAAGAGTCGTTGATTAATGTTGGTCAGTGCTCTGAGGACACAAAATCCATCTCTGTTTTCTACCTTTAGTAAAGGAAATCAGTGCTCTTTCTGAGAACTCCTCATGCTCTGTGGGGCATTTTGGCTTTTTCATTGTGTTTTGGTTTACAATCTTGATTCTCTATAGCCATCCACTTCATGGCTCTTGCTTATTACAATTTAAAATGGCTTGAAAGCTGGTGAAAGCTGCTACTTCTTATGCTCCTGAAGGAGAAATTGGGATTTGGTGGTTCCTAAGCAGACTTGCACAGGTGCAAAATGTAATAAGAAATTGCAGAGGTGCAAAATATAATAAGAAATTCACCTCTGTCCACAACTCTGTTAAACTCAGCTCAAGGAGAAAACCATGAATTTAACCACTGTATTGCAGTTGGAGGGGAAATTATCTCCAAGCATTGAGGATCAGCACTTGGGAGGTGGTTTGGGGAGCTTCAGAGTAGAGAGCTGTGGTTGCTTTTCTTTTTGCTGTCCGTTTTAGGAAAAAATAGACCTAAATTCCTTGGAATTTTTCTGAGACTTCGCTTTTTTTTGTGTTGCAAAAGGGAGGTGAGGGAAGGGCAGGACTTGGAGAGAAAATAATCTGAGTGGTTTGTGCTTATTTCTAGAGCAAACATCCAAGGGTCTTTCTTAAAACAGGGCCTCCTTTACTATCTGTTTCAGAAACATCTCACTGGACAAGTGCTGAAATGAAGCTCTCATTTTAGGAGATTAAGGATTTTTTTCCCCCAGTTTCTTAAAAGAAGGAGGACCCTGTGGATGTGAATAGAAATCTCACAAGTGCCAGTGGTCTCTTGAGAGAGACACAAGCAGAAATCTTGGACTGAAATTTTACAGGTTTTCTGCCAGTCCTGAACATCTGGCCCTAAACTCCAATGCTACACATAAACCAGGCCCTTTGTGCAGTGTGGAAACTCTCTTACCTTTCTCAGTTTTCGAATAAATAGGGTCAGAAGGAGCCAGAAGAGGGTGGCAGCAAGTCCAGTGCAGACCAAAATGATCACTTCAATGTTGGATTTCTCCTCAGAACCTGTAGGTGAAATGCACAATCAAATCCAAAATGGTGACAAAGTCCATGGCTGAACAAAAGTTCTCATCAGTCCAACACAATGCACTTGTTTCCTTGCTCTTGGAACTCACCTTGGATTTTAATGAAGGCTGAGGTGCTGTCTTGACCCATGTCATTGCTTGCCTTGCACTCATAGAGCCCTTCATCATCCTTTTTCACTCTCTCAATGATCAGGGTGTTATTTTCCATGGAAATTCCTGTTGTGAGGGATTTTGGTTAATATCATCATTATAACCTACCTGCTTACAAACACTTCTAGGAGACAGAGAGCTCATATTCAGCTCCCATCTGTGCAGGCTTGGTAGTCACTGTTGTTAAGAGGCATTTTAACACCATGCTTCTTATTCTTATCTGGCAGCAAAATTTCCCTGACGTTTTTCTTTCTCCTCAATGCCTGTGCAAGTTGTTTGGGGACCAAAAGCAAACCTTAATGTATTTATGAACAGGCAGAGCCTGAGAAAACGTCTGTGGAAGTCTGTGAAGGGATGGGAGGAGAGGGGTGTTTTTTTTCTGATGACAATAAGAAATGGAAAAAAAGGGAACTTGTTGAAATAAAGCTTCTGAGAGTGATGGGAGGAAGTGGTGGGAGTTCTGACAGGTGGAAATGGAAATCAGGGTGTGCATATGCCTGGAAAAATCACTGCATGGAGCAATCCTGAGTTTACAGACAGCCAGGGGAACAAGATGGAGTGAGAAGAAGGAGGTTGCCTAGATCTGACCTGTGTGAGGCTCTTTTCCATTTAATTTTCCTGATTAATTTTCCACATTTAATTTTTTCCTGATATGTGGCACAAAACTGAGGGCTCATCCATTTCACAAGGATGATGTTGGGGATAGAAATAGGGAAGCAGGTCAGGCTTTGAACCCAAAAGGGGAGGACATTTTGAGTTTCTGGGTGTTGTGTCGATGAATCCTGCTGTTAACAAGAGAACTGCACGTCTCTTGCCATGCACCGTGCTGAAATATTTACCCTGAGGTGTTTTTTTCCAAATATTTTATTTATGTTTCCATTGGCTGGATGAGTTACATGCTTGTCCCTCTAGAATTATTTATAAAATTTCAGTAGCTATAAAGGGTTTCAGAACAGTCTGCTCTGAATTATGGATGATCCTAGATTTCCTACCTAGTCCAAGATGTAAAATTAAAGCCACAGGACCAGCTACTGATGTGAGATTCTCCAGGATTTTTAGGAGATCTCAGGACAGAGAGTCCAGAAGGAATTCCCAGGCTCAGGGAAGGGATCCCATAGTCCCTGGCCAATGGTAGAACCATTCCTATCCTCCTCTCTATCAGATGAGTGAGAGCAGCTTCTCATTACTGTGTTTTGGCAAATAGAGAAAGGATGGATAATAAATAAGTCATGGAATGCCCTGGATCTGGAATTGGCTTCCCACGATTTGCTGCAGTGTATTCTCATCAGGCTCTGAGGATCTCTGAAGGTTCAGGCTCATATTTTCAGACCCACCTGACAAGCAGGTACACTCTGTCTCACCCTTGTCTCTCACAAGCAGAGGGAACAGGCAAACTCTGCACTCCTTGATGTGCTAATGCTATGCTACTGTATGCATCTCTCTGGCTGGCTCTGCAGGCACCAATGCTGGTGAGCTGGAGAAGCAAAAGCTGGGTGGCATCTGGTTTGCAGCTTTGGACTCAAAGCCCATGAAGGAAACTGCTGCAGTGGTCTCATAGAACTGGGGTTTGTGGCTGTTTTCTAAGGCTGTGTCTGCCCTGTCTTAGCCCTTTTTGCACTAGCTGTGGAGCTCAGTCCTCTTAGGTACAGCTCACCTGATGCTGCTGAGATAGGGTAGCCATTCTTCTTCCACGTTATCCGAGGTTCTGGTGTTCCACTGACTTTGCACTCCAGGATGATCTTGCCACTGATGTTAACCTCCAGGTCTGTGAGGTTTTGTATCACATATGGTGCTGCCTTTGCTGCAGGAACAAAGTAGAGAACACAGTAAGATTCTGGAAGGCACCCACCCTCAGCTCTGCCATCTTCTCTCCTTTGCCACTCTCATGGAGGTGGCAAAGATCAGGTTGATGCGAGGCAGCAGAAAAGCACATAGAAAATAGTGGAGAAAAGGATGAATTTATTTGGCTTATTCTCAAACTCTCTAAGATTAGATTTGGCTCCATCTTGAACCTCCCTGAATTTCTAATCTTCCAAAGAAACCAGGAGCACAAGTGAGTGGAGCAAGTGGAAAATGTATACAAAAAAAGATGGGAGAAGGCAAAGAGGAGACAGTTCTAAGGATTTTATGTTCTCTGTCATGAGTGTATCTGCTTACTACAAAGCGTGTTAAACTCCACTTTGTGTTCATTTTTTTAGCAGTACAGGAAAATAACGAATAAAATCACAAGCACAGCAAAAAAAATACATAAAACCTGCAATAAGGACAGTAGTTGGTGGGTGTTAATGCTTTTAAAAGACTGTTAGGTGAGAGAGGGCTACTTTGGAGGGGCATTTCCACCTGGTAATTCTCAGAAGAATGTGCTTAAGGTTCCAATTCTTCATGGATAGATTCCTGCCATAGCTGTGTAGGTGGAAATTTCACTAAGTGAATAAAAATAGCTGCTGGGGGGAGAGCAAAGGGAGCAATCCCAGTGCCTCCCAGTGGGATGATGCTGACAGGTGGCTCTGATGCTGGCTGTGGGGACAAGCCAAATTGCCAGCACATTAATACCAGGGTGACATTCCTTCCCTTCACCCTCACTTGAGGAGGAGGAAGGAGCTCAAGCCATTCCTTAAAACAAATCACCTCCCCCTCAGGTAGCAGAGCCCTGCCACCCACAGCTGGGGCTGAGGGAGAACTTTCTCCCCACGTGAGTGTCTGTCAGGAGGGAGGATGGGGGTCCCAGAGGGGTTTTGGCTCCCAGGGTAGGAAACTACAGGGGAACTGTGCTCCATCACTTAACCAGGGATGAAGCCAGCACTGCACAGCCTGGGTTTTGCCAAAGTGACAAGTGTTTATGGCAGTGTGGTCCTGTCAGTGCCTCCTTAGCCATTAGTGTAAGGGGAGAAGCCAATTTGAAAACCACTAATTTGGACTCTCTTCTGTAGCCTGGCTTACTCCTGTTTAATTTGCTTCTACTTCATTCCCATGTGTTGAGTTTTTCTTTACATCTGGAAGGTGGCTAATAAATTCATCCCTTAAAGCAGCAGCAGCACTTTTTTTTCCTGAGAAGGCTTAATGACAATCATTCACTTTCTTCACTATGAAGCAGAAGAAACTTCACTAATTTTTAGAGAGTTCCTTCCAGAAGAATGTTTCTGCTCTTTCTATTCACAGAGCCAAAGAAACCAGGCTTTGGGGTCTATGGTGTCACTATTTCTATGAAAGTGGAAGGGTTTGGAGGTGGAGTAAGAAAATATTGTTATTACAATGAATTTATCCCCTTTAGGTACATCTCAATTATACACTTGACCAGTGAAATTTGTGTTTACATTTACTGGGTCCAACCAGGTCTATTTGGATACCATCTCGTATCTTAGATTTTTTTTTTGTCTTCTAGATGGTATCTACACCATCCTCTAAGTGGATCGTGTCTTCTACCAAAGTCACAGAGATCTGGGGTGACAGCCCCAAGCTGTGCTGTTCACAGCAGGGTGGATGATGCCTTTTCTCCTCAGCCAGTGCTAGATCTGCAGTCAGCATGGAATTAGGGAGTTAAAACATGGTCAAAATCACCTTTATGTGTAAGGAGAACATTTTACACAAAGCCAGCAGTGACTGGATGAGCAAGAGTTGTCAATCCATGTACAGCAGTGTGGAAAAACCCCAAACTCTGCATTAAGAGAATCCCTAAGGAATGCTGGGCACCTTCTGCTTTGAAAGGCTTCCAAGGGAGCAGCAGATGCCCAGCATTTCTTCTCGGGCAGCAGGGCCACAGCATGTCCTGCTGCTGTTTGAGGGACCTACCTCTGACAAGGAGCCGTGTCTGCTGCTCCAGCGTGTCGGTCCTGTTGTGCTGGTTCTGGGCTCTGCACTTGTAGAGCCCACTCTGCTCCCTCGTGACGTTGGTAATGACCATTGTCAAAGAAATGGAGTAGTTGTCTGTTTTCTGGATGAGGGAGTCAGCCAGAACCACCTCTGAGGAGGGGTAGTACCANCAGGTCCAGCGGGGGGTCATGAAGACGATGAGAGGGCTGGAGCACCTCCCTTCTGAGGACAGGCTGAAGGAGTTGGAGTTGTTCAGCCTGGAGAAGGCTCAAGGAGGACCTCATAGTGACTTATCAATATCTGAAGAAGGCTACAGAAAGGCTGGGGTAGGACTTTTGAATAGGGTCCACGATGCAAATTGGAAGAGGGGAGATTTAGCCTGGAGAGAAGAAAGAAGTTCTTTCCTGTGAGGGTGATGAGACACTGGAAGAGTTTGCTCAGAGAGGTTGTGGATGCCCCCTCAGTCTCTGGAGGTGTTTAAGGCCAGGCTGGATGAAGCACTGAGCAACCTGGTGTGGTGGGAGGTGTCCCTGTCCTGGCAGGGGGGTTAGAACTAGATGAGCTTCCAACCCAAACCATTCTATGATTTTATGTTTACAATGAAATCCCAACTGAGAAGATCTTTGGCTGCCTGGTGGCAATTTGGTGGTCAAATTTCAAAGCTGGGTCTTAATGGACTGAGTTAATTTTAATTAGACCCACGTTTGTGTCTGCAAACAGGGGCTGTTCCTTGTGAGTCAGGGAAGCAGAAAGAACCTCTCATGCCCCAGTGCTGACCTGTGTCAGTCTGGCTCTCAGTAACCATTCCATTTCCAAGTAATGAATTGAAAATTTATAAATAGAAGCAGTTAATGGACTAAGTTTAATTCAAGAGAGATTTCTATCCAGGTAGACAAATGTAGTCATGAGCTATTCTCTCGCTGTCTGCAATAAGTGCTCCAAAGTGTAATTGTGTAGGAACAGTGAGACCTATTCCCATTTCTCAGGAGCTCTCTCTCTTCCTTTACTGCTGAATGATCTCCCCAGCTCTCTCTCATTTCAACTATGCCAATATTTATTTCCATCACATGTGCCTCAGTGTCCATTTACTTGATCACTCAATGGATTAACTGATCTAATGATGAATGAGTCCTCAGGGCTTTATATTTAGCAGAGAAATACTTTGAGGCAGGAGTCCATTCTTTCCACTAAAGAGTCAGATGGTTTCTTGCTTAATTTTTAGTAAGTTTTCACCCCAGAAAGTAGTATTATTTTTCTGAGGTGGCAAACTGAATCCATTCGAAGGCAAGCAAAAGTGTTTCTGAGCAGGATGCCAGAGTCCAGCCTATAGACACCTCCCAGTTACTGCATCAGCCCTCAGGGACCTACAATTAGATGGTGTATGAAAAGGTTTATTTCCCCTTTTAATTCAGTGGGTTTCAATGATCTCTCCACCTAACAGACTTGAGTGAAAGCCCATTGATAACCACAGTGACCTGGAATTACTCTTCTGTCCATTAGCACAGGATTTTTAAGCAGCTGAGAGTTATGAGGAGCCAGTTTGCAATAAATCTGATAGATTATTGCTGCAGCACCAAGCAGTTAAGATGTTTTCTGAAGGTAGGATGATGAAATGGAGGTGCTTTGAGAAGGACAGAAGTTAAAAGGGAGAAAGTCCTCCATGTACTTGCAATGGGACAAACTGGAAACTTGGCCAGGGTTCACTGCAAACTCTTGCAAAAAGTTCTGCCCAACTATATAGCTGAGTATAAATAGTGAGACTGTTGAAATAACCAATCTGCCTTATAATAAACCATGTATTATATAAAATATGGAGCCCTGAAGGAATTTTCAGAGATGATTCAAAGTTTCTCCTCTTCACAAATCATCTGGAATAGAACCAATAAACTTTGCCTCATGGTTCTTGCAGGCTGGCACCAGAGATGTTTCACAAAAGATCCAAAAAGAGAAGAGACCCCTCAGGCTACAGCTGTGGAAATTATTTTGCTTTTCTTTTCATGAAATTTCAGTTTACTTTATTCAGTGTTTGGTTAGGCTCAGTCATTCTTTTCCTTGCCTAGTGCTAGGTCTGTGCTCAAACTGACTCCTGTAATACATCTGTTCTTCATGTCTCGTGTCCTGCGCCTCCAACATAGAATCATAGAATAGTTTGGGTTGGAAGGGACCTTAAGGATCATCTAGTTCCAACCTCCCTGCCATGGGTAGGGACATTATTTCTAGTCCTTCCATCATATATCCTATTAAAAAGTCCTACCCCAGCCTTTCTGTAGCCCCCTTCAGGTATTGAGAAGCTACTCTGAGGTCCCCCCCTGAGCCTTCTCTTCTCCAGACTGAACAACCTCTTCCATTTCTAATCATAGAATAGTTTGGGTTCTCAAGATGCTTATAAAAAACGGGGGGAAAGTCTGAGGCCAGCAGAGCTTCTCTGAAGTTGTGGATGTCTCCTCAGTCCCTGGAGGTGTTTACGGCCAGGCTGGATGAGACATTGAGCAACCTTGTCTAGTGGGAGATGTCCCTGCCTATGGCAGGGGGTTTGAAACTAGATAATTTTTAAGGTCCCTTCCAACCCAAACCATTCTATGATTCTATAATTAAGGTTGATTGTGGCATGAGCAAAACTTCTCCTGAATGTGACAAAGCAGCATAGGGAAAAAGCACCCTTTTTATTTGCCTTTTTCTTAGTTTCTCTTGTAAGCATTTGCTATTTGATCTGACAAGAGGGATAGCAATGAGCTCCATGGATCTCTGGTTTGACTCAGTTCATAGTAAGCTCAATCGGCTGGGAGATCTCCATCTCAATGGCTGTAGGAGAAACACCATCCAGAGGAAAGAAACATCCCATCTCTTGAGACAACTTGTGTAGGGCAACAACAGCATGGGCTGGAGTGTCCAGAGATATCTGATGGTCTGGTGCAAATTCCCAATTGATTGGATGTGTTAATTTCGAAGCCCTAAGTACATGGATGCTCCACAGTTTCACCTTGGTGCTGGACTTCACTACCGTGTATTTTTTCTACTGACTTAACATTCTGAGAGCAGAGGCCTCCTGGCTTGTTTTTCCTATCATTTCTCCTTCTGGCATATTTTATTTAGCATTTTGTGTATTTTTAGCTGGAACCTGAGCTCTTCTCTTCCATCTTGTTGGCCCTTCGAGAAGCTCTTTCAGCTCCAATAGAATATTCATTGATTTTCATTACAGTGGAAAGTCTCTCTTGCTTTCCTCTCGCTTTTCTCCTCCTACCTGGATAATCAGGGGAATATCTGCAGCCTTGAGAGCACATGAGAAGTGGGTTCATCTCTTAGACTACTTTGCTTACCCAGTCTTGAACCTGAGCAGTGATTAACTTCCTTACTCTGAGCAGATAAAGTGTTTTATAGGACTCCTAATAAGTTGGCTGAAAGAATGCACTGTGGGGCCTTTTCCCTTTTATCAGCAGTCACCAAACATTTGTCTTTTGTATTGTATTACAGTCTAGTAGCTGTGAATTTTACTCTCAACTGTGCGGGATTCCATGGCAAAATAGGGAAATGAGCCATTGGGGGAAGGTAAAAAGTCAGCATAAATCAAAAAGAAAGTCTGGCTCCATTTGTATTTACAAGGAATTAATTGGGTTTAATTTCCTGTGCTTTGCACAATAATCTGTGTAATTCAAAACTTCTGCTCTTTCCCAAATTCCATCCCTCTGCCTTGTGGGATGGAGGGGTTGCCATCAGGCATATGCATGTAGGGTGAGTGAGAAAAAGAAAGGGTGAACCCCATCATCTGAAACAGCCAGAGCTTTTAATAAATCCTGTAAACATGTCAGGAATAAGCAAATTGAGAACATCAAGCAGTTGTAGAAGGGCCCAGTTCATACGTTGTTCCAGTATCTGAGAGCAGATTTTTATCTCATGTTTGAAATATAATATTTTCTTTCTGGTAGAAACCTTTAACTCCATTTTTCTGGCTTGTTTTTGCAGTGAGATAAGCCCTTGAAAAAAGAGCTTTTGTTATTATTTATTATTCTTATCATAATTAATTTCTATTCCAAAAACATTCAGAGGTTTCATAGGGATGGGATCTCATTTTGTTGTGCACAGTGTGACCATACAGAGGCTAAAATTTGATTTACTGTGGACTTACAGTTATATATAGTTGCCCTTTATGAGGCGCAGACCAGGGATGAGAAGGTAAATCATACTTGTTGTGGCAGAGGACATCTCCAGGAGACATGAGGCCAGCTTTTCACTGCACTAGAAAGGCTGTGGTCCCTTGGTCTTTAACCAGGGATGGGCAATGACACCAGGCAGATGGAGCATGTGATGGCTCACCCACATTGCTTCTGCTCATGACAAAATACTCTTCTGACTTAAATGGGAACTCTGGGGTCAAATGCTCCCACAGCTTTAGGAGATCATCAGTGGGACCTTGACAGTCAGAAGACCTGCAGAGAGAGCTGATGCTTCAGAGCTATCAGTGAATGATAAAGTTTCTCATCTCATTGAACCCCTAATATGGTTTGGTTCCAGCATGACCTCCAAACCCTGTTGACCCTTCCCTGAAATGAATTCTGCTGGCAAAGAAATGATTTAAAAATAGAGAGCAGTGCTATTTCTAGTGTCCGTGGGAGTTTGTGTGGGGGCTGTGCAGTGGAAGAACAAAATGGCTGTTGACATTATTCCATCGGGATCAACATATTTCTCTGAAATGAATGTGGTGGTGGCATGTCACCAGACTGAAGGCTGAAGGCAGGCAGGTCTCCAGATAGGAGGTGCAGCCAGGGTAACATCTGATGAACTTTCCCTGTAACACCCTGCCATGTCCTTACAAAACATTTCAACCCTGACTTGGTGAAAGCAGGTTTTTGAGGGAAGAACCTCTGTAGCATCTTCTGATTTCTTAGCAGAAATGAAGCTCAGTTCAGACAAAATGCTTGAAAGCAACTCAGGATCTCCAGCTTGTTTGTCACTTAGAGGGGATAAGAGATCAGGTCTTTAAAGTCAGAATTGCTGAGTTAATTGTGAAGTCTCACAACGAGCAGCTGCTTTGTAGAGAACAGAGCACATTTGATATATGCAGGCCCACACATGGCTTGTGTGCTCTAAGGCTCTAACTCAGCCTTTATCACAGCTTTTGGGTTCAATCTGCAGAAAATCAGTCAGCTTAGCAATTGTAAGGTGGTTTGCTTAGAGCTTTTGGACTCATTTGTGCTCTCAGTGTCCCTCTGGCATGGTTGAATGGCCTCCAACAGCCCTCCATGAGGGTGGTGAGACACTGGTCCAGGTTGCCTAGAGAAGTGGTGGAGGTCCCATCATCCCTGGCGACATCCAAGACCAGACTTGCTGAGTCTATGAGCAACCTCATCTGGTTCAGGATGTCCCTTTCACTGCAGGGGGTTGGACTAGACAGCCTTTGAAGGTCCCTTCCAACTTTATGAAGACTAGAGGCAACTCCTGGCAAGAGTAACCTGGCAGTTGTGAAGCCTCCTCTAAGTTTACCCAGTAGAAGAGTGTGTGATGTATTCAGCAGCAGCAGCTCTTGTGGCAGCCTGGCCACTTGTTGGAATAACACATATTATTCAGCAGAGGACCATCATGTAAAGAAATTCAGCAGCAGATCACTCTGCTGCTATTTTAGCACTACAACACAACCTACTTTAGGATCAGGGTGGCCACATTTAGAAAGATTTCATTTCTCTCTAATCCATAAACACCACTATTTTTAAACTCAGCTCTTAAAAAAGTCAGTCTTAAAAAAGTCAGTGGGGCTGGTTTTCAGCATCTGCCTCTTCCCCAGAAAGGCAGAGACCCAACGGGCTTGATTTCACAGGCAAGACTCTGTCCTCCCAAGCCCTCTTCACCTCCTGCTCTATTTTGGTGGAAATATTTCTACTGTAACTGCTCTCAGTCATTTTGCCTAGTGATTCATTTCCTTCATAATTAAAATGGCATGGTTTGAGGCTTACAACTTTGCTAGATTCCGCTTAAAAATGAAGAAATCTGAAAAATTATCTCACCGTGGGAGGGGGAAAAAACCCCACTGGATGACTCTATTATTAAAGTAGTTGTGGAATTGCCTGGATTGATCAAAACCTTTGAGAGTCTGACTTTGTGCTTGTTGCTATTTAATTGCTGCAGCACTGAGTTTAGTCACCAGCTGTCCACGAACATCTTGGGAACTTTAAGTAACCCCTCCACACGCCATAGCTGGCAGATTTCAGAGCAGAAACCAAACCCATGGGAAGACCTAATGCTTGGATGTGGTGAATGGTCTTCAGCCTGTCTTGTACCCATGGAATAGTTTGAGTTGGTAGGCACTCTAAAGGTCATCTAATTCCAACCCTACAACCACAGGTAGGCACACCTTCCACTGAACCAGGTTGCTCAGACATCTTAAGGACCTCTTATTCCTGAACTCTGTCTCCCAAAATTGCACCCCAAAGGGCTTTTTCCTAATGAAAGGGAACACAGGAGGTTCCACAGAAATATAAGAAAAAAACTTGTCAGGGTGAGAGAAGAGTGTCCCAGGCTGCCCAGAGAGGGTGTGGGGTCTCCTTCTCTGGAGATACTCAAACCCCACCTGGACACCTTCCTGTGGGACCTGATCTGGGTGTTCCTGCTCCAGCAAGAGGATTGGACTGGATGATCTCTTGAGGTCCCTTCCAATCCCTGATATTCTGTGATTCTTAAACCCCATAACTCAAAGTTAAGTCAAAGTCAGATTTAAAGCTAGAAAATATCTTTTGGAGGCTTTAGCCCTCTTTTGCCTCCATGAGGCACTGAGGGCAGTACAAGCAAGCTGTAAATGGAGTTGAAATATTTCCCCTATGTGGCCTCAGCATCATTATAGTTGGATAACATTTTTCATATCAACACTTTTATGTAATAAGGGTGATAGCAATGTTTAGGGAGCTCTTTTTTTGTTACCCTGGTTTGAAATGTGCTGAATTACCTTCAGGCAATGGACACAAGAGAGGCAGAGTGCAGAGCACTACCCACTAGCAAGCTTCACCCTCAGAACTTGCTTCATAGGGTAGAAGCCAAGTAGTGAGAATCAGAAATTTACCTTCCTGGACACTTCTGCACTCTCTGTTCTAAAAATTGTTGTTTTGATACAGATTCCACCAGCCAACATCCACTCATCCAGAAAGTGAGCACAGAAATGACTGAGTTTGTTCTGTTTGAGCACTTGAACCAGGCCATCCCTGAACTTTTTTTCTTTTTAAACTCCCATCTCTCCTTAAAAGCATCATGTAGGTCTTGATCTCACTACTAAAGAATTTCTGTGTTGAAAGGTTAAGCAGATATTTGTTTGGATTTGTGTTCTTTGGAAAAATAGCATCTCCACCTCCTCCCTCCTCAAAGGGCAGTGGAAAGGCTAATTGCTCAGGCTGGGGTCCAATGTCACAACAACTCCCAGTGATACCAGCCCTGTGTTAGGTCTGAATATTGCCCTTGCTCACCTTTGCTGTATCTGCTGGCTTAATTGGAGACCAACCCTCCTCCTGAGTCAGGGGGAAGCTTCAGGCCTTTGGAAGACTACAAAGAACTTTGCTTTTTCTAGAGGTTTCGTGAGGACAGAGCTCAGAAAGTCACGAGTGTTGCTTAAAGACAACACTCTGTGGCAGCTCGACTTGAAGCCTGAATCTGCTGCTTGAAAAGGGCAAAAGGAGCATCAGGTCTGATGCTAGATGTGTCCAACTCAGCTGTGCCCAGGTGCAGGACCCAACCCTTGCTTGTGTGATTGTTCTGAGAACACAATGTGCAGTGATTTCCCAGAAGTTTTAATGAGCTCTCACCAGCTATCTAAAACTTTTAAGGTGAATCAGATCATCAGCATCTAGTTTTGCTTTTACCTGAGACATAGAACTCAATGCTCCTCTCTTCTTCACCAATCTTGTTAGAGGCCACACAGTAGTAGATTCCTGATGTGCTGCTGTTTTCCATAGTCAGAGTGCTGATAATCTGCCAAGAAAAGAGAGGAAAATTAAAGGCTTTGAGTGTAAGCCTGGCAGAGAGACCTGACAGCTGTGGATAAACCTGTGGTTTATGGTAGAAAAACGGTGAAGGAGTTTGTAGTCATGGATGAAGCTCACAAACAGGCAAGTCGTTCTATTTGTTTTATGGTTGTGGATGCCTCCTCAGTTCCTGGAGGTGTTTAAGGCCAGGCTGGATGAGGCACTGAGCAGTCTGGTCTAGTGAGAGTTGTCCCTGCCTATGGCAGGGGGGGTGGAACTAGATGATATTTAAGGTCCTTTCCAACCCAAACTATTCAATGATTCCATCTCACATCCCTGAGCCCAGGTAATTCTCTCCCCTCCTCATTCCTAAATGTTAGCTTCTTCCTATCTCCCCCTTCTACACACTACCAAGGTCTTTGTGTGACAACATTAACAAAAAGTTAAAGTGAAGGACCTGGAAGATTCATCTAAGACACAGGAAAAGAAGCCCCACGTCCATCAGTCTTCTTTTCTCCCTTTAAGCTGTGGTTTATGTGGGTAGTTTCTGTTTGGGAAGTAGATATTCACATGGATGTGGGTTAAAGAATATTTTAGGATTTTGCTCTGCTTTGATGTAACCCCAGAGAAGGTGGGGATGTGTCCCTCTAGGCCTGAGGTCACTATTATAAATTGTGCTTGGAAGCCCCTTGATTCCATAATCCTTCCTCGGAGTCCCCCCAGGACTTGTGCAGTGAGTAAGGAAGCTGTGGAGGAGCTGCTTGTGCTGAAACACTTGGCAAGTGTGGAGAGAAAGGGAGGATCATGAAAGAGAAGGAAGAAATGCTTGTCCTGAGGTTCCACTGGAAGAGAAAGGCAGTGTTTCAATTATTCATGGGGTAGAACCCCAACATATCTGTAAGAACATCACAGAATATCACAAAATAATACCAAGGATGGGGTGGCACCTCAAATATTGTCTAGTCCAATCCCCCTTCCAGAGCAGGAACATCTAGATCATGTCACACAGGAACATGTTCAGGAAGGCTTTGAATGTCTCCAGAGAAGACTCAGCAACCTCTTTGGGCAGCCTGTTCTGATCTGCTTCTGGATGGAGCCCTCTTAATGAGGAGCCAGCCATATGGCACTGCCCTGTCCCTGTCACAGGCTCATGGAGGACTACCCACTGATCATGGCTTTAATTATTTCTAGGACTTCCTTTGGGCTGCTAGCAAGAAAGCAGAGTCTGACCCACCAAGGCAGAGATGCTCTAGTGAGATTACTTTGCTTCCCCTGCAGTCATTCACCTGAGGAACTCTTGAGCCCTCACATTTGGAACAAATCTCGCTTTCTTTGCCATCCCCTCTGAGGACTTTGAGAATAACACCCTCTGGCCCTTTGCTCTTATCTCCAGAGAGTGCTTTGAAGTGCACAAAAGCATCTCTGGACTTTCTTTTTAATATCCTAAACTAAACTCACACAAGACATTCCTTTACTCCTCATAAAGCTGCACCATGAGAGTATGTCTAGTTGTGTGGGATGTATTTTCAGAGAGTTATTTAAGATTTTCTGAGCTTTGGTACTTTAAATCCTGTAGGGAAATGACTTTCAAAGGTTTTGATCTTATGCACATTTTACATTCGAATGGGGAACATTTTCAGTAGAATAATGGAGAGGAGGAAAACCATCCACATTTCATGGGCACCCAAAACAGAAATTAGCCAGGAACAAACCAGATTTAGGGGTGAAAAGAGGAGATGAGCAAACCCAGCTCCCTCTGCTGTTCACCAAAGAAAGAGCTGTTTGCTTCTGCTTTATTTATGATGTGAAAATAGCTCAAACTTGGATATAAAATCACCCAGAGCAGAGCCTGCTCCTCCTCCTCCTCTTTCTGTTCTTGTCTCAGTGGGCCCAATGCCACGTGTTATTAAGAAGCACATGTTCAGAGCAGTACCCCTGACTTCAAGCAGCCTTTTGATTTACTGCTGAATCAGGACCAAGATCTTTCTTCTCATGGTTGCTGCCTCTCAGAATTTTATATCTGGGAGCTGAAAAAGCCAACACAAACGTACGTGCTGAGGACAGAAGGGGATAAATTTGGACAGCTATTTACCGGCTATTAGTCTCCTGAAGTGACAGCTCTAGATGGGAAATTGAGGATAAATACTCTAGAGCCAGTTGAAATGGTAATTACCCATTTTGGAACATGTCCAGAGTGTTAGGGGGGTGACACTGTGACTCTTCTAAAAATTGATGCAGGGCCTCAAGCTGCATTTGGTGACCCAGAGGTAAAAGCTCACACATGCTCATGAACACACCAAGATGTTAACGACTAATGGCATAAATCAAGAAAAGTCTGACATGAGGGAAAAGAAAAAAAAAGAGCAAATAGTTATACCAAGACCCTCATCTCAGTTGTATCTATATGTGAAGGTGAAAATGATGCTAAAAGGATGGTGGGACACAACCTGGGGATAAATTCCTGGGGACAAAATCACCAGGGAAAATGAGAGAGTAATTTTCTTGTTTGTATGCTGGAAATCAGAGAATCATAGAATGGTTTGGGTTAGAAGGGACCTTAAAGATCATCTAGTTCAAACCCCCCTGCCATGGGAGCCACTAGACCAGATTGCTCAGTGCCTTGTCCATAGAACCACAGGATAGTTTGGGTTGGAAGGGACCTTGAAGATCATCTAATTCCAGCTCCCACTACAGCACGTTGCTCAGTGCCTCATCCAGCCTGGCCTTAAACACCTCCGGTGATTAAGGGGATATCCACAACCTCTCTGGGCAGCCTCTTCCAGTGGCTCACCACACTCACAGGAAAGGGCTTCTTTCTTCTCTCCAGGTTAAATCTCCCCTCTTCCAATTTGCATCCATTACTCCTAGTCCTGCCATCCTGGACCCTATTCTAAAGACCTACCCCAGCCTTTCTGTAGCCCTCTTCAGGTACTGAGAAACTTCTCTGAGGTCCCCCCTGAGCCTTCTCTTCTCCAGACTGAACAACCCCAACTCCTTCAACCTGTCCTCAGAAGGGAGGAGCTGCAGCCCTGTATCACTGTTATGCCCATGGACACCAGTTTGCTACACACCTGGGCATTAAAGGATGCACTTTACTGTCTTGCCTTGTAACTGCCACCTCCCAGTGCCCTCCAAAATGTGACTTTTAAACCACCAGCAGTCAGCAGGGAAATATACGTGATTTCAGAGCTGAGAATGAAGGATTTGGAGTGATTTTCTTGTAATAAGATGAATCTCTTGAAATCATTATGCATCAGCTCTTCTCTCAGCCATGTGCTCCTATGAAAATCCCTGAGATTGGGAGTGCTATTGTCAACTGAAGTTGAGCAAACTTGAAAATTTTAAGTTTGTCTTTGCTTGGTCATAGGGTAGGGATAAGAATTTGCTTCTAAGTGCCATCCCTCTGCTTTCAGTGCAACAAGGAACTCCCTATACTTTGAAAGTTGCAAGGAAAGTCAACACAAAGAAGTTGAATGAGAAATTGGTTTGAACTTGAGCAACCAAGCTTAGGAGTCTTTTCCCATTGTTAACAGTGAAAACTGCAAGTAGGCTTCTCCCTTGATGGAGTGGCACAGTCCCAGCATTTGGGAACCTTTAGTACTGAGTGGAAAGAATTCCACGAGGGCATAATCCCCCTTGTGTTTTTAGCCCATGCAGCTGGTAAAGTATTTTCCACTCTTGGAACTGGAGCCAGGATAGGAAAGTTAGAGAAAGGTTGGCATTTGCCACATCTAGAGTCATGAAAGACCTTTAGGAGCAGGGGACTACTGGTGGTCTCCTGGCCAAGCTCTCATTCAAAGCACAGCTCAAGAAAGGTTAAGAAAGACC
>VZTY01020382.1:0-73973 GCA_013400935.1 Turnix velox
GGACCTGCTCCAATAGCTTGATAAAAAGAGGAATTCTAAAAAATTACATCAGTAATGTTCACTACACTTTGCTGTGACATTGACTATGATTTTGCTTTCCACATGTTCTAACCTGAGTTAAACTAGATGCTCCTATCTGCTTTCTAAGGCTCCTCTACAGATTGAATAAAGCTAGAGAATGGAAGAACTCTTCTAGTATTATCAACTACATTTGCTGTAATAGATAAGTAATTGGTAGAAAACATCTTGGTATTACATCAAGTGATGTAACAGTGATAACCATCTTACCTGTCTGTCTGTAGGTATTGGCGTGTCTTTATCAATGGCATCATATTTTGCTTGTATGGCCCCCTATATATGGAAGAATACCTGAATTTAGGAAGCTCTTACTAACATAAATGCATATTACATTGTACAAGTGATGTTCAGAAGTTGACCCTTTTCATTCAGTGCTTCAGTTAATACCTTTCTTTCCCTGAAAAAAATCTTCCTAACTAGAAAAAAAAAAAATTGACATATGAACTTCAATAAAACCATCTTCATTTTATTCAAATTCGGACCTTTCTGTGACTTCCTCAGTATGATCTTCAGTGACTTACAGTTGTTTATATACAAAGCAATATACTTGATGCGTTTTTCCATTTTTAAGTTAAGAGACGCTCTCAGCTTTAATTCAGTTTTTACCTCAGCCACGGGCATTAATATCTCCGTGAAGGTACTGAATTCAGATGGCTGCTAATTGAGATTAGTATGACACACCACTCTCAAGTGGCCTGTTCTTGCATGAATCCCACTAACAAACTAATCTTAAAATTATGGGATCAGGGAACACTACCAACATTTAAGCTTGAGAACTGATTTGGCTTCCAAGACCCAGGCAGTTGTTCTTCACCTTGACAGCCTTTTTTGGGTTATATTGTTTAGCATACAGCCTAAGCTATGGACCCTAAATAACCTGGTATGAGTTATTTGTAAGAAACTTGTTGCAGCCCTACTGCAGGGCAGGAAAAACTATCTCTGTGAGGAGTCCTCAGTCATAGGACACTCCTTGCCAGTCCTTTGTCCAAAAGGGTTCTACTAAATTTATTTATTATGTAGCCTTTGGAAGAAATGCATTGATTGGTAGGTGAGAAAAAATCCATTTGATACGATTCATCCTGTTTTGCCCACTGTTGGTCACCAGTAGAGTGACTTTAACTGCATTTGTCAAGATTGTTAAAAATAAAATGAAAAAAAACCCAATGTTAGCATTCCATTGTACTTAAACATTTGGAAATCTTGGAGAAGTGACTTGTATTTTCCATCCCATTCTCTGCAATCAAATAATATTACAGACAAGAAGCAAGTAATTCTGACCATCATTTGTGTTCATACAGTTCATGACTAATTTTGTTTGAAATTTCAGTAAATTCCACCTGCTAAGCCTTCAAATCCATTCCAGCTTTTGTGTGTATCCCATTCCCTCCCCAGACAGTGCCCTCCCATCACCCTTACCTCAACACCCAACAGGGCAGCCCAGGTTATGCCTCTCAGAAGAGGAGGGATGTCAACTCTGGCTTCTTTCCAAATTTGGTTTTTCTTATATGGGTAGGCCTTCAGTGAGAGGAGATTAACATTAAAAAAAAAAAAAAAAAGTTACCATGTAATAGAAACAATTCAAAACTCAGTCCTGATATACTCCTTGCTCCACAGCTCAGATGCTACCAGCTTCAGTACTGAATAAAGAGTTTTGAAACAGGAAAACTTAATTCATAAGTGAAAGGACTGCTGTTAAATGCTAAAATAGCCACATACAGAATCATAGAATGGTTTGGGTTGGAAGGGACCTTAAAGATCATCGAGTTCCAACCCCCCTGCCATGTGCCCACTAGGTCAGGCTGCTCAGTGCCTTGTCCACTCTGGCCTTAAACACCTCCAGAGAGGAGGCATCAATGATTCCATAGAAATAGAAAAATAAACCCTTCAAAAGCAGAAATTAATATTAAAAGCAGTGAGTCCACCTAAACTACAAAGTTTATACTCCTTTTTGCAGCAGGCACCAATAGGCAAAGAAAGCAAGTGCTGCTGCTAGTCAGCCTCTTGTGCCACTGTATTTGCATTCTCTGAGCACACAGAAATTCAAAATGCTTCTGATTTTATCCTTTTCTATTTGGCAAACGTATTTTGAGAGGGTGTACAGAGAACACCTTTATGGGGACAAGGCTGGAAAGCAGCAGGGATGCTTTCTTTTTTATGTGTTTTGGTATATGCAGGCTGTATAAATTTACCTTCTTTTCACACTATGTATCCAACTTCCTTTTATTAAACATGTCCAGTTCATGCATTCCCAGGTACTCGCTTCATGTTGTGCAACAGTTCTCATCTCTAAGCAAGAATCCACGTTTCTGCAGGTATGTGAACTAGGGACTGATACCTTCACCTCTTGGTGTAAAACACCTCTAACTAAATGTGGCACTGATACAGTCAAAACTACTGCTGTTTTCAAGTACCTTGCTGCTTGGAAATGCAGAGATGTGACAGGTATCTAATAGCTTAGCCTTACATGAAATAAAGGATGCAGAAGTATTTAGTAGCTTTGAACAGAGGTATTAGAATGTTCATAGTTTAAAATCTAGTTCTATATTCATGACTACTTTCTCATACTTCTCTTTTGTACCTAATTCTTTTTTCCATAAGGTTTTCTTCACACTTTCCCATTGTGGCCTCTTGTACCTTGATTTACTTTTTTTATTACTTGTTCCTTTAAAAATCCTCTAATGAACATTCCAAATCCAATTATCCAGCATCAGAAAAATTCCATACCTTCAAGAGCCTGTCAAATAGGACAATCCTATTTAGCTGGTACTCTGTGTCCCTCTCCCGGATGATCAGAGGAAGAGTAGCAGCTGCAGACAGCTCATTACTGCTGTTTGAATGAGGTAAAGTTGACTGGCTGGAAAAAAGATAGTAGCTTTGAACAGCAAGAAATACAAATAATTGTGAAGAAAGTGAATAAACTGTCAAAATATTTCTGTCAGAATTAAGTTATAAATGGATAGTTTTCAATAGTCAGCACAAACAGTTGATTTCCAAACAGGGAAATAGGTTAGGATCCTGTTTTTTATCAGGGCCCCATGTTCACATGTGCAGAGGGCTTACCAGCTCTTGTAGACTCTCTGAGAACAAACATTGAAGAATTCTTTTGGAAGACTTCTGTGTCTAGCTGTGCAGCATATCTCTCAAAACTATTAACTCCAAATTCAGCCTCTTACATATGTACAAACTTACAAACACACTTACTCATCTTCAAGCAATGGATAAAAAGCTTCCCCACCAACATCTTTCAGTCTCTGAAATGAAGAATAAACATAATCAATGGTCAGATTGCTGCTAAAAATTCCACACAGAAACACAAGATTGCCCTGGTTGGGCAAAAAATTGTCCCAGGAAGGGACATTTCAGATCATCAAGAGCACCCATCAACCCATGACTGACAAGAAGCATCCTGAAACAGTATCTCTAAGCTCTATGTCTACCTGTCTCTTAAATTCTCTAGAGATGGGACTAAATTCCATCAAGCAAATGAAGAAAATAACTCAGTTCTTTGCCTTCTTTTCATGTGTTTGAATTAATAAAAGTTCTACCGAACCTAGACGTGTGAATAATTAAAAATAAATAAAAATTTCAGTGATAAAAGATGCAAATCTTATAACTGTTCATGACATCTAAATTATAAATTATGATATGCTGATAAATTATCAGTGCTGATGATGCAAGCAAACTGCATTACTGCATTTTGGCAAATGCTTTGTAGTGATCTTTTAAACCAGTTGATTAATAGCTATCTATAGACACACCTAAGATTAGTGATTAACTACTAGAAACTTGGTATCCAACCTTATTTATAAAGCCTTTAAGAAGCAGTAACTGAATTGAGTTGATATTTCCTTCCAGCAAGATACCTAATGACAGGAATTACAGAAAGCAAGATGGTGCTCACTGTCTACTTTAGCAATTGTTGAGCATATTAGATATTGCAGAACTATTTGAGTCACACCAGAAGAAAGCAGGTAATGTTAACAAAGAAAGGGAGGTACACAGGAGGGAGGCAGAAGATAAAACAAATCTAATTATCTTCTGCAGATGAAAAACTTCAATAGCATAAAATGAAATCTAACTCAAATGCAAAGAAGCATTCTCTGGAAATGAGTAACACTGTCATTTGGAGGAAGAGCAGTAGGAGCTGCTGTTCCACATTCCTTTTGAACAACTGTTTCTGCAGAGATGACATAAGAACAAATGCACAACATTATTCTCACATTTCGGAGCTGGCACAAAGACAGAGTCACGGTTGTGTCATCTAGGAGGGAACTCCTGTCTCGTCCTTGCCCAAAGCTTTCACCATCTTCTAACAAAAAGCTTCAAAAAGGATTAAAAAAAAAGTCAGGCCACTTTGTAGTGTAAGACTTGAGTTATTAAATAATAGACAATTCCAACAATGAGTTCCTCTTTAGAGCTAAAACCTAGCTCATAGAAGTAATGACACCTGCCGTCAAGGCAATGTACAATCACCTTAAATTACTCAAACAGCTACTCCTGCAAAAAGGCACATTTCAGGTTTTCTAAAGCTTTAATATTCACACAAAGGAAGAATGATGTAATAATGTGATTAATACTCCTGGCACAGACTAGAAGTGCCATTTATTTTGAAAATGAAAAATAAAATATTGCCGAATGAAAGCCATTTCCTGTGACAACAAAAATCAAGCAGAAGTCTGAGCCACATCTTTTCTAAGAACACAAATGCATCCACAAAAAGAGTATACACAAATTGTCTATTTAGTGATGTTTTAAAAGCAGGTAAGATTTCCAGAAACTAAGCTAACATTTCTCAGCATCATTGAAAAGATGAACTAACATTGCATTTTTGAAATCAACACCTCATTTTCAAGACAATATGATACAAAAAAATTTCCACCCATAATTCAAAAGCATCCACCTAATAGTGCAATAATAGGCAACACTAAGTTTGGGAACAAAGTATCAATGAAAATCTAGGTCCTTTTAACAAAGATGTATTAATTTTTAAGTTATTGCATTTCAACATCATGTGTTTTGAAGACCTAGAACCAACAAACTGATCTGTATGGACACTAATTACATCTATTAGAACCAAACTGTAGGATTAAAACATAGACTACATAAATTGCAGCATGTGCTGTGGCAAGATAAAAGCAGTACTGACTAAAATGCTATTACAGAATAGCAAGCCACAAAACAAGCCACTTTTAAAAAAGTCAACTGTTGATCTGCTGAATAATTGCATTGAGCATTCAGCACTGCTGCTCTGTAAAAGAGAATTCAAAATGCAAAAAACTGCTGCAGAACATAGCAAATAAATGACAAATATGCTATGGAAGCACAGTGAGACATTTCACTAAAACTTAGTGCTAAACTTAAGACTTTCAGTTCAGTATTTTGAACTTCACCTACATTTCTTCAAATTTCATAAAGGACTGTGAACTGCAAGTTGGTAACAGACAGAAGGAATTCAAAGAATGCCTTAAATTGGGTAAGAGAGGAATTGACATGATCTCCTGCTGTTCAATAACTGTTTCTCACATATAAAGGTCTTGAAACTAAAAACCACACCAGAATGTTTTTTCCTTCCTTACTTGGGAAGTGTGCAGACAGGTGGCTTTGATCGAATGATCTCCTTGTTGACAAGTTCTTTCTCCAAGTCTCCTCCAGCCAAACACCAGAGATAATAAACCTCCTCAATTGATCTTTCTGCCAGGTAATCACTATCTTCATCTATTAGAAAAAAACCCCATAAAAATTAAGTTGTAGCTTTTTAGGTAGTTTGTATTTCTTCCTAGTACTCTAAAGACATATAGTCCAAAAAACCAAACCAAAACAAAAAAGATTAGGCTTGAAAGGTCCTAAATCTTCATGTTAAGTTAGATGAAAAGGAAGATTTATTGGCCACAAGTCAGTAAAAAAAAGCACATAGTTCTGCTTTCTGTCTTGCTGCCAGAAAACAGAACCAGATACATGCACTGAAGTGGCTAATTTTTGCTTCCTGTCAGCCTTAAAATAAAAAATAAACAAACACTATTCTGTACACATCTCTAACACCAAGAATCTAGTGATTCATACTGGAAACTTACAATCTACCTTTCCCTCACCTACTAAACCCCACCTACTACTAACATTGCACTAACTCCTAAAAAACTGTAAAAGGAGATTTTTTAATACATAGAAATCTCTGATTAGAAAAAAATTACAGAGGATTTAAAAGCGGTAACACTTTCAGTATGCTGTGGTTTTAAACTTCAAAATATAATCTTCTGTTCTATAATGTGACCTCTTTACATTTACCAAAAAAAAAAAAATCATATTGTGCTACAATCCAGCAGAAATCAGTTACCAACTCACTACCTAGCACATATCCATAACCAAAACCTAAAGGCAAAAGATGAAACTAATATTCTCACCTGGACTTGAATATTTGTGATAGCTATTAATTCCCTAAGGCTGAATCACCTTCAACCTCCTGGAACTTGCAGACATCCATCAAAATAGATTTGTGCCTACCTCTGCCCATTCAAACAACTTCCTACAAGAATGTAGTATCATAACATCAAATAGTTTCTCTCCAAATAAGCATTCAAAGAAAAAAAAAAAAAAAAGCAAAACCATCTTATTTTCCTTCCCCTTCCAATGACATGCTTTTACCTTTACACAATTGACTTATGTCTTCAGGAAGTGTTAAATCAGCACACCTTGGAGAAGATGAGAAGAGACCAACAGGTTTGTGGAAGGGAGGATATACCAAGGATACTTCACTGAACAAGCTGTCATGCAACAATTCCTCTGGAGTTGGCCTTGAATTAAGAAAAGAGAATGTAACACAAGAGTAAAATCTTCAAAAAATGTTACATTTCAGGAAGTAATGAATATGAGCCAGTTATTTTGAATTGTATTTGACTTCAGGAATTTTAACAGCAATAAAGCCAACCATTAATGTTCAGTCCATGCTACTTAACACACACCCATTTACATCCCAAGTCCAAATCTTATCTTAATTTAATGTACATAATTATGTTATTAATTACCCCAAAATTCCTATAAGCAGAGACAGAAAAATCCAAACGCAAAGCCTTGACTGAAGAACAAAAGCACAATTCAGTTATGAAAGAAAGTTATGATGGACTGACATAATGAAAGTGTCCTGAAGAAAGCAACCCTTCTTTTGGCTACAACAGAGCAACCATAACCACCACCAACTCCCAGAAATGAAATCAGTGAAAGTTGTGAAAATTAGAACTACAAATGCCTGAACAGTTTTCACCCAAAATACTCAGATTCAACCTCAAGGTTTTGCATACTTGATGTCTTCTCCTTCTCTCTACTTCCCCATTCTTTTCCTTTATACACAGAAAAGCAACCTACCCAAGAACCTCACAGGTAGCAAAAACAGTATTTCAAAAAAGGTTTAGTAACAGAGTTCTCATTTCTCAGTATTCTAGCAGGATTACTAGGTGTTTGGATGAAACACTTACCTCTTTGAAGGTTGGAATGTAAGGCATTTCTTCAGTAGAGCCATGATATTATCAGAAAGCTCCTGGAACATAAGAAAAATATGGAAGAGGTCTGTTTACTACCATTTTCACTGAAAAAGCTCATACTTAAGCTAATACTCAGACACACAGGTTATTCCTTTGAGGGCAATCAATCAGATTTCACACCTAGACATCTAAGGTTAGCTGCAAAAGATGAAAATGCTGGGGAAGTAACTTTTCTCACCTCCCATCACTGCATTTGCTTCAGTAAATAAAAAAGACTGCAATGTATGCATTAAAATACTCTCTACTCAGCTTAAAACAACACAGCACCTAGGAATTCCCTTCTGATAATAGAATCCTTTCACATAATGTCTCAAAAGATATATGCAGTAAAATCCAATTAATAATAAGGTATTTACATATCTGTGTGGAAGTGTGTGAAAAGTACCAAGAGCAAGGTCCTGCACCTGGGTGGAAGCAATCCCAAGTACAGCCATAGGCTGGGTGGAGAGTGGCTTGAGTGCAGCTCTGAAGAGAAAGACTTGGGGGTGTCAGTTGATGACAAACTCAACATGAGCCAGCAGTGCACTTGCAGCCAAGAAGGCCAACCAAATCCTGGGTTGCATCAAGAGGAGTGTGACCAGCAGGTCCAGAGAGGTGATTTTGCCCCTCTACTTGGCACTAGTGAGACCCCACATGGAGTAACTGTGTCCAGTTCTGGAGCCCTCAACACAGGAAGGACATTGAGCTGTTGGAGCGGGTCCAAAGGAGGCCACGAAGATGGTCAAAGGGCTGGAGCAACTGCCCTACGGAGACAGGCTGAAGGAGTTGGGGTTGTTCAGCCTGGAGAAGAGGAGGCTCAGGGGGGACCTTATAGGAACTTCTCAGTACCTGAGGGGGTCCTACAGAAAGGCAGGGGAAGGACTTTTTAATATTATATCGGATGGGAGGACTAGAAACAATGGATGTAAATTGGAAGGGGGTAGATTTAGACTTGACATAAGAATGAAATTCTTTACAGTGAGGGTGGTGAAGCACTGGAACAGACAGCCCAGAGAAGTTGTGGATGCCCCCTCTCTGCAGGGGTTTACGGCCAGGCTGGACAAGGCACTGAGCAGCCTGGTGTATACGGGAGGTATCCCTGCCTATGGCAGGGGGGTTGGAACTAGATGATCTTTAAGGTCCCTTCCAACCCAAACTTATTCTATGATTCTACTCTGCAACAGTAAGGAAATGTTTTGCACCACACAGAATGGAAAACCAAACCAGTTCCACAAACCTTAATAATATCAAGGCAGCCATGTTCTTCAGCCAATACAGTTACAATATCATCTACGCATCCTTTGAAAAAGAAACAGAACAATAAAAAGGTAAAGGATGGCATCAGATGAAACCCCACCTCAATAAAAAGCACTTAACTTTGGCTTTCTATTGACACTGCCACATCACCTGACAGTGAATTCACAAAGTTAGAAATTGAAATTACTATCACCTATGGAGATAAAAAAATATAAACAATGAAAATCTTTGTATGGGCTTAGTAAATCCAGAAAGTCAGTGTCTGCCAATTAAAACAATCTTTATATATTATAAAAAAAAAATCCAGAGAGAATTTAAAAATACCTGCATAGAGAAGCTCCAAGTAATTTTCATTTTGTTGCTACTTGCAGATAATACTAGTGTAAGTTACTTTCAACATATGACTAAGAAAATAATTCCTAAGTAAAGACATGGAATGTTTTGCAGTGATTAAGGGTTGCCAGCTCATCTTGAAGGAGACTGAGGTGTTTTAAGGTGCTTCAACAAATCACATGCCAAAACAGTCAGAAATTGCAGCAGCCAAACACTAACTGCTGAATGAAAAAGATGTTTCTACTGACATTAATTTGAACAGAATTATATTTGTGCTGGATAATCAACACTGACAAAGCTCCAAATGGCAAAATTGTGTCCCTCCCACTCCTTGTGGTTTATATATAAATCCCCAAAGAAATCAAGCTTTAAACCTCACATATATATATGTATATATATATATATTCCTACTTTGAGACTTGTCTACATTAAGCAGAAATTGCACCTCTACAGTAATGTTTTATAGCTGGTAGGTGAAGCCAGAAACATAAGTCTGCATGCAGCCCTCTTTGTTTTCTGTCCTCCTGCTCCCTACACAGGCACTACTAGTAAGTGAACAGCTTTCTTTAGTATCATACAATTTCTAACCCATTTCAGAAACTTCCTCCAAAAGAAAACAAACATGAACACCAAAATTATAACATTTCCTAAGCATGTTTTGCCCTTACTCCCACACATCCATAACTCTTCTGCAAAGTTATTTTTTTCCTAGTACCCACTTCTACACCTATGCTTTAAATGCCTATTTAATTTGAGAAATAAAAGGTGAGAAAACTAAAGTATCTTAGATCTGAGCGTCACAAGTAAACAAGTCTGGGAAGCTGTTAGAGCTTCTTTGAAACTTAAAAACCTGATTTTGTGCTACTTACCTAACATAATTATGAATTTCAATCTTTCTGCTATCTCCAGACTCTGGAATAATTTTCTCCCCTAAGCAAATAATAAAATCAGATCAATGGTTGAATAATATCATATAAAAACAATTAGCACATACCTCCACCTACAGTAAGTGAAAAACATCTACACACGAATTTTAGCATTAGAAAAACTGCTAGAACAGAAATCTTTACTCTCACTATAGCAGAAACTGTTCTGTGCACTCACAAAGGAAATAAAAGGCATGATTTGCAAAGTCTCTTCATCAGAACAAATGCTAAACCAAAAAAAATACACAACACAGTGTTCCAAGCTGCCTTGGCAAATCTGAAAGTTTATTATTAATTTATCCACAGGATTTCAAAAACTGTAAATAATTGCTCAGCAGTGTTATCATTGTAGGTTATATTATTGCATGGTGCTTTAGAAAAGTCATCTGATGTTGCAAAAATTATCATGACAATTTTTAAGAAAACATTTATTCAAAGGACTAAATAATGATCTATGACTACTGCGTAAATTTAAAGAAGAGCAGAATATGCAAAAAGATGACTGTTTTATGATCTAATAATTATATAAAGCAGGTTCTTGATTGTACAATTACCTAAGAATTTGCCTATATGGTTAAAAAACCAGAGGTATTTACTCAATCATACTTCCCTACAAAATACATGTCTTTGAATGAAAGAACTTTAATGCACATGAATAATAAAGATTATCCTGTCAACATTCATTTCAACTTCTGAAAAATGAGCATTTTTCAAATAAGCCCTTAATTCTGTGCAAAAGCTCTTCAAAACAGCAAGACAAATTGTCCCTTCTCCTCCTCTCCATGCAACTGTTTCTTATCCTTCCCAACCAGAGTGAAGGCTCAACAGCAATGGTTATTTCATGGTTAAAAACACAGTTAGATGAGCAACAAGAAAAGACAAATCTCCAGAGACTTCTTGACTCAGAAGCCAAGAATTTGATCATGCAATCACACTATTGATGCTTAACAGGCAGCTGCCCTTCCTGATTAACACACACACTCATACCAAGCCATAATGTATTCTATGACTTGAACCACCACCAATACCATCCAGGTAGAAATGCTGACATATTCTGATATCTGGGAAAAATGTCTCAGTATTCAACGAACAATCAAATTGCCTTAACTAAACCCCCCAAGAATCACAATGAAGATAATTATCCTCTTACATACCATGCAAAGCTCAAATAATATTATACCAAGAGACCACACGTCTGATTTAGGGCCAGAAGGGAGAGGTTTCTCACATTGAGTATAATCACTTGGCTTGGCTATTCCCTGTGCAATTACTTCAGGTGCCAGATATGAAGGGTACCTAGAAAGATACGGCAACATAAGTAATGCTCTGTCAATCAAAAAACCTACATTTCAGTAACAATAATGGAAAAAAATTTTCATTTTGGGAAACCAGAATTCATAGCAATGCAGAATTCTCTATCCCATTTGGTAAAAATCTACACTTTGCACTAAATTTTCAATCCAGTTGCAAAATACACAGTGCCTCCAACATAAAAAGCCAAATTTTAATCACTAGCTCTTTGTTTTTGTGAAAGGAAGTAAGAGCAGCTTTCAAAATGGAAGGTATACATATCTCAAAGGAAACACATGCTGAGGTTCAGCACTAGTAAAATAAATGTATCCTAGACCTGTATTTGGAGGTGGGGCAACACTACCCTGCATTGATAGTGTTCCCATCAACAGCTTTTGAATTTATAAAATAAGTCATAAAAAGTGCTGAGAATATATTCTACATGCTACTAGATTATTTTAAAGTAACATTATCTTCCTGTCTGGGAACAATTCATTATAAAACTTGGAGAAAATAAAATCTGAAATTCCTTTTGAAGGGAACCATCAATAATATTTCTTTTGAGGAAGTCTTTAAGAATCAGCTCAGCAATTCAATAGTTAATGACATGACACCTCCTAACATCAAAAAGTGGCAAGGAAACACAGCAACAAAGCTAAACAGTCATATCACTTGAAAAGAAATCAGAAAATAATAAAAGAAACAATAAGACTATAGTGTTGTGCAACAGTGAAGGACTGGTAGTGCTTCTTCCTAAATTTAAAATTAGCCTCTAGAATTTGACTCCCAGGGAACTCTTAGTATTTGAAAGCAAATCTAGGAACCAAGGACTGACATCATATAATTACAGTAACGTGCTTGCTTGGCACACATTCTCTGCCTTTCATCATTTTCACCTAGTCAGAGGATAGCCACTTCAATGGCATTAGCAGAAGCTTTTGTCTAAGGGGTATATGCAACAGACATGAAAGCAATAACCTGTGCATACATCTTTTTGAAGATTATTTCTCAAAACATATTTCTTCAAGAAGTAGATCACTAATAGATTTCTATTATATAGCTACATCCTTACCCTATAGGGAAATCAACATCAACACCGTGAGCAGTCATATGGTAGAGTCCAAATTTAGACAATTTCACATGTCCCTAGCAGGGAAAAAAATACACCATCAAAAGCAGCAAAATCTGACACTGGAATAATCTGTATTTAAGCAAAAATAAAATTAAAAGAACCAAGCTGCATTAGCTGTTAGAAAACAGGTATAAGTAAAACATCACTCCCTTACATTTCAGTCTATGACAAACTATTCCACTGCAAAATAACAGGGGATTTATTTCTAATGCTTTTGCTTTCCAAGAACATTAAGGTAGGACTTTTAACTAATTACAATGACAAAAAGTAGACATAGATTACCACCTTAATGAGAAAAGGATGAAAAACGTGTTTTGGGATAGGAAAGAAATGGAAAAAGGAAAGAAAAAAAACTTAAATACATTTGAAATTTAAGAAATAGGGGAAAATGACAGGGGTTTTTTACATATTTAAAAACAGCCAACAAACCAGCCTAGAACCTTTCCAGACATGCAGCTTTTGCCCATCAGATGGCTGTGGCTGCCCAGTCTCCATGTATGACATAACATGCTAATTATTAGCAGCAAGAGGGAAAAAAAAAACCCCACAAAAAAATCAGAAATTGATTTCTTCCTGCAACTCTACCTTTCG
This sequence comes from Turnix velox, assembly GCA_013400935.1. Lineage (NCBI taxonomy): Eukaryota > Metazoa > Chordata > Aves > Charadriiformes > Turnicidae > Turnix > Turnix velox. The sequence continues at coordinate 13,119 of VZTY01020382.1, forward strand.
GTCCAAAAGAACATTGCGAGGAGATAGTGCTCGGTGGACCATTCCATGCTTATTCATATATTGCAAACCTTCTAAAACCTCATATGCTATGCATAAGATCCTTGAAGAACTGCAAAAAAAAAAGAAAAAAACAAAAAAGAAAATTAAAAAAGAGAATTTTATACTTTTAATTTGGAAAAATGCAGCTGTTCCACAGCTATTCCAAATACAAGTGACATGTTTACCTAAATATGGTAAGATACGTCCAGTTTACCATCCAAGCCATTCTGGCATACCTATGTATTCATTTTTACATAAGTTAGGGCTATCAGTTCTTGCAGGAGATCATGAAGAAGAGTTTTTGTGAACAAATGAACATGTATGCCCTCAGACAATGCCAAAATTAGTTGTACAAAATGCACACAAAATCAGAACAAAAGGTGTAGTTTAGCATTGCCAGAGATTCCTTTTAAGCCTTTCTCATTAACCTCATTTCCTGCCCACCCCTCCCCAGGATACATTTCATGTTTGCTTGGTAACTTTATCTCTGAAAACACTGCTTTACAGAAAGTCCAGGAAAAAACAAAAAAGCATATCTGCTTATAAACATCTAACTTCACATCTCGGAGTTTTTTTATTTTATTTTCAATAAAACTACACTGATATTCTGGACAAGGCTCACCACCTTCTCTTGCTTATTAAAAGCCCTGAGCAACAGCTAAATAAGGGGTAATGTTACAGACTGGTGAAGATGACAAACCAACTAGATGAACACACACCAAAATTGATTTTTTAATTCAAGTTTTATTAGCTGCTATTCATATATGAAATGCCACAAGTCTGTCTAAGCCTATATGGCTAGATTTTGACAGAAGCCACAAAGCAAATGAATTCCAAAAGTACAACACAAGAATGGTGAAAAGAGGTAAAAGAGGTGTTTAAATAATAATCTGAGGCCACCACTAAGTGGTATGCTCTAGGCTCTTAAGTTTTCCCAAAAAGGAGGTCCATACAACTTTACACTCATGGTGAATACACGATTTAAAGTCAAATTTTAAACATAAGGGGAATCTATTCTAACATATGTCCACATACTGCTGTATCTTAGATCATAGCATTTGGAAGTGATTGAGGTCTAAGCGTTTCAACCAAAACCACAGGGCTAATAATCACAAAACCAAAGCAAAACCCCACAACCATCTTACTCCTCCTTCCCTGGCACCATTTCTTCCCCATCCCTCCCACCCCCAAGCTATATTAATACACCTCAGCATCAGAAACCACAAGTTGTGCAGTGTTTCCTCCCTGTGATTCTTGGGGAGACACACAACCATGGGAGAAAGTATACCTTAAAAGCTTAATTCTATAACTTTTGCCCTCAGCACAAGTATTACCAATAATGGTGGTGAATAGAATCCTCTCTTGCTTTTTTGCACAACTTTGTAAAACGAGACATAAAATATTAATTATGAAGAATTCGTGTTTGCAGCAAGGAAGCAAGCGCGTGTGAACAATTAGTAGTACATCATAAGGTCATTTATTGTAAAAAGTGTCTCTTCGTATAAAAATAGTAAATATAATGGGCAATTTGGTAGCAGTTGCGGCTGACGACTGCAGTGTGCTCTGGTGCCACCAGGGGGCCTCAGCAGCCCATTTATTCTCCCGCAATTCAGAGAAGTAGAAGGCAGGTAAATGCCAGAAAATTGAATCATAAAGTAGTTTGGATTGGAAGGGACCTTAAAGATCATCAAGTTCCAATCCCCCTGCCATTGGCCGGGACACCTCTCACTAGAATACTGCTTGTGGATTCTTTGGTCTGTAAGATAAAACCCCCATGGTGTTACAATGACCCCACAACACACAACTCAAAAATATTGGTGCATTAGTACATTAGTTAGAGGAGGCTTAACTGAAAAGCAGAATTACTGAAAATTAGTTGTTTGCCTCGAACCCTGCTGGGCACAAGTGTTGGAGTCAAGCTCCTTACCCTCGAGCTGGAGTACATACACCACCTCCTTAAGGGAGAGGGAATTCTATATAAAAAACTCTTCATAGTGCTGTTGCACAGCATCTAGTTCTTTATATATTAGGTAAAAGGCTGAAGTTATTACCCAAGAGATTTGCATTGAATTGCAAAGGGCCTGACAACAACTCTCATAGCTGTTTCTCAAGCACAAGAACAAGCTGTTCTCTCTGTTTTAAATTCCCCCAGGCCAAATTCAGCAGCAGTCCCTTGCCTCAAAGGAGAAGACTACAAGGGCTGTCCCCTCTTCACTGATTTCTACAGTAATTGTGGTGCTGGCAGTGACTACAACAGAGTTCAACAAGCACAAAAGGTGTGCTCATGAAGCTGTTTTCATAGAATCATAGAATAGTTTGGGTTGGAAGGGACCTTAAAGATCATTGAGTTCCAACCCCCCTGCCATAGGCAGGGCCACCTCCCACTACATCAGGCTGCTCAGTGCCTTGTCCAGCCTGGTCTTGAACACCTCCAGAGAGGGGGCATCCACAACCTCTCTGGGCAACCTGTTCTAGTGCTTCACCACCCCCACTGTAAAGAATTTCTTTCTTATGTCAAGTCTAAATCTACCCCCTTCCAATTTACATCCATTGTTTCTAGCCTTTCAAGCTTTAGGTTAAGTTGATCTTTAAAGGAAAGTCCACACAAAGAAAAAAACCCACCACAGTTGCAAGAGAGGAATAAACTTGCAATAATCAATGTTGGTGGCAAAGTCTTTTTCCCTGCTTTCCTGCAAACTTATTTTTCAACAGAGAGATCTAGAGAAGTGGTCTTGGCATTTGGGCTCTTGAACTGCCAAGGTGTCAGCACCCTCCTTCAACAGGAGGTGAAGGGAAAAATAAATACCAACAGCACTCCAACCAACACAGGAGAGATGGTGACAAAATAGAGGCAGGTTCAACACCAACCATCCTACACCCACTAACCTAACATAACAAGAGCTGTAATGACAGCTGTATGGTATGAAATACCCTGTTCATCTCAGCAGCTGAAGATGATGGTTATGACTTTCAAGTGTTTTTTGGCACATCATTTCACTGCTCAAGGCAGATATTGTAGGAGACAGTAAGTAAAAGCACATAAGGGTAAGATTTCAAAAACTGGCAGATCCCAAGTGGGACTGGTTGTTCTCAGTTTCCTGCATCTCCTAACAATGGTTGGTTTAAGATTCTTTTCCTTTCCCCCAGCTGAAGAAATAGAGAAGAAACAGGAGCTTCTCTGCAAAAGGAACACTTCAAAGACAGGCAAAGTTGGTCTCTTGACAACTACCAGCACATATTGAAGGAGCAGGCTTCATTTTAATCCTCATTCTGTCTCCCAAGCCTACCCAGCTGTACCCTATTCTGGTAGGCTTTTAGAAAAGAGGTCCTCTTCAAGAGGCAGCATTGCATAGTCATGTAAAAAAATCAAAGCAATTGAATTTAATAATTGTCTGCTTTTCTTCCCCATTTGGGGAAGAAACACAGTGAGAGAAAAGGAGCTATATTTGTTCCTTCATTCCAGAAATTAAGAACTAAAAGCATATAAGGATTAAAAGCAATACTAGGTTTAGGTCTGCAACCTGCATATTTAGAACCATTGTAAGGGAAGCACAAAGAATAACTGAAACAAACCAATCTCTACAAATTGATATGAGCAGGTTCAGCCAGCAGCACAAAACCAGCATGGTTAAGAAAGGCATGTGCATAACATTTGTGGGTGGAGAGAGATGACTTAAAAACCCACAAAAATGAGGATTGTTTTATTACCTCCAGAATTTGTCAGACCAAGAGCTATACCAGACAAATGACTAATTTCCACGCTGTAATAGTACACAGGTGGCTGCACTGTGCCTTCACAAGAAACATTAACTTTTCCACTTAGCATTCAGCCTGATCTCCAACCTGTTACATTCATACTGCTAAGGACACAAAGTCATTTTCTTGAAGCTTACTTCAGAAATAAGGAACCCAACCCATAAGGAAACAGATGTTTTAGCAGAGTTTCAGTCTCCTGTGGTGCTGCAAACCCACTGATGAAATAATCTCATTGCTTAGGACAATTTTATCACTTCTTGGATTCTGATGAGGAGAGAAAAGGGAGGGAAAGATTCTTTTTAGTGTGCCCACTACAATCTTCCTTCTGCCTGAGAACAGTTTGTGGACAAGGATGAAAGGGAAAAGTTATACTAGGAAAAACTGGCATGTTGAGAGACTTATCTTTCTTCAAAGGGATCAGATAATAACCATCAGAGAGTCAGGAGGAGAAAGTGATTTATCAGACCTAAGTAAAGACAACGAGCCCCTAAAATAAATAGTGGAACAGAAAGCTTAAGTGTAAGCATAGTCACTCAGTAATGACAAAGCAGTACCTGTGAACAAACATCTAGGGAGAATTGCTCAAGCATAAGATTAAACAAAAAAAGGAATCGTAAACTTAGTGACAGAAAAGTAGGATTCTGAATTTATGGTAAAAAAACTACCACCACCACACACATGTAAACAAACCAACCAAAAATATTTACTATGGATTATTCAGTTTGAGTTGTTATAGGTTATTAGTTGTGATTATTAATTGGAATAATAATGTGCAGCTTGTAGAAATAGGAAGCTGAACAACAAAAATAAAGTGCTCTAGGAAAAAGCAACTTTCTGAAACTGATCACCCTCATTTTAAGTAAAATTCCTTGTCTTCCTAACCCTATAAATGGTCATGCTAGCTTAGAATTAAAAAAAAATGAAAATAAAAAAAAATTAAGGGCACCATCCTGTTTCCAAAAAGAGATAAGCTGATGCCTAGGAGAGAGACAAAACAGAGCAAGCACATGTGATACCTATGATTTACTGTAGAAATGCACACCCACTGGATATCCTGTTGATGAGACCTCCTCATTGTATTTTCTCATGAGGTTCTCTTCATGGTACTTTTGTTGCTCAAACTTCTAGAAAGCCAATTTTAAATTTCCGTGTCAAGCAAAAGAAAACAATTGCTTAACTTCAGAGTAGGAAAAGTAATTCTGAAAAAATGCATTTGACAGCCAGCAACTGTAGTCCCTCCATACACCACAGATTCCTGAAAGGAAATAAAAATTACTTGATGCATGACATTTTGAGTAGTTAATAACAAGAGGACTACAGACCATACAGTTGGAAACTAGAGATGGGTGGGGTCAGGAGACCTGATGTATTAAACTGGTGGAGTAAAAGAACTTCAAAACCAGAAAATGATGGAAATAAAAGATAAAACTTCAGTATTCACTATTTCAGTATCACGGAAGTTACACATTCACATAACTTTTCCTCCAGTTTAAAGGAAAATTGATGCCAATGTGGACATCAAATCACTGCATTCATTATCTTCAACATGGCATAAACAGTAAATACATATTTTCTCAGTACTCTAAGAAAATACTTAACATGATCTATTATCTCAAAAGATTTTTCTTCCTGCTTACTGTCTCCAGTCCTACCTTCTTCTAGACAAAGCAATCTCCCCTGTCAATGCCAATGACACAGGCAGCTAGAGCTACTACAGTGTAGTTAACTTGAACTCATAGATATACCTGGACAGCAGTTCAAGAGCACAGGTAACTGGGGCTGGAAGCAAAGTGGTGACAACACAGGTATCTTGGTGAGAGGAGAAATATTTCTGGTTGTTACAAATGCAATTGTGGTGTTTTTCATTGGTTATGATCAGCTGTAAATTTCACCTGCTTTAATGCCATTGTAACAGTAACCATTGAGGATCTGTTCCATAAAGAAGGAATGCTGTGTCTGGTAGCACTGACAGTGCAATCAACACTGAATGGACTACTTTGAGTAAGAGGGTTTCATCTAGTGAAATGAACACAAACCCAAGAGAATCTGAAGTAACATAGGGCTGGCACCAGAAAGTATGCTTTATTATCTACTTAACTGTAGAAAGCCTTGTAGGTTTTGATACCTACTGGATATCTCCTTGTGGATTAGTATTAAGACATGCTTCATCAGTGCAGCAGCAACTCAAGCCAAGAGGAAATTGGTAACATTTTGACTCTAGAGGAACAAAATTTCAGCAACTAGGAGCCTTAAGATTATTGCAGTGGTACACAGGACCAAAAACATGGGTTCCTGTTACAAAGAGGAGTGTCAGACAGGGTCTGACCTGAGGAAGCACAACAAAACAACACAAACCAGCCAAATCATCAATCACTACCCTAGAATGTGTGAATCTAACATGGATTTGGAATCCAGGAAGGAATTCATCACCAAAAAATTGTGTCTGTTCTAAGTGGAACGGAACCAGGTTGTGAACAGATGTAATGGTTTCTGAACTCATAAAAGTGACAATATTTTAATACAAGCAAAACTATAAAACAAAGAAAATTACATTTGCAGTTAGTTCCATTAGCGCCAACAATTCAGAGAGACTATTTAGGAATGGTGTGGCCAAGTGGTTTAGAGCAAAGGATAATGTTTGGGTATAATCCCAGTTGAGACAATCACTACACTGACCTCAAGAAAGCCATCTGACCTCCTTATGGCTCAATCAACCAGCTGGAAAACTGGATAAAAAGCAGGACTGGGTTGAAAACCAGATGTGCAGATAAATTGGGTCTTCCTGGGTAAATAAATTACCAAATACCCTATACAGAACATAAAGAGTTTGATGCAGGTGGGAATGGTTTATTTAGCACTTTATTATGTGTTTGATTAAAAAACAGCACTTGGGACTGAGACTGTAAACACTGCCAATTTACTTGGAAATACATCCGCATTACCAGAATGAAATGAACTGGAAGGGAATGCAACAAGCAGAGAATACATGACAAAAAAATTAATTTTATAGGCAGCGTCCTCAGGAAGTCTCTAACTTATGCACAGAGGTATTTCACACAGGATATCTTCAACAAGTTCATATTGCTCATTTGAGGAAACTCAAAAAGTCCACTCAAGCCTTTTTTAAAGTTCTAAGCTGCAAGCACAACTTCAAAAGCAACACAAATGATGTTACATTTTAATGAAGGTCTCACAATCTAATGTATCATAAAAAAAAGTCTATAAAACAATGGGTGAAGGCACAGATCACGAACTACTTGATGTATAGAACAGATAGCACACACAGATTTTTAACAGACAGGTGATTTTTCAGATCATTATCACTCTGAATGACTTAAGTTTATCTGCTCCTCATAAAACAAAAATTGCAAAACATCGCACCTTGAATTCCTTTAAGACATTCAGCATACACCCCATAAAAGGGGGTGAACAAATGAATAAAATTCTTTTGAAAAAGTAAGCACACCTTGTAAAGCACCATCTTAATGAAACCTCTGGTGACATCTGGGGGAAGACACATCCACATTCCCACTCTTAACACTGATCAACTTATGTGAAGTCATGTTTTGCACCTTAACCTCAGCTGGGTCATACGTAAAAGGTATAATAATGATACTTTTAGTTGCACCAAAATAGCAATGCAATAAAATTTCAAACATGACATTTTGATCTCTAATAGGTTCAGGTTTAAAATGCTCTTTCAAGAGAAAGAACGTAACAGAGGAAGTTTTTATAGTCACCACAGTAATTCAGCATAAAAACTTTAAAATATATGATACTGTTTATAGTTAGGTCATACCTTCAATGATTGCTGAATCCACACCAAGAAAGAAAAACGGTGCTTAATGCCCAGGTATTAATTTCTAGTGGAAGTAAGAGTTACAAGAAATTATAGTAATTAACCAAAGCTGACAATCCTGTGTTGTTAAGTCCACCCAATGAATACCTCAAAGATTTCAAGATTACACTTAAAATAGATTCTAAAACGTGCTTGTTCAGCAGAATTCTGCTAAGAGAGGTGATTTTGCCCCTCTACTCGGCACTAGTGAGACCCCACCTGGAGTATTGTGTCCAGTTCTGGAGCCCTCAACACAGGAAGGACATTGAGCTGTTGGAGCAGCTCCAGAGGAGGTCACGAAGATGGTCAAAGGGCTGGAGCAACTGCCCTGTGAAGACAGGCTGAAGGAGTTGGGGTTGTTCAGCCTGGAGAAGAGAAGGCTCAGGGAGGACCTTATAGGAACTTATCAGTACCTGAGGGGGGTCCTACAGAAAGGCGGGGGAAGGACTTTTTAATATGATATTGGATGGGAGGACTAGAAACAATGGATGTAAATTGGAAGGGGGTAGATTTAGACTTGACATAAGAAAGGAATTCTTTACAGGGATGCTGTTTACGAATTGGAACAGGCAGCCCAGAGAGGCTGTGGATGCCCCCTCTCTGGAGGTGTTCAAGACCAGGCTGGACAAGGCACTGAGCAGCCTGATGTAGTGGGAGGTGTCCCTGCCTATGGCAGGGGGGTTGGAACTCGATGATCTTTAAGGTCCCTTCCAACCCAAAGTATTCTATGACTCTATGATTCTAAGTCACCAAGACTCAACACTGTTTACATCAGTTTCTCAAAATAACTGCTATTCAAAAGTTTTCTGACAGGATTTTTCTGATTAACTTCATTAATGCTTTTCTGCCACTTTCCATTAAGCAAAGAAGTAATATTGCACTGTATTAACCAGTACAGTCTTTTCCAGAAAGCAAGGGAGAGGGTGAGAGGATAGTCCTGGAAAATGAGACTGAAGAAATCACCACCAACCTTGCAGCCAGACAGGATTGGCCTTTTATTCATTTCTGCAGTTCTGTGAAGCACTGCCAGTTATAAAAAACACCAAAAAGAACAGGAGCAGGGCAGGCCTGTTGGCTACTTCTTGACAGAGCAGCTGCAGATCTAACACGCTGGACAGTAACTAACTTTCTAAAAAGGAAAGCAATTTCCAAGAAACAAATACAGACACCAACTCAAATAAGTACAGATATTAGTAGAAACGATAAATGAGCACACTTTCTTTTTATACACATTACTGGACAGCAGGAAAACCACCTAGAATTTTGCAACACCAGACTAAAGCAGCGACATCATTAAAAATTTTTCAGACCTTGAGGAAAAGACTGCACTTTAAGCTTCTCTGCATGAGAGGATGAAACATTACCAACAAACCACATTGCTAATTAACCCACTCACTCAGCCCCCCATTTTAGAAAGGTGCAACAGAAATTTTTAAAGCTATGAAAAAAGTTTTAGAAGAGCTATGCATTGTTGCAACCAGACATTTCCTCTAAATCAGTAGACATTACAATGGGTTCTTTTAGCAAACAGTTTAGCCATACCACACTCTAAAAAAATAATAATAAAATCTAAATATCTCAGCAGTGAACAGAAAGTTCCAAGAGAAGAAAAGTCTGCAAATGCAGGTGATCAAAGGGACTTTGCACCTAGGACAATAAGCAGTGGTGCTGTTAGGAATTTCAGAGCTAACAGCTAATATTCCAAAAGGCATCAGAAGTGCACCACTTTGATCTCTATCCCAGTACATGTCACCATGAAACACCTATCAAGAGATTTAACAATCAGCTTAAGTGTAGTCAAAGCAGATGCCCATGACTGTAAAATCAGCAAACAATTAATATTAAAATTCCTTGAAAGTAATATGAGGTGATCCCAAGGGAGCAGTGAGAGGCAAACAGTTGCTTATAAGAGAAACCCACACAACTCAAGTTGACAGACAAAAGGACAAGTGAACCAAGGCAGACACTAAACATGCAGAACACACTCCTTAATACACAAGAAGAGTTACTGGATGTACAGAAGACTGCACCTTGCAGGGGCTGGAAATAGATGGAACACAAAAAGTACCATTAGGTAATAGTAAAGAAGACCAATGCAAACCAGTTCCAACTTGTTTCAAAGAGAACTCTTTCCTGATTACCCAGCCATCCAAGACACAACAAGCACCACAGCTATCCATGTTAATCAACTGCACAGTATCACTTTGGTGGTGCTGTATACTAACACCTAATGTACAATACAGGTTTTTTACAACACAGTCTTTAGACTAACAGTTTTACGTAATCCATGTAATAACATGGCTGACTTCACCTGTAGCAAGGTATGTGCTGTTAGCAAATGAAATTAATAGCTTAAAATCTTAAAGCTAGCCTGATTTCCCAGCCTTGTACACACTCCTATTCAGCAGTCTCCAGTTCCCTATCTATCTATCTAGTCACCAGTACATATATTCAGCCCCAATATATGTTCTTTCTGTCCATCTGAGGGGCTCTCTGGTTCAAAAGCCAAGCAACTTAGTGCTGTGTTCATGATACAGGGTCCACAAAATTGCAGGACAGGGTGAAAAGGGGTTATCTGATGTTTCCCATGTTCTGCAAAGGTATCGTTTCAAGTCTGGCACATCAATGATGTAGAGATGGTGTGGGACTAATGCACCTTCTAGACAGGAAAGCTCCTAGTTCAATGAGGGCACAAGCCTGAGTCTATTTGCACCGTAAAATACAGGAGCTTGGAACCTAAGTAATAAACATCCATATGCACAAAATAAATTATCTCAAACACAATGACATTAAAAAAGTCATTGTAAAGATACAGATGTTATGTATCTCAACGCATCCAACAAAAAAGCTGTCAGATATCTTCATTGCAAAAAATGCTCCCCTGAAGACTTAACTCCTAAAATGCAAGAACTGCACTAGAAAAATATAATGCCTTTCTAGAAGTTTGTATTTTATAGCAAATATAATGAGCTAGCTCTTCCTTTCTTTCCTTGCTAGAGGTAGGATTAAATGTTAAACAGCAACTATATAGCAACTAAATCTCGCTCTCATGAGTCTACAGGCAATTTTCATTCCAAATGCAACTATGATAAATCAACATTAAGATTAATGATGTGGCTTAAATCCAGTAAGATTTGCACAGAACAAATTCCACATTCAGTTTTCCAGCCATTAGCTCATTAGCAGTAGTTTGCTCATCCATGAAAAACAGAACTTGAAACTGAACTTACACAGTTACCTGCCGAGGATGGCGTTTTGTTGCTTAAGAGAAACTCAGCATCCCCTTTCACTAAACAGCAAAGACTCAAAACTATTCACTACTTTTGTTTTCAATTAAATCACCATAACTCTTCTTCAACTCAAGATCCTAAATATTGCTTTTAGCACAGAAATCTGTATGAAGTGTTGACAAGTAACTACAGAAGTAGAAGAGTAAAGGTTGAAATGCAATTAAATGCTTCTTCCACATTTACAGATTTTTATGTTGTATACAGCCCTATCTATTTTTTAATAGCAAGAAGCAGAGGCTATTATGGTCTCAAAGATTTGGATGCTTCTGTTTTCTTTGGTTTTTTTTATATCTAATAGAGGAAAATAAGCGTGCACTCACTGTTAGGTTTCACATTTAAGGAAGACATGGACACATGTTCTGAGATGCCTTTGTGCTGCCAAACATTGCAGCCAACTAGACAAGCAAAGAATTTGGTTTCATACCCAAAAAGGTCACTCAGACATCCAGATACATAATGTTCAGCTCAACCACCTCATGAAAGCTGTACTCCTGTTTCCATTCCAAACAATTGGGTCTTTGTTCTAAGGGGAAAGGCAGTCAGAGGAGACAACCTACGCTGGAAGGAATGCTAAAGGGAGACCTGCAGTCAGACTAAAAATGACTTACAGATGTAAAAAAATATTCCTATATGAAGAAAAGCATTGGTGGTTCAATATATAAACAAGTCTGAACCAATGGCTAATATTTCATCATAGCTTTGAAAATCAAGTATTGGTAAGAAACTAAAGGAAAACACAGTTCACAGACACTAAATGCCCATACTATTGACTCTCACACAGGCTCAGTAAAAGACTATTTTAAGTTTGTTTATTAATGCTACTTTGTTTTAAAACTTAATCATTTATCCTTGCTAAATGCAGCCTTATTATGACATATGGATTTCTCATAGGAAATTCCAACACAGGCTTGATTCAAAGCAGAATACACTCAGCCCTTGAAGTTCTGCTCATATGCAGCTCTTCAAGTCAAATCATATAAAACCTTCAGCCTTTTGATGACTTGCACCTGTCTTACAATATTTTTGAAGAATCCCTAGTTACCCAGAAATTGCTTTTCCCCCCTTCTGGAACACAATTTCAATTCAGTTTTGCCAAAAGCACATAAAGACCAAGGATGGCAAAAGGAAATCCAATCCAATCAATGAGCAGACAACTGTTTAGTACAGCCAAATAAAATGTACTCATCCGAATCAGTGGGATCATGCTTTCTCCAAACTAGTAAACAGCTGCAGACACAGTCTGCTTCCCATCAAATGTACCATGTATAACAAACTATACCTTGTACCTCTGATTGTTCACTAGAAATTTCTCAAAAGAGACTTTAAAAACACATGACAACTACATTTTATTGAAGAATTAGGCTTAGACTGCCCAAGCCACAAACTGAAGATCAGTCCAGAAACTCTATTGTAGGTGCCAGAAGTCTGCTGAATATCAGTATTTACTGGCATTTTTATTATTATGAAAAAAAGTGCAGACCAACTTCTTCAAAAAAGAAACACACTTCAAGCGTGACAGGAAAGAAAAAGCTCACAAGTCCTATAACAACAGCACAGGAGCAGAGAAAATAACTCCTTTTACTCTGTCTGCAAAAGGTATCCCAAAGGAGGGGTTGTAAATGTGTTTAAAAGATGGAGAACCTTAAAAATAAATACACATCTTAAATTCTGCTCTGTGGTACCAACAGTGGCACTGAGTTTGAAAATCTAGTAAAGTGTTTGAATGTCACAAGCACCAAAACTACCCTTAGTGAGACTATTAAACCACAAAACAGAATTTTGTGTAATTTTTCAATTAATTACCAAGAAAAAATCCTTGCATGCATAAGATGACACAGAGGAAGCCAGTCAGACTAAGATGCATTTTTGAATCTCTGAAGAGCAGTAAATTATTGCAAGCTTAAATCAGGCTTTTATTCTTTTTTCTTGACTATGTTGATAAATTCTTAGCCCTTTAAAAAATTTAACTGACTCCTGAACATACTTCAGATTTTGCACTGTTATAAACTAAAATTAAGTTTATACTTTTCTTTGGGGTAATAAACAAAACAATAAATCAGAAATAAACAAATAGAAAACAATGACCCAAAATACAATCCCTCACATACAGAACAATGGAAATTGGCCTGGTAAAAAATGGAACATATCTATAGCTAGAATTCTTAACCTACCCTATCCTATCCTGGAACACTTACCCATAGTTGTACCCCGAGTTTTAATATGGCATACAACTCCAGAAAAGCATCCCTACTGCTGCTGTGATGTGTTGTAGAAGCACAGCAAAGTAAAGTGTAATTATATTCCCTTATAGAAATACTAATTGAAGTTATTTTGTCTGGCTATTCCCCAAATAAAACACAAAAAACATCAAAAAGCTGTATATGGTTAGTTCGGGTTAAAATTACAGGGAACAAATTATTTTCTTAAATTTTACAGTTCTTGCAATTTACCTCTTGGAGCTGTTAGGCAATGAAGTGATATATTGCAAATCCATGCTCTAGAAATTTTTTAGTGGTATGCTCAGCAAAATGACTTACTGCACTGTGACAGAGCAGATAAAGTACATGATTAGAGCTCTGACTTCCAGTACTTGGCCCTAATATGCAACTGAGTCATTAGAATTAGGAAATCAGGTGAAACTCTGAAGTTAAGTGAACAAGAAGTTTGATGCATTATTTTTTTAATGTCATTCATATATTAAGCAATCTTCCTTACACTTGATGCATGACTTCAGGAAAGATTAACTGCACGTAACTACCAATCAGCTGTACATCCTGTTTTCCAGTCTGTATAGAAAGATAGACAGCCCATAACGTCATGTCTTGAATTTCAGCACTAACAATAGAAGATTTCCTGATGATTCTACATCAGCTCGTGGTACAGGTGCAAAGGACTTAAGTTACTGGCAAGCATAAGGAAAATTAATATAGAAACCAGAAGAGCAGCTTCCATAAGCCGTTCATAAAATTAATTGCAATAGCACACACATTAACTCCGGATGTGTAACAACCTATGCTCTCATTGATCACAACAGGGAAGAAGCCAAGTATTTCCTTCCAAAGGTAATTTAAAACAAAGAGATCACATAACCAATAACTGGGAATTAGTCCATCCAAGTTATTTCTGGAAATTTATGTCTGTTTTCATTAAAAAAAAGAGTAGAGGGAAAATGCCAGTCTTGGAAGAAACTTCATTTGAAATGAACACAATTTAGCTACTGTAAAAGCTGTCATTTACAATATAATGAGTAATGTCTCTTAGAACTATTAACAGTCTATATTTTAGTCCTTAACCTCGACTGTCACAACTCTCTGAAGAAATCACAGTCTGCTAATCAAAAGAAAGATCAGTAAAAACTTTGTCAAGCAAGGAGGAAAAAATAAAACCAGGCTTCATACGTTTAATCTCAAGAACCACAACTCAAATAACTGAGGTAACTCTTACAAATAAAGTTCCAACTCTAAGGCTGCAGGATTAAATTGCAACAGAATTTACCAGAATACCTTAATCAATACGAAGTAAATGAAAATAGCTACCAGCATACTTTTTCAAAAGCCGGTTTCTTTGAAGATACAGCTCTATTATACATATCCAAGTATTCTTGGACCTTGCTAACCCAAATTCAAATGACTTACTAGCACCCTACACGTCTATGACATCCTGACTACTTTGTAGTTAATCAATTGATACGTTTCTGCATACAAAAAACTCGCACCAAATTCTTTTTTTCTCCTAATGAAATTTGTTTCATAATCTATCAGAAATACCATCTCCAGATTAATTCTTGTTCAGACACTTATCCTCCTGATATTCTATCTAAAAAGAGAATCCAAGACTACTACTGCAAGAAGTCAGGATTTTGATTGACACTGCATTTCATTTGTTAGCAAACTGTCCTCAACTCTCCTAGCTTTCGTAATTGTCCAGAAATAAGCACTCCCTCTTTCAGGCATGTATTTATCTGATAAATAACATCTTTAGATTATGCTTTAACAGAGTAAAAATTATAGAAACCAATATAAGTCAAGAAAAGGTTCAGGGCTTGACCAGAGATGGTATGTGAAATCATGGTGTGTGAGTCTGAGTTTAGTTTGACAAATTACCTGACTGGCTTTCTTTGTCGCAGCAAGTCTTCAAGACTCTCTTCACAGTGTTCAGCTGCCACAACCAGTCTCTCTAATCAAAGAAAAAAAAGGACTGAGAGAACTACTCATGGAAAATTACAAACAAATAAAAGCCTAAGAGGTACAACTCCTGAATATCATAGCCATTTGTCAGATCCTGCAGACCATCATCTGTTTCATTGTGCAACTAATAGTCAATCCACCTGGTAACCTCCTAATAAATGCCAAACCACTCAGACAACATCAATCACATCTGACTTGAAAAACAGAGACCTCAAAAAAGATTAGCATCCACAAATTAGCAGAAATCTGTGGCTGAGTTGATGAGGGAGATTCAAAGGAACACGTAGATAGCACATTACTATCTCTAGCACCTATTTCTAGCCCAGCCTGTAGGGATCCCACATCTCAAAGAGCAATGTGCTGTCGCTGAACACAGAAGAAAAGACAAAACAACTGTTGCGCTGAAAACAGCTTTTATTTATTTCTGTCAGCCAAGGTTTCTGAAACTTCTATCTCAAACAACATAGTAAGGAAATATGAGTTTCTATTTCAGGATGCACTAGTGAAAACAAGATGACAATAAGTAAACTTTCTAGATCTCTTGGCTGCAGAAAACAAAAAACTGACTAGTTCAAGAGCAAACAAGAACACACAAAGGACCCCCCTACCCAGTGGAATACTCTGGTGTTTAGAGACAGCAATATCTGAAACATTCAATCATACTGCATTTGAAAGGGGAAAAAAATTACTTGTTCTACTTCAGGTAGACCCTGTAGCTAATCACACAAATACATGCAATGCTCTTCTATACAGAAATACTGTAGATTTAAACATTAGAGGTGGCAAATATTAAATTGTCACAGCCTGAGGTCTACTAGAATAAAGAAATCATTAGTGGAAAAGATCTTCAATAGCTAGGATTAAAAAAAACCACAACAAACTTCATAGGATTAGAATAAGGGTGTAAGAGCTCAGCACCAAAAACACATATATTTCAATTTCCACTACTCAGCAACATGGCACAGCAGTTGTGTATAAGAATTTCACAGAGGAATAAAAAGAAAGTTCCTACATTTTATCAGCTAGAGGAACCAATAGAAAAGAAATAAAAGCACCAGTATTGCCAGTCACAGCAAAAGCATACAGTCATTTTTCATGTGAAAAGCAGCCACTTTCTGGTGCCATAAAGGCAACCTTCAGCTCAGTCACATTTTCTTATTAAACTGATACTCACCATGTTTACCTCTGGCAATGTCAACATACTGGCAAAGCCTGGGATGGGTGATTGTTTTAAGGATTTGAAATCTCCCTAAAATTTTGATGGAATTAGGTGTCAGAGGAAGGCCATTACTTCCACAAACATCATGTGGCAGAGCAGAAGCGAAGAAAGTGGAGGCACCCATCACAGTGTCTTTTAATGGAAACATCTTCCTCACGCAGCCTTGAGACCTTCAGAGCAATTCGTGTTTCTTAAAAAGATAACAAAGCTCTCATCACTTGGTTTATTAAATAATGCAATTAAAAAGCTTTCCCCCCTTCTGTTATTGAGGAATGGTACATTTTTGCATAATGAACAAATAGAAATAGTAATACAACACTTCTTCATAATAAACATTACAATTAAAGATTGAAATAGGGATAGTTTGCAAAAAAGATGTATAAAGTAAACAAAACTATTTTTAGGAGGAGATAAATGCTTTAATCTGAGCATTCTTCAGATGACTGCAGCAATCCAGTAGGTTATTTCATAGAATAGTTCAGGTTGGAAGGGACCTTAAAGATCATCAAGTTCCAACCCCCCTGCCATAGGCAGGGACACCTCCCACTACATCAGGCTGCTCAGTGCCTTGTCCAGCCTGGTCTTGAACACCTCCAGAGAGGGTGCATCCACAACCTCTCTGGGCAACCCGTTCCAGTGCTTCACTACCCTCACTGTAAAGAATTTCTTCCGACAAGGGACTCTTTGCTTCCTTCAAAATCTCAAATTTATTCAAACAAATCGAAAAAATCTCTTCTAAAATACCAGCAAGTCACCATTCAATGTGTTACCACATTTGCTCAGTGCCTCATCCAGCCTGGCCTTAAACACCTCCAGAGAGGGGGCATCCACAACCGCTCTGGGCAACCTGTTCCAGTGCTTATATAACCCAAGTGTCCCTAGGCGCACAAAAATTTGGGTGTCGTTACTATAAAAGTGAACAAAACAGAAATTCTAATCAAACTAAACGTTTCCCAGATGGCTAAATGATTGTTACAAATGCTAGCAACCCCAGCCAAGCCTGATAACCTCTCAGGCCCTGTAGACACACCAGTCGGATCCCCCCTCAGCTCTGAGGCACGGAGCTCACAGCTCACAAAGGAGAGAATGGGCACTACTGCTTTTCCCACAGTCCCCAGAGGAGAGAATGGGCACTACTGCTCTTCTCACAGGCCACAAAAGAGAGAATGGGCACTAGTGCTTTTCCCACAGCCCAGAAAGGAGAATGAGCACTACTGCTTTTCCCACAAGCCCCGCGCACCTCACGGCGCTGCGAAGGAGCTCCCGGTAGGCTCCCTATGCCGGCTGTTCACTGGCCTCCTCCGTCAGCCACAGACCCAGCGAGATCTCCCTCAGCTGCCAAACCAGGCCTGTGCCCGCCACCGGGGATCCATGAGGGAGCGCCGCCTCCCTGTCAGGCTCGGCGGCGTCACTCCGCCCCGCCGGGCAGCACAAGGACCCCAGCGCAGAGGAGCCCAGCGCACTGCCTGACTTGTCTTTGTGTTCGGGCCTTTTAAAAACAAGCTCATCTCCCGCATGCAAACTCTGCTACTACTCTGAAAACGCGTCCAGCACCTTAGCTGTGAAAAAAAAAGCAAAGCTACCTGTAAGTCTTGAGGAATTTTGGAGCAACTTCTTCTCAACCTCAGGCTTTCAGTTGGGCAGCCTGGAGGAGAGGGTCCTTTTTTACCTCAGCGGGTGAAGGAGCGCGGCGGTGGCGGTGGCTCGGTTCATGTGAGTGTCTCTCGGCGCCCGGTTGAGGCTCAACATCGAGGGTGGCCTCGTCCTTCTCAGCGCGATCGTGGGTGCCTTATTTCTGTCGCGCCTCGTGGCTTTGTGGTGGCGGTTTGATGCCTTGGGGCTCCCCCCGTGGGCCAGGCCGATCTGTGTGGGGCGGGCGGGGGGACCTTGGCAGGGCTCGGCGGCGTTGGCGCAGTGCGGGCTGGCGGCCCTGTGGGCTGTGTGCTTGTAGGAGGGCTGCTGCCATTCCTCTTCAAATCATTTTCCCTGCTGCAGCGAGGCACAAGGAGCCTCTCGTATGGGATGATATTTGTAAACCGATACTGCGCTTTGCAGGGGGGAAATGTCCACGTGAAGTGGTTCTTTTGAAATCAGTTGTTTTTCTTTCTTCATCTCATTGACTAACGTGACAGTTTTGAAGTGGTGTTCAACGTTGGTGTGGTGTTGAAGCAAAAGAAAATGCTGTAGTAGTCGGGAAAGCACAAAGTATCCACTGATCTTTAAATAGGAATGGCTGTTCTTCAGTGAAAAGTAGATGCCCTCTTGCATGTACCACAAATGGTGTTTAGATATGTTCGTTCTGCTTTTGCATGGTCATAAACGAGTGAAAAACAATATATAACTAAGTATTTGATCTATCTTCAGTAGGGGCACTTGCAAGATTTAACATTTAGGAGGTATTCTGTACAGGGATGCATGGATTGTTCAGCCTGGAGAAGAGAAGGCTCAGGGGGGACCTTATAGTAACTTATCAGTATCTGAGGGGGTTCTACAGAAAGGGAGGGGAAGGACTTTTTAATATGATATCAGATGGGAGGACTAGAAACAATGGATGTAAATTGGAAGGGGGTAGATTTAGACTTGACATAAGAAAGGAATTCTTTACAGTGAGGGTGGTGAGACACTGGAACAGGTTGCCCAGGGAGGTTGTGGATGCCCCCTCTCTGGAGGTGTTCAAGACCAGGCTGGACAGGGCACTGAGCAGCCTGTTGTAGTGGGAGGTGTCCCTGCCTAAGGCAGGGGGGTTGGGACTCGACTTCCAACCCAAACTATTCTATGATTCTGTGATTGGATAACAGGGATGAATATGTGACTTGTTGCTTGTTAGGCTGTGTTCCAAGTCCACAGCTAACCAGCATACAGTGGTGTTACTGAAATACTCTGTATTTTGTGCTGGTTAGTGGAAGTTCTCATATTGGGCTTGCAGCTGCCAAATTAAGAAAATAAGCTTCACAATAAGCTGCCCTTGCATTTCATGCTCTTTCTGTTTCTTTAACTCTGATGCTTATTATTTTTAATAGAGTCACTGCTGTTTACAAGTAGTTTTTCAGTCTAAAATAATTGAAGTCTGTGACAAAGTGAGGCAGTAGTGATTAAATAATGTGTCCTGGTTTTGTGTGCCTGTATTCTTCTCCTAATATACTATTTTCCAGTTATGTTTAACTGACATCTGAATTCAATGTCAATCCAGCAGGGACCTCCAGAAGCTCCTGTTTATTCTCCTTCTCAATGGTTACCTATATGTTTCTCATTATCATTGCCAAGAAACGTTTCCCATTTTAAATTTCCTGTCATACTTGGGGTGAGGGAAAATCAGTGTTTAGTTTCCATTTCCATGGTTACATTGGTATTAAACGGGAGAAAAAAAATAATTCCCTTGGATGTATTAGGGTTAGGAAGGGGGGAACGGAGTCTCTGGTGTTGTGGGGTTTTTTTCACCCTGGTGTGGTGAAAGCCATTCTTACTCATCATTTAATATGGTATCAAAAATTGAGATAATTCTCAAAGCAGCCTTCTGAACAAAAATTTTTCTTTAATTTAAAAAATTATTATTTACAGAAATATATATATGTAATTCTTTTTTTGTGTGCTTGGGAAAACTTCTTTCCCTTAAAAAATCCTTTACGTAAAAACTGAAATATAATTTATTGTTGGCTTGGTGACTACAGTTCACAAAGTCATCAGTTAAAAGTTTTCCCAATTTTCTTTTCTCCTGTCAATTTCTTCATAATGAGAGTATTCAGAGATGATTTATTCTGCTTTCATAGTTATCAATCTTCAATGTGTTTTATTCTCCCAAATAATAACACTCAAACATCTGGAAATATCACAATTAGAAGTAGGTTTTACTAAATGTTTTTTAAAATTTTAATAAGATCCAGTGACAGAAAAGAGGGATGTATTATTGATTTTGTAATGCTGGCTGTTGTGAAGAGACCTTTGCAGCAGAGGAGGAAAAGATCTCAAGTTTATTCCTTATTATACTTCAGTAATTTCTGACAGATGTTTGCCCAACCTGTTGTTAGTGATATTCCACAACCTCCACAGGCAACCTTTACTCTTGAAAGTTATTTCAGATGTCTAACTTAAATCTTCCTTGCTTTTTTTCCTGTCTGCAGCAGACCTGATGGACAGTTCAGTCCTGTTGCCATAATCTATCTTCCTTTGCATTTGAAGAATGACACCAAGTCTCCCATCTGTCTTCTGTTCTAGAAGTAGACTGAGCTACTACTTTAAAGCTTTTTTGATCTTCTTTGAAGTGCCTTAAAAAGTTGAGAGGCAGGGAGGGGGAATCTGAACAAAAGCAAATACCTGTGTCAGTTTGGAGGTTCTTGAGTATGCATGAATGCAATGTAAATACTGTGTGGGAAGACTCTTGAGCAGCTGAGCTGGCTTGCCTGTAATAGAATGTGGGTAGTCACACCTTTCCTCATCTGCCTCTTGTTTATTTCTTACCATCTCCCTTGTGCTCTTTTCTAGAGAAATTTCAAGTTTAATTCCTCCCCATAAACTGGAGGGGAGAAGTGTCACAAGTGAGTAGATTCCCAGGTGTATAGATTCCAAGTCCCTAACAAACATACAACATTTTGGAAGCAAGTATTTCCCTCCTGTAAAGTTAGACCTTATGGTTCCGGTTATTTGAATAGATCTGATTGATAGATAGACCAAGGTAAAGCCTGTTTGAAGCATAGTAAACATCTGCTATTTTCCTGGGGTGCCATTACATGTCTAAATGTTTTGAGATTGTCACCATATTATTTTGAATACTTCTGGATTATCCTAGCATACATGTTTAAATATGAAACTGTGTTGCCTGAGCATGCTCTGTGTTTCTGAAAAATGCTTATAAATTCAATATGGATAGAAATTTTAAATCAATTCTAACAATGGTTGCCAGCATGGCAATTGCTGGCATTCCTGATTATAAAATTCAGTGTTCCAGATCCCTGTTCAGTTTTCTAGGTCTTAGTTGCATCCAGTGCAAGTCATGACCACACTATGGCCTTCTAAATTGGCCAACACAAAAAGAAGTCAGTATAATTTATAGGAGTTTTTCTAAATGACAGTTTTGAAATTTTTTTTTGGTCTAAAGAGACCATATTAAAAATGGAATGTCTTTCAGGACTGGCAGATGTTTCAGAACTTAATGTTCTCTTGCTGAATTATTGCTAGCTTGTAAGACAGTTTCCGACTTCAGTTTTCAATATAATATTTTAAATGACTGGCTTGTTCAAATTAAAAAAAAGGAGCAATTCAGTTGCTCATTTGTTCCCTTGTGTGCTATTTATTCTATGGTATTTAATCTACAATAATTCTAATGCTACTGCTTACAGGCTGACCATAAATTCCATTAGCAATAGTGTGTGACCACCAAAGAATTTGTTTCTGGATCATCATCTGTGTTCTTCTTCTTGTCTCTGTTCCTTTTCTGTTGCTGGACAAATCTTGGCTCCCATCATGGGATTTGGGCAGGAGTGGGGCATAAAATTAACTATGAAAGTAAGTCAGTTCTTCAAATACACTTTTGTGGCTTGTCTTGTGGCTTCATGCTCTTGTGTCAGAATATTTTCAGTTGGTCAGCAGCTCTCTGATAAGGATAGGTCACCCATTCTGTCCATAGAGGCTGAGAAAGTGATGTTTATCTAAAACCCCTTTGTTCATATGAAGTGTGAACATTATTAATATAGAATTATGAATTACTGTAAGGTGATAAATGAGGGAATCAACTCTAGCTGCATGATGAAAGATCAAGTTTCTGTTAAGTTACATTTACAATCTAGAGTCATGATAAGTCTAAAGTAGGATTATTTGATGATTAAATGCTTCAGTGGGTGTCTGTAACTGCATCTTTAATCACTTGTTAACATTTGTTGTTTCTAAAGGAGATTACCTTACCAAAATGGGAATGAGATAAATTCCTCTTTGCTATGTACAGTTTTCGGAGAGAAATTCCAGGAAAAAAGGTACTTCTGCTGTCCTAGCTTTTACAATTTTTGTTACACTCCATAACTGTGAAGACCATTCTAAAGTTCTTTTGCCTTTTCATATAAATTAAGAGCCTAGAAAATGTTTCTTGACTTCAAAAACATTAGATAGAGAAGCTTAAACTAGCATTCATACTAGAAAGCAATAGATACAGTATTTAACAATCATCTGTTAAACACAATTGATGTAGAAGGACTCACTTTTCTTTCTTCAGAATGCTGGAAAAAAACTGACAGAGATTCTGTGCTGGATTAGGGGGAAATTGAATTCCTCTCATAACTGCTTCCCTGGAGTGTTGTCTCATATCCTAATTATCTGAAAGCAGCCAGATTTGGAGATGCTTTTTACATTTGAAAGTGGTTGGCAATGCATAAAGCATCTTCAAAAAATTGCCTCAAGTTAGCAAATCTCTTCTTGAGATCATTTGGTACAATCTTTTGGCATAAAATTACCCATTATAGAAGACTTTTCTTTCCATTTCCTTCTCATCGGGAGCTTTCCCAACATAACTTCAACTGAGTATGGATTAATAGTTTAAAGATTAGTTTCTGACTTGAAGACCCTCTCTCAGAAACGATCCCTGGCTATTAGATCTGGTTTCTATCCCAGAGTGTTTTTCAATTACAGTTTAATATACAGCTTTGTAGTGGCATCTTGTTTCAAATTCTGAATATAAGTGAGCAGATCATTTGAGCAGGGCACTTGGCTAAGGGACTGCTACTCCCACAAGAGTGTACAAGCTTGCACATGAGAAGCTCTACATTTGGCTTGGTAGCAGCTGCTCTGGAGCAAGAGCCCTAAGTTCAGATTTGTACTTGTCCTACTATAAGGCTTGTAACTTTCTGCATGAAGTGCTCTAGCAATTGCTAACAGTCACACACTAAGGAAATAAACTAGCATATGACACTGAATTGTACACCGGGGAAACTAATATATCCTTAGGGGTTGAATTACCCGGCTATGTCATTTTGCATCCATGTGACCATCTGTAAAATAGTACTAAAGATAAGAACTAGGTGTAGATACTTGTTGTCTTTCTTTACGTTTATTTTAGAATAAAATTTTACTCAGAGCTTACCTGCACATTTGCGCTTTTGGAAGATGCTGAACCAAAATATTCTAATTGAAAAGAATAGTTTTCAATTTATTGGATTTTTAATAAAATAATTCGTAACTCAGCAAAACTATGGTTGAGATCAATTTGTCTTAAACTGTGGAAACAGAAGCAGCTTTGAATTTGTAGATGAGATACAGCTATTCCCTGATAGTTGCCTAGAGAATTTTTTTGTCAAATATCATCAGACTCAATAGCTGACATCAGTCCTGTCAGTGTCCAAGATGAGTGCACAAGGATTTTGTTTGGTTGGAGTTCTTTGGTTTTGTTTCAATTCAGTTTGATATTTTTTTCTCTGCATAGCTCTAGTATTAAAAGAAGCAAAAATAATTTTCTTCCTAGAAATTATGCTTGCTGGCAGTTTTAATTCTCTTAACTGTTGATGAGAGACCCATGTTTTGAGGCTGATGCTGAGAGCATACAGTGGTAAATACTACTGTGATGTGATTTTTAAGTGACACATAACTGCTTCTAGCTGCTGAGAGTTAGTTGTTGTCAGACACTCTGGATTTAAAAGCTAATTTATGCTTTTCATTCCCCAACTGAAGAAATTATTTTCCCTGCACAAGGTAAATTAGTATATTTATAGAAGATTTTCATTAAAATATCTTCCTTCTCTGAGTTAATTCAACACTGGAAGCGATGTGATGAATAAAGGAAGGTTGTTGAATTTGTGTGAAGCCGTTTCCTCCATAAATAAGATCATGCAACTGCAGCCTCAAGGTCTGAAGACAACTGCTTTTCTCCTCAAAGTTTTGTTGCTCCCTGTTAAAGAGTCTTTGCCTTCATTTTTGCATTGATGGCTCACAAACACACACATTTGCAGGTTTAATTTTCTTTAGCTTTCATTTGGCCCACATAACACAATGTCTCAAGTTTCTGCCTCACTAAGTACCAGCAATTGTTAATATGGTTGTAGTTAGAAGACACTGATTCTTTTGCTGTACATCTGCTTGATGTCTGCCGAATGTTTTCATGAATAAATAGGAGTTATTTTTAACCTTAGCATTTGCTTTAACTGAATGGTTAGAGCCTGTTTTCCTTTAGTTGTGCTACATGACAGAACTTATACATGTAGAAAAGCCAACACTAGTAAAAAAGTAATACATTTCAAGATTCTTTTTAACGACAGTGGAACTACGTAAGATAACTAGTGGGCAGGTTTCAGACTTTACCTGTATCATGAATTAAAATTGCAAAGGAGGTTCAATGTTCCTGTGAACTACCTAATCAACAGCATTATTTGCAGAGTGTTACTAGCATAAAAAAAATTGCTTAATGATATTCTTGCTTCCAAACTCCTGAAGCCTCTCAGCAAAAGATACCTTTAAAGTGTCTTCTTAGCAGGTAGGGATTTTGAGAAGGGTTATTGTCCTTTGATGTTTGGTGGACCCTAAAGAAAAAGATAGGACTTTAAGAGATACTTTGTAAATGTATTTTTGTTCTCAAGTGACTTGTCTTAGGGAGAGGGGATAAATTTTTCTTTCTTCTGCCGTGCCTGGTCTTAATTTAGGAGGTAAAGTGAATGCTCACTTCTTTAGGGTGAAGTTACAAAAATCAATAAAATACCTAAGAACCAAGTGTTCTACTTGGTATCAACAGGCAGGTTTCAGTGCAGTTCTTATTATTCTTCTGCTGTTTGATTTATGAGTAGTTTGCTCTGTAGTTGCAACAGTACTCTAAAGCTTTCACTCCCTAGTAAAACCCTAGAGGGTGAACCACAGTACAGATTCATCGATATCCTGGGGCAGATGCTGACCTGTAGGCTTGTACAGACACAGCTGGGTCCTTTTACATTTCTGAATTTATAGGCAGATGTATGTGTCTGTAATTGCAAAGTCCATCACCTGTTGAGGGAATTTTATGGGGCTACTTTGAGACATGAGAAGCAGCTCCCTTTGCATTTGTACTCAATAGTCACTGGGGAATTGAACTGTTTGTTTGCTAATTTATAAAATCCAAAATGAAAAAAGAGACATGTAAATTCAAGCCTTCTTTTCCAAAGAAAAGGTTTTATTTTGTATTTGGAAATTGCTGCATAAGATCAAATAAAAAAAGTAGTACGTTGTGAGCATTGCATCTTCTTTGTGGGATTTATGTGAGAATTCCTTCTGCATGTGGTGATTTTTTTTTTTACCATAAAATTCTGCTAGTACTATTAAAGTATTGATGCAGAGGTATCCAAAAGATACATGCTGCTGAAAAAACACATTAAGCTGTCCAACTGTTTTAGCATATGAGATACTATTTAAATTTCAGAGTGTACTATGAAGCACAACCAGATGACTGCACTGAACTTCCAGGGGACCTGGCTGATGTAGGGGTGTGTAACCTGTTGAGACTTTAGTCAGGCAGTACAAAGAAATTATACAAGTACAAAGAAATTTTCTTGAGCCTGAAATTCAGCCATATATGCCTATTGAGGCATTGGGCAGTCTTTGCAGATTAATACATTATGTTTAACTTTGTATATAGTCTTTGTTACTGAAAAATTGTGGTAGTTCTGGAGGCAGAAATTTGTTATAAATCCTATCCAAATTGCTTAACTTTTGTCTTAACCTGGACAGAAATCTTTGTAGTCATCTATTTTCTTTGTTTAGACCTCAGAGTGTATACTCAGAGGTGGGAAACATTATGAAGTTAATTCAGAATTCAGAGTCAACCATGAGTAGAAATTTCTCCCTGAACACAAAAGTGGTGCAAGCTTAAGGCCAGGACGTGGATGAAATTGCAAGTACTTTTAGCTTACCTGAACTTTTTGAATGTTGTAACTGTACCATGTTAAGATATGATGCAGTTTATTATGTTACAGCATCTACTAAATCTACATCTAAATGTAAATCTACATACAAACTTGTACAAAATACTAGAATAATTTTTGCTTCTCCCAAGTTAGTTTATAATGGTCTCTATCATACAGATCCATGAGATCCATTTAAATTCAAATTAAAGGTGTCAGTAACAGTCTTAAAGTAAAAAATTTCATGCTTCTACACAACAGATAAAGTGAGAATGAATGAAGAAGTAAGACATTCATTGCTTCTCATAGATTTGATTTTTTCCTGTCACATTAATGCTATAACTTGATTGCATTTTTGGTATATTATTCCCTTTCAGTTAAGACATCTCTTCATGTTTATAAATATTTTTTACTGATTAAATACTGTTGCCTCAAAATTGATACCAGTGGATGAGTCTGTCTTTGTGCAGTGTTCCATGACAATTCAGAAAAAAAAGTCTCTCTTTCATGCTGTGATGATTTTCAATATGAAAAAGTTTGGTTGTGTGTGTGTTTTTACTATTTACCGCCCTTTAAAATAGGGAGGGGTGGGCTCTTAGGACTACTAAAAGACCTGTCTGCAGCTGGCCTTGAGCCTGAAATATCTGGCAGCCAGAAGGCTTGGAGTGTAGTCTCCAGAGCTAGCAAATCATTCCTTAGGGCTGGCATTGCTTCTTGGACAGACTGTATTAGACTTGCTAGTTGTTTGGAAACGTGCAGAGCAATTATTCTGACTCTCAATGCAAAAGATGTGAGTTGAAATAACATATGGCAGAAATGTACAACTTCATCTAATAATTTGCTGCTTGGAAAAATGCTTTCAATACTAACTACACAGGAATTTATAGTCTATGAATAATTTAAAATTTGTCTTTAAGTGCTCAAAAAAGCCCCATGTTTAGGTTGTTAAACTGTTCAAAGCCCCAGTTTTTAAAGCCAAGTCACTTGTTTGAGGAGAACAAGGAAGATAGAATTTTTGTGTTTTTGCAGTTCTAAGTTTGCAATGCCATGCTTTACAGTGTTGTCTTACATTTTAGAGTGTAATTCAATTTTGATCATATTAAATAGAGCATAATTTCTTTAACAAATGCAAACTTAATAGTTAAAATTTTGTTTGATCTCTTATAGTGCCATGTTTCTAGTACCTGGTAGAGAGCTGCTGATCTTGTACTGAGAGTCCAAAATGAGGTTCCATGATGTTTTATTTCATAATACATTCTGTATTTTGAGTTTTTACTCTGCATTTTATTAATATTGCTAAAAATATTGACAAAAAGTAACATGTGGTGGAGTTTTCTTGGGTTTTGTTTTTTAAACACCACTTTCCTTTCTATGTGTTGCTTTTTAAATGTTATGCCCATGCTTCCAGAAATAAAGTAGATCTCCTTTGCTATACATAGAGGAGGACCTAGGCGAGCATTTATATTTTCATGAGTTAAACATATTTGCCCAGCTCCTTGTACTGTATTTTTACTTGTTTTAAGTTAGTTTGTTAACATGACATTCAGGAAACATATGTTCTACAATATTCTTCTGAACAACAGATGAGCTGGTAGTTAAATCTTAACTGATAAGCACCTGTCTTTCAGTGTGAGTAAAATGGTATTTAACTGTGATGGGATACAGTATATCTTTTTGCTTTATTATGACAAGAAATCTCTTTGATTGTGATTGAGTATTATCAAGTAATGTGAAAGTCATACCTAATGTCTAAGATGCCTGTTGTCTTTCTCAGTATTACATTGCTGCTTACTGATTCTTTAGCCTTACTGTTGTGTTTAAAAGTCATGCTTTTTGAGACCAGCTTGTAAACAGCCTCTTTTTTACTTTATTTTGGAATTGAAAAAACATATTTTTCTGCAGCTAAAACTGGAAAACTTTTCATTTCTGACAAATCTGATTCTTCTCTATCTTTAGTAACACTTAGTTTTTTAGAATTGCATTTTCTGAAAAGGAATATTTGGGTGTAATAGCCATGATTGCATTCTACAATGTGTAACAGGTATACAAACAGTGAAACACTCAGCCTTCTATTGTAGTGATAGGTAAATGCATGAAACTTACTGAACATAGCTGAGTTCTGAAATGTCCCAGCAATAGAATTACATCCTTGTAAATCTGTAACTAGATGTTATAGACCATTGCCTCCCTAATGACAATTTGAGGGCTGCTGCTGCTGATCTTCTGTGATTTAATTAGAGTCAAGTGAAAAAATGAAAAAATAAATTTCTAATCTTGATCTCAGAACTAATCAATTGTAGCTCTGCTCAGGTTTGGTCTTTTTTTTATAGATTAAATTTTCATAGTTTTTAAAATTAAACCTTATGGGTTTTTTTTTTTAGATATTGTATATCTTAGCTGAAGGTGTTTATGGCATCAGGGTTAGGGTACTTCATCTGAAGTTGGCAGAAATCTTTAAGAGGGAATTGTTTTTTAAGTATGAAACCCAATTCCCTAAGAAGAAGATGGAACAAGTTACAAGTGTTTTCTAGTTGCACCAAGAATTTGGTTTAGCAAAAGATAACATTGTTTTACTCTCTGTCTTTCTTCTGTTTTGATCTGTTCCCTACTGTTCCTTACTTTGCAGAATAAAAAGGTGTGATGTGAGATTCTTAAATGTGATTCACTATGTCCTGACAGTTCATAGAAGTGCAGAGCATAGGAAAGCAAAATCTGGCAATCAGCTGGCACATTCTATTTATGGGGTTTTGTAAGACTGTTTGCCAGAAATGACCATACTCAAGATTCTCAGATAGAAGTCTTTGAACATACCTCTTGCAGAAGCAAGGTGGTTGTTGATACTTTGATTTTCAGAAAGTAGAACACTTTGCTGTACAAGTTGGTCTTAATGAAGCATCTTTGAGGCATATCACAGACAAAGAAAAGTTTCATTTGAGAGCTGCTGGAGATTTAAGACATAGGGTCTTAAGGGTAGGAAGAATTGCCATTATATTTTTTTCTAGAGTAAAAATTAATGGAATTTTTTCACATTGAATAAGTTACCTTAGTGTTGTCAGTAACTTTTTAGGGCAGGTCTGATCCCACTGGTTCTGCTTCACAATTACGAATTTTAATCTGAACGGAGCATCTCTGTTGAAAATGAAATACATATTTCTGCAAATGTTTTTCTCCTGTAGTTAATCCTTACCTGATTTTAGGTCTTGGTTGATGGCTTTTCTTAAACATGATAGTCTTTTGCTGTCTGGGCCTTCTTGTGATAACTATCTGCTTTTTGTCAAAGGACAGTAGGATTGGCTTTGTTGTAGCAATACTTGATTCTTCCCTAGTTAGCACAAAGCAATAATGGGTTGGAGCTAAGCAACTGTGCAATGAGGAACACTGCTGAAGTGTGTTGAGCTCTCTCTTGTTGTAGAGGAGTTAGCATGTGTGAGGGAAAGGAAGAGAAAAGTAGGAAGTTGTAACTTTGTTTTGTTTTAGATAATTTGAGATTAAATTTGGCCATCATTTTCTTAATACTGACTGAAAGTTCTTTGGCATTCAGTTGTGTTGCAGTATGCCCCATAGATAAGAATGGGACTAAGAATTTATTCCTTTTGTAGAATCATAGAATGGCTGAGGTTGGAAGGGACCTTTCAGATCATTGAGCCCAACCATCAACCTTACTCTGACAAGAACCATCACAAATCCATGTATCTTCATGTCATCTAGGAGATCAGCACAAATCTTTACTGAGTTGAAAATGCTGAAACAAAGCTATGTCATGGCATAAATGTACTTGATGCATATATGGATTGGGAACGTGTTGATCTGTAGGCATTAAAGCTTACTAAGCAGTCTCCAGGTTAGATCTTGTGCAGTTACTGATTTTGTGTGCTGACAGGAACAAAGCATCACAGCAAAAAGCTGAGAACTTCAAAGTACTGAGCATTTTTAAACCTCTAGTTCAAAAAAGGAATGCCTAGACCTCATTATTTTCGGGTTTGGGAATGAGTTGGCTTCCAATTTCTGGGATTTTTTTTTTTTTTGTTAAATGATTGTTTTTCCAATAGTGAAAAGTAATTGGTTCCACGTTTGGACTGTGGATAGATTCCAAAATAATTTTTAGAGCTTAAGTTCTAAATCCTGTAATTTTTTTTATGGAGCGTTTGGCTTTTTTGTGTTTTTAAAAACAGAATATTAATACTGAAGAGCAAGCTACATCAGGGGTTATGTTTTTAGCAATTTCTTTGTGTGCTTACTTTTTGATCTGGATGCATTCTACAGTCAAAGCCAATGGCGATAAACCAGCATTTGTAAAATCTGTTGAAATTTTGGGGTAATTAGTACTACATGAGTAGTCTTGAAATATATTAGAGAGAGCTCACCACCTACCAGACACTTCCACAATTCATTTTGTGGAGAAACTAAGTAGAACAAATCCTGTTTTCTCCTATACTGCAGCGATTTGGAAGACCACAGGAGGCAGTGCTTTCTCTTTAAAAAAAAAAAGAAATATGGTCCTTTTAATTAACAAGTAGAATGATGAGAAATGAAACATCTTTATGTATTGATGTGTAACTTTCATGAATTACTGCAGGACTTGAATCTTTCATTTGAAGACTGCGTTCCATTATAGTAAAGTAAGTGAGTTTTAGAGCAGTTTGAAGTGTCTTACAGCTACAAAGAAGTCATGGAATCACAGAATTGGGGTTGGAAGGGGACCACGGGAGATCACCTAATCCAACCCCCCTGCTGTAGCACAACACCCTACACACAGGTGCACAGGAACACATCCAGGGAAGCTTTTGAAAGTCCTTTGAGACCTCCTCAGACTTCTGAGATTAAACAATTTCCCTTAGCTGAGCAAGCAGGTAATTTCAGAGGAGCACCCTTTTCAAGAAGTCTGAATACAATTAGTCCTTTTTTTTCAGGGAAAGCAGCTTGTATGAAGTGACTTTACTTTCAAGTGGCCTCTGAAACATTTTCTGTAAAGTGGGTCAGAATGTATCCATAATAAGATACGATTCTGATTTTTAATCCATATTATTCTTTATTTTATTTGCTATTTTTACTGTGTGTGTCACTAGTAGGGGTTTGTTGATAGGACCTTTAATGGTGCACTGTTGGGGTAATATCAGAAAAGTTAGAAAGAGACCTTTCCAAAAATCATTGACTGTAATCTTTCATTGTTGCAATGGTTATGTTTGTGTTTTGTGTTTTAGGATGAAGAATGAATTTTAACTTTAAAAATTTATTCTATATTCACGTGCTCTTTTTATGTAGGGTTTTATCACTTTGCTGTATGAGTTCCTGTGCTGGTGAAGCAGTTCATTTCAGCCTGTTGGCTCTTTATATTAGTATCGGAAATACCTATTCCTTTGTGTTATTGTTAAAATACTAGGTTTACAGAAATTTATTTGACAAGTGGGAAAATGTCTACCCCTTGTAGTCATGTAACTTTGTTTCCAGATCTTCAGTTCATTAGCCAACTTGGCTAAAACATATAAAATGTACCAATTTTATTTGCTTTGAAGTTTTAGTAGCGTTTCTGTTGTTGTTGGCTCAGTTTACTGTTAGTATTGTGTTCCCCTGAGAGAGTATGTAGTTTGCAAGAAATCTTATTAGTATGCAGACAGTAATACCCTAGGCTTTGTGTTTGTGCTGTGTTGTACTAAAAGAGTTATATTTCTGTTTCCATTTGACATCTAAATCAGTAACTTCATGAAATCAGTATTTTCTTTTTTAAGCCTTTAATTTTCGGACTGCTCATGAAAACAAATGTATTTTCTTATTAGCAGACATTAATAAGACTGTTAAGATCCCTCTAGCTGTCCTAGAGTGGTGACTTTTTTGTTCTTCACTTCATGAGGTTTTACTTCTTTATAGAAGTCTGTAGATGAGTGGAAAATGTGATGGCAGTGATAGTCTTCTATGACTTAAGAAGTGAAGCAGTGTGTGTAGGTCAGATTTTCATTGTATTAGATGGCCAAGAAGGCAAGACGCTGGCTCACTCCTCTCTTCTACAGGGAGTGCACCAAAGAATGGTGTGTTGGCATGAGCGTGGTTGTATTGTTTCACCTTTCAGTTATTTCCAAACCTGTTTTGTCTTTCTTGAGCATGACTTCTGTTGCAAATCCCAACAGAGACTATTCTTATGTTAAAAACAGGTTTAGGTCATAGTGTCAGAATAGTTGTGCAATAAAATATGACGTTTTCTGCCAATCTGATATGAGAAGAAGCATTTTTGGGCTCTGATAGCGTTGAGGAGTCAATGTGTGTGTCTGGATTGCTGATTTGTTAGCAGCTCTTCCCTTTGTTCTAGTTGATTGGCATATTCACAGGAATTGCATCACTGATGCTTGTGAAGATCTGCAAGGCTTCTTTTATTCCTACTTATAATCAGTTATCTTTCTTGATTTATAGATGATTTACTCTTAGTACCGATTCTTTCTTCATCTAGATACTAAGGAGAGGGTAAAATTTCTATCTACTGCAGGTTAAGTGACCATGACTGTATCTCATAATTCTTATGCTACTCTTTGAGCTTTTTTTCTGAGATACAAATGTTGAAGAGAAGGAAGCAGATCCAATTCAGTAACTTGCATGAAGTAAGGACGGTATGAGAGGTTCTGGAACATCAGAGAAACATAGTAAATGGAGTTGAACATCCTGAAAGAAGCTTGGATATCATTAATTTGTCTTTCTGGGTCTTCTGTGTTTCCTTCTTCTTTAATGCAACTTTTACTGCAGCACTAATTTGTACTGTCTTACTTTGTCACTCAAGCAAAAAAATCTAAGATGAGAGAAAATACTGATGATTTCTGAGTAAAAGTAAAAAAATAACAGTGCATTTTTAGGGTATGTGCAACCACAAAGTGTAAAATATTCAGTATATTCTACATAAACTTCTTAGAAAAGTTTGGAAATCATTGTAGGATGTGTTTTTAATTTTAATTAATTTCTGCATACACCATTCACTTAATCTGGTTTTCAGGTAGAACCAGGATACCGTGTTCTCCTGTCCAATGCTTTATTTTCCATTTCTTTCCCCTCCCCCCCAATTTAGTCAGACCTTTCTTTCTAAGAAGGTGCAGTTATTTTCTGTTTCATGAGGGAAGAACATGTTTTTTGCAGCTGGGGTGGAAAAAAAAAATTCTTCCAAAATACATGAAAGCAGTTGTCAAACACTGGATTCCTTTAAATACTGCTTTTTGTTTAGGCTTTGCATTAGGATGTGGGTGCTTATCTTATTAATTTAGCAAATTTTCTTAGTCAACAACTGATTGTTACATGTAGTAAGAGATGGTGGCATTATTACTTTGAGAGGTCATTAATTTTACACTGTTTGTTGTTTGTCTAGGATTTTAGCCCGTTTCTTGGTAAAGATGGCAGCCAACAATGCAGTGCTGAACAGACTGGAGCAGAAGGGTGCAGAGGCTGATCAAGTTATTGAATACCTCAAGCAGCAAGTTGCTCTGCTCAAGGAGAAAGCTAGTAAGGAATTATCTGTCTCATGATAAACCAGTTAACCATATGGTTAACATCAAAAGCTCATAAGAAAAAATGTCAACATGGACAACTTCATTTGTTCTGCCAGCCTTCTAAGTATGTTTTGAGTTCTCCAAGATAAAGCTTGTAATAGTAGCATCATTTCTACGTATTGTGGGTTTTAAAAGCTGCTTATTCTGGAACAAAAAAAGGCATGAAGGAGAAAGGATTAAAGACAAGAACAGATTATGAATATTTGATAGGATGTGCTTCCATTTGAGAGAGAAAAAATATGAGGCTGCATTTGCCTGAATGTGTTACTGCTTTTTCACCGTGATGGAATTCTCTCAAGTGTGTCATATCTTCAGCTGTGATATTTTGTACACATTAGTATCAGATGATGAATGGTTTTTAATAATTGAAACCTGTAATTTTTAATTTATTGTCAATTCTAGTCTTGCAGGCATCACTTCGAGAAGAGAAGAAGCTCCGTGTGGAAAATGCTAAACTGAAGAAAGAAATTGAAGGACTGAAACAGGAGCTGATACAGGCAGAAATTAGGAATGGAGGTGGGGGAAAAAATCCTATCCTACTACATAAGGTCTAGTTAACAAAAATTATGATCAAAACATGGAACATAAGAAGACTTGAGCTGGTTTTTTTGTTTGTTTGGGGTTTTTTCCCAAGAATCTGAGAAAGAGAAAGTCTGCACAACTAGTAAGCAAGTGGGTGTTGCTCCAGCAAATCCCAAATTATCGTTATTTTTAAAATGTTACAAGAACACAATTTGTGGAAGACATTTTAGTATTGAAGAGAACTGGTACTGGCAAACATAGTTCTCTGTGAAAGTTAATAGATGCCTGAAGTACAAAAGCAGGCATGTGTAGAGAAATTTTGAGTTATCTCTTTTTGTATATGTTGAAAACTTAAAATGTCATAGTGTTAAAACTTCTTGTACCTCTTCTGACCTTTGTGGTTTTGATTTTAGTGAAACAGATCCCAGTTCCTGGTACAGCCATTACTACAGCTTCGTTTTCAGATGATGTTCCACAGCCTACACCAATCACATTGTCTCCAGATTCCAAAGATCAAATTAAAGGTGAAGATGAAGAAAAGAAGAAGAAGGAAAAAGTAGAAAAAAAAGGTGCTTCATGTTTCCTGGCTGTGATAGACAGTTAAGGCATTCAATTTGTGCAAATACTTTTACATTAGATTGGGCAGAAAAATACAGTTCTTTCAGCCACTCTAAGCTAAGTCACGTGCTAGCTCTTAAAATCCTGAGACTGCTTGAAGACAATGAAGGAGATCAAGGAAGCTGCTACTTCAGTGGCATCCAGGTCAAGTTTCTTTTAACTTATTTAAAAGGAAGAGAAGAAACCAAGCAAGCCACCCTCTGCCCCCAAGCTACCAAACATCCCACAAGAAAGAAAGCAAACTTGAAATAAACACACACAAAGGAAGGGGGGAAAAAAGAGAGACCGAGGAAGAGGAGGACAGGAAGTTTAGTGAAGTTTTTGTCAGACTGAATGGTATTCTGTTCTGAGAATTAGATAATTCTTTTTCTGCCAAGGAGACAGTAGAAGCAAAGGGCAATAGGAGTGTTATGTAATACTAAAGGAAGAGTGCTGAATTGCAGTTTTATTCATCCTCCAAACATATTGCTTACCTTCTCTTCCTCCTCCAACTCTCTCAAAATTTATTAAAGGGACTAAGAAAATAGTCACATCCATGTAAACCATGGTTAAATGATTTGGCTAAGAGGAAGTGCTAGTGAAGGATCTAAGCAAGTAGCATAGTCTGTTTTTGGTGATGGGGAGGAAGTGTAACAGAAGTTTATGTAGATTTCTTAGTGCCTTTTTCCTCTTACTCTTTTTCAGCTGTGTGTATTGACTTCTATTTAACCAAATTCTTGCTCTCTTCTCTTTTCCTTATTTGGTGACAGACTTCATTTCACTCAAGTGGAATAATGAGCACGCTAGAAGCTGATATTTTCTGGGCTCTGTATTATTATAGAGAAACATGAATTGAGTGGAGAGCAAGGAGTAATGATTCCAAGAACAAAAATGGCAGGTCTTTGGAAAAGATTTTATGTATTTAGTAGTGACTATTTTGACAGTATTTTTTCAGATTCTCTTCAATTAATGTTTATATGATTGAGTTTATTAATATAATTGCACTAATAAAACACAGTCATAAACACTAGAGCTTTTAATTTATTAATCCTGTGTGAACTGAAGTGTGTTTGAAGAGCTACTGCATGTTTAAAAAAACCCTGCCTTTTAATTATTGAATTATTTCAACCCTATAATAGAGCAATGATAAATGAATCAAACAGAATTGCCTGCTGTTTCCACTTGGCCTTTTTTGTTCCCTAAAGAGTGGAGTTTAGTTTACATTAATGTGTAAGCTATCTTGAATGAAAGAATTATACAATGTACTTCAGTACTTCTGAAATACTTAATCTCCCAGAGATTATAGGTGTTAAAGAAATCTTGGATGTCTTTTGAACAGAACAGTCTTACACATAAATGGGGTGTGCCTTGCTCTTCTCAAAGGGAATATCTAAATAAGTGAAACATGGATAGTGGCTCACTGTTCTTTCATTCCATACAATATGTTTGGTTGATAATAAACCATTGTATTAGTTTTGTATATTGCTTATGTCTTTTTTTTTTTTAAGGTTTATTTCATGACTAAGCTTTCTTTACTAGGTGAAAAGAAGGAAAAAAAACAGCAGCCACCTGCTGGAAGTAGTGATGCAAAACATGTAGATGTTTCTCGGCTGGATCTTCGTGTTGGCTGCATCATTACTGCTGAAAAGCATCCAGATGCAGACACTCTGTATGTTGAACAAGTGGATGTTGGGGAAGCAAGCCCAAGGACTGTTGTCAGTGGTTTGGTGAAACATGTTCCTCTGGATCAGGTATTGACAAAATTGCTGACTAATGTTTTTTCCTTTTCCAAGTCATGTTAAAACCATCATCTAGTTATAGGATGCATATTCATGATTATGAAAGAATTTTTCAGTCATGAAAACAAAAGTAAAATCCAAATGGAAGCAATGCTTCAGAACATTGTGCCAGGAAATGGAGGTACCCTTAAGTCTTTCTACTTGCAGTGCTTCTGTTCTGGGATCTTGCCCTAACTCCTTGTAATTCCATTGTTCCACAGTGAACTCCCTGGGCCAAAAAGATGTGACTTTGTGACTGCACACTTGGTATTTTGTTGATAAGTACATACCAATTTGAAATTTACTATTCACTTGCCATCTCTGAAGTGTTCTAGATGTTATTTGTTACTGGTGTGCAGGTTACTTGCTTCTCTTGTTCACGTTAAGGTCTCTTCATTGTAATTCTTCTATCGTAATGAAATAACTTGAGTCCCCAAGAATATGTGGCAGATAAACTCCCATTTCTCTATTTTCCTCCCCCAAGATGCAGAATCGGATGGCAATACTGCTCTGTAACTTGAAGCCTGCAAAGATGAGAGGGGTAGTATCACAAGCAATGGTGATGTGTGCCAGCTCCCCAGAAAAAGTGGAGATTTTGGCTCCCCCACCTGGGGCGGTACCTGGGGATAGAATCACTTTTGAAGGTTTTCCTGGTAAGTAGGTATTTGAGAAATTGTAAGAAATAGTTATGCCCAGGTGACTTTGTTGTTGAGGTAGACAAAATAGCATTTTTTAAAGTTGATACAATTTTCTGAATTAGATGTATTCAAACTTCTTTCATATTCATATGCAAAGATTTTGTAAGTAAAGGAATGAAAATATCTAGCTGTCATACTTGTCAAATGATTATCTTGAAGTGAGTAGGAAGAAGCAAGAGAAATAGCATTGATGAATGCTTAGAAAAG
This sequence comes from Turnix velox, assembly GCA_013400935.1. Lineage (NCBI taxonomy): Eukaryota > Metazoa > Chordata > Aves > Charadriiformes > Turnicidae > Turnix > Turnix velox. The sequence goes on from VZTY01020382.1 coordinate 50,609, forward strand.
CATTCTATTTGACTCTATAACTTCATTGATTGCCTATTTCCCTTTTGCATGTTGTCTTTGTAAACTAAGATACTAATGCTGTTCATTAGAGACTAAGATTGTTCTCACTTACCTTCTTACCCAAGTGATTAATAAATTGTGATGGGTTTGGTATGTCATGTCATTGTCCATCCCTCTGGAAAACTGCTACTCTTGGATGGCTTGTTTAAAAAATTGGGACCTCTTATATAGAGACCTCATCAAGACATTACGAGTTCAAATTTATTTTATTTATAGAAATCCTTCTAAAGAATTTTCTCTGGGAAGAAGGAATGCAATGAGGATAAGTCAGAGGGAAATGCACAGCCTAAAGCTCTGGTAGTATTTAAAATTGGTGCCTATACTAATCTAATGCGAGCTCACCACAGATCCCAAGGGAGCTTGATGTAAGATTACAAAGAAACTTATTAACATCCAAAGCGTGTTTTTAATAATACAAGCCAGATTTTTCCTTACTGAAAAATTCACTTGCTTTTTATATTAGAGGAGGGGTAAAGAAGTACACAATGGATCATTTAACATTCTGTTTAATGATTTTATTAGTTGGTATACATTCACTTTGGCCTAAATCCAAGGCTGGCTTTGTCCATGAGCTTGGACATTGAGCAGGAGTTTTACTTTTATGAAAATGCACAATTGGCTCTAAGTGTTTAATTTATTAATGGTATTATTGAGTTTTCTTTTTAATGTGAAGTATCCTGTTGCTGTAAAATGACTTGACTATGGCAATGCTAACTTGCTTAACACAGAAATATGGCCCAATCTGCTTATCTCTTACACAGTCACTAACATAAAAGCTACAGAAGTTAGACTTGTCTGTAGGCAGAAGTAACCTTAGAAAGCACTAAGAATACAAGCAGATTGAAAACTCTTAGAGGAGAAATACAATAAGGCAAGGTGGTATGAGAGTAGTTCGTTTCACTGGCTTTTGTACAGCTGGTCAGGACTATACTGAGAAGTTAGTTTCAACCACTTACTAGAAATACGTGTGTTAAAATCTCTGTAGTTTCTCTTCCTCAACCTTTGGGAACATTGAGTAGTGGAACATGAGAGTATTTGTCCTTCTGCACATGTGGAGAGCTCCTCGTTTTCCTTTAGAAAACCCTCCTGCTTTTGAGAGGATATCATAGAGGATCTGTCTGCTAGGATTTATTCTTGCCGTATGTCACTCCAAGCAAGTTAAAACATATATATAGTGTATCAGCAATGAAATAGCATGGAATCTCTTTCAGCATTTAAATGTGCTCTAAATGTATTTAAAACAAGGTTGTTTTTTGGTTTATTTTTAATTAGTCCTGGCTGTGTTAAACACAAGTTCAAAAGCATGTAACAACACTATGATTAAGTAAATTTTAAAAATGAAATCTCCTTTTTCTTTAAGAGAGTCTGAGTTTTAGTAGAATTACAAGATTAAATTTGCTGGACTTTTGAACAGGAAACAATTGTTATTTGGTCTGCTTTATCTAGATTATGTCAGCAGGCAGCAGTTGAGTATTAATCTTTATAGTGAGAGATCTTATTTAGGTTAGTTTTGTTCCTGTACTTTGCACTTCTTGCCTGCTTAAAACTAGCAATTATTTATTTTTTTTAATTTTGACAATATTTGTGGTCTGTTACAACCTAATTTCCTGGACAGTCCTTAATTCCTGTTAGTTTTCTTTTTTCAGAATCACAGTTGATGTGTTTTTCTGCCTTCTAAGGGGGTGCAGTGATGCTATTTGGGCTGTCATGTACATGTACATGAATAGAGGTTTTGCTCTGCCTTTTGTGTTGTGTGCTATTAGGTTATTCTTTGTTTTGAAACAGGAGATCCTGAGAAGGAACTTAATCCCAAGAAGAAGATGTGGGAGCAAATCCAACCTGATCTTCATACCAATGATCAGTGTGTTGCTACATACAAAGGAGTTCCATTTGAAGTGAAAGGGAAAGGAGTCTGCAGAGCAGAGACCATGGCAAACAGCGGAATTAAATAAAAAAAAAAAAAAGGTTATTGAATGTGGAAATGGAAAGTACTGCAAGCACAATAAAAACCAGGAATATATCACTCCTCTGAAATGCATGGTTAATACCTTTTGTCTTTGAGTCTTCTTACAAAAGTACAAAAGAATGTGTTATGCCTCCAACATTTTCCCAGTTCACTCATTCCCTGTGCTTACTGTCCTTCAGGTTAAGTGCTGCCAACAGTCATTATCTACTCAGTGATTGCTAAGGGTTATTCATGATAGAGCTACAGGCAGGCAAGCAAATTTTCTGAACAGCTTAGTTGTCTCAGTAGTCTGAAGACAGTTGTAATGGAAACATTATTCTATGGCTGTTTCCAATACTCAAGGAATTACAAAATCAATTGATTTTTAATCTAGTTGTATGGAATTGTATTTAGTACAAAAGATGCTTTGGTTTTAACAGAAACAGCTTCTTCAGTTTCTACATTTAGAATTACTCTCTAACAATTGGTACAAATAAATAGCCATGGTTGCTATGGTAGTAGCCTAAAATAACTTCATTTAATTCCTGCCTTATAATAATATGAAAAGAATTATTTCAGATCAATTTACAATAAACTTTTAAAGTAACTATTTAGAAGTTCTTCATATATTTTGGCATATATTTTATTAACTGGTTGCTATCTAAGCACTGAAACAAACTAACTTAAACACTCTGGATATTGCAGGCTTTGAAGTTCATCCAATAAGCTGGGAGAGAAAACTAAATGGAAATTATACAAAATTAAAAAGCATAAAGGAAGAGAGGAACAGATTTCTTTTTTAAGTGAGTTTTGTATGTGCCTATAAACTGTGTTAATTTTTCTTATATCTGGGAGTAAGGAATAGTAATCACTGCTTTTAAACATGCTAAATAGCTTTAAGCACGTGTGATCTTTTTGTCTGCTGTGTAAACTACATATCAAATAATCTCTTACCAAACAAAATTCTTAAAGTTCAAAATCATTCCTAATTATGGTAAGGAAATACTTTTATAGTAGATAAATCTTAGCTTTTAACACTAGAAAGATGTTTACAAACTTTGGAATTCTGGGGAACTTCTGAAAGCTTGAAGGATTGAGCAGTGAAGCTCCTTTACAGCCTGAGCTCATGTGGATTTTATTGTTATTTTTCTTGCAGATCTGTTTCTCTATGAATTACATTATATAATCTGATGTAGTATAGAATCTCATTTGTGAGTCCACGTGTCACAGGAGTGTGATTTAGAGCAGTGGCTTGTGCTTACTTTATGGCTGAAGCTGTGATTCTGGATGCAGTAGCATGAGGTACTTTATGAAAGACAAATAATTTGGTCATCTAAAGAGATGCTCCCAACAGTGCATTCAAAGGTATTTAGTATAGATGTGGAATTTTCCAAGTGATTTTTTTTCTTCTATTAAATGCTACTTACCATAGAAAATACACAAATGAGCACTCAAAAGCTAATTTTATTCCTTGCTGGTTTTAAGTAGAAGCACTTTATAATTATTTTGCCTTATAAAGTCCGAGAGCTTTCTTAAGACAACAGCTCTTTCATCTTTAATTGTGCCCTTGTGGTTGTCTAGGAAAATGTACTTCTGTTGTACTGAGCTCAAAAGTGACAATAGGGCACTTGAGGCACTGTGCAGATACGCTTCCTCAGTGAATCCAGCCTCTTCTGCTTTGTCTGCATGAGTGAGTAGAACTGCAGTGAAATCCTTCCATGTGGGACCCAGAAGTTCCTATAATGAAAACCAAATCTCAAATAGTTACCTCTTCTCCTTCATTATTATCCCCACTCCCACTTCATATACTTCTGCACTCACAGACAGCTTGGATGTCCTTTGTCTGGCACTAATCCAGTCCATGCTATCTGAGTTGCTGAAATTTCTGGGTTTTTTCACCTTCCCAAGACACTGACATCCACTTTCAGTGGAAATATGTGGTTGTGCAGTACTAGAAGGTCTCTTCTTTTACTACAGATATCAATAGAATTTCTCTAGTTAAAGATGCCTATATAAATAAGGAACAATGGTTGTTTAGCTGTGTCACACATTAGTTTATATCAGTAGTTTCCACATATCCGTATTTCTACACATTTTTCAGCTCTTTGAATTTTTTTTTTTTTTTCAAATCACCAAAAAATAAATTATGAACTTATATGTGATGTCAACTGCAATTCCAGCTGTATCCCCTAAAACACAACTATTCAACAATTCAGGAAAAACACAAATCAAATGCCTACCAAAGTGGTGGGACAGAGTTTTTGTCTTTTAAGTGCCATGGATCATCTTATAGAGTGGAATGGAGAAAACAGGCTGTTTTTTGCTAGTAAGTACAGAGAACTTTAATATGACTAAGAGACTGGGCTTTCCTTTACAGAAATAAATGAAATTGCACTCGAGTGCAATCCTGCTAACTCTCATGTGTTACAAGAAGCCTGCTTTTACTAATAAAGTCCACAATACAACTCTGTAATTTAAATACCAAAGTGTGTGAAACTCCTGTACTTTCTAATTTCAAGATAAACAGAGACTTAGAAAAACCTGGTATATTTTGATAGTTATGAAACTGATGTAGACAGTAGGAATGAAAAAAAACCCTATACAATTTAGTGTAAGCTGTCTAAGTATTGGGTTACCAGTTTTGGAGAGAGAAGATACTGCATTAATTTGCTGAGGACTGAAAGTCAATGCTGATGTTCTTTCTGAAATGATGATCTTCCACTCTTAATTCATTATGTTGTCTTATTGAGATAATAAAAGTGCAGAGAGATGTAAATGCCAGTAGTCTTCTACCAGTATGCCATCTTTGTTAGTATGCCATCCCTAATTTGCAGAGGATCATTGTGAAAACTCTGGCTTGCTAAAGGTAGTTTTCATGCTAATGTCTTCCTTCTATGAATGATGTACTGAAGTGTAACCATTTCTTTTAAGTTTCTGGCACCCAGGCAGTTGTCCTCCCCTATTTGTGTGAGGTTGCACAAATAGAATCACATCATTTGGTATTTTAAGGGAAAAATAAATAAAAAGCCAACCATTAAGAGCCAACTACATTAAGAGGCAGTTGCAATTATGAAGCAGAAGTGAGTGGTATTTTAGGAGGTTCATTATTATGTGACAGCTGCACAGTGTGATGTGCAGACTTTGTCAGTAACTGAAACTCTTTGTGTCTTCGTAAATCACACAAACGTGGCTCATCTGATGAGATGGATAATCTCAGCAACTGGGTTGGCTTTTAATTTATTTTTCTTTTTCCAAAGATATGTATGAATGGTAGTGAGAAATCTCCAACAGAAAAAAACCCCATTCCTTTTCCAGTTTTCTTCCCTATATATCTTACCTCTTTTCAGAGAAAGATATTTTACAGCTCCTGGGTAAAAGTACTTGCTTAAAGGCAGTTATGTTAGAAACTTTCTTTAGCCATAGTAAATTTTAATAAGTTGAAGTTATTATGGCAGGGGGGGTGGAACTTGATGATCTTTAAGGTCCCTTCCAACCTGAACTATTCTATGATACTATTTTCTGTTGTCCACATAGAGCAGAATGGACAACTCAGGACAGAGCTAAACATACCTGTCCCAGCTCAGCTTCTTTTTCTGCAAGGATTTGGACTTGTTCTGCTCTGATTTGGTTCTGTGCAGAGCACAGATGAGGGAGACAACCTGACTTCTTCTTGATTTAAATAGCATTTCTCTTCAGCAAGCTAGATTAGTGATGAAGAAGCATTAACCATATCTTGTAAGAGAAATGCTTACTTGGATGGCTAAATTTGATTCATAACTTCATTTGTGCCAAGCTCTGTTGCAAGGGATTCTTTGCTTCTCAGATTTAGTAGCTATGGTGCATGATGTTAAGAGTTGCAAATAGCCTGTTATCAAATTCTAAATTCTAGACTAGTAAGAGTTAAAGAGTTATTGTCACCTGACGACAAGAGAGTTAGAATAGAGAATTCTGGATTTTTTAATTTTTTTGTTACCTGGATGAACTGAATTGCCTGTTCACTTTCATCTGGACACAGAGGCAAGTCGGCCCTCAGGACCAAGAGTGCTAGATGGAGGCCTTCTTCTCCAAAGTGATAAGCCAGGGCTGATCTGACTGTGTCTCTGACTTGCTCCTTGCTCAGAGCACAGTGAGGGTAGCTGGGTGTATCAAGCACTCGAACATGAAGTGCCAGCTCACAGCCATTTCTTCGCATAACCCCCGAAATTCGGCAGCTGTGTCCAAAGCTGCAGCGTGTGGTCACAGAGCTTGGGGACCAGTGGCTCTCAAAGTCTTGGCTGCCCAGCAGGCTGTTCCCAGTAGCACTTTTGCCAGTTTGAGTTCTTCCAAGGACAACAAGGTTAATGCTCATCTCATTGCTGTCTGCCATTGTCTATGTTTTCATCAGCAAACCTTCAAAAAAGCAGTAAAAAATTGGAGAGCCGATTATTTTTTAGTGTCTCTCCCTGCCTGAGTTTTTTTAAGGGATGTGTTGTACACTGACATTCAGTACAGCATGTATACCTCTGTCTAGTCCAAACATGGATCTTTACTCTTCTTCCCTGTCAGTTGCTTAGGAATAACAAGTTGTCACAGTTAAGAGAGAGCTGCACCAGGCTGCCCCTCCACGCTGGTAGAAACTGAGGAGCTGCCAAAGAATGCAGTGTGAGAAGAGTTTTAGGAACAAGAGAAGCAGGAGAAGCTAAGGAGAGCCAGTAGGGAAGGGAGGAGTTGGGGAAACAACCATTTAAAACAGTGTTGGCATGCTGGGAGAGTAAGTTTTGTAAAGGAGGCAAAACTAGGAGTGAAAAGCTAATGGTGACAAGTGCTGCTCTTACTGAGTGACCACGTTTCAGGAAGTAAGTATTATTTTGGAGAGCAGTAGTTTTTCACAGCAAAGAAGATTACATACCACTGAAGTATAAATAGACAGCAATCTGAAAGGTGTTTTTGATAAAGAAGTGTATCTTAATGATTAAAAGAGCTGAAATGTTGCAGATTCTAGCCCTCAATATGAAATCAAGACTTTGAAAATGTACAAACTCTTACAACTGGGACCCAATTAGTGAAAATGCAAAAGAAAAGGTTGGAGGATGGAGAGGACAGAAATGAATAAATAGCATTTCCAGTTACTATAGTTGTTTATAATTAAGCCCTCTCATTATCTTTGCACTTCTCAGTAATCCATCACTTCAGGCATTTTGATGCATGTTATTTTGTCTAACAGGACTACCGTATGATTAAATAAATTTAGAGGTGTTTCAGATGGAAAACTATATTGTCAAAGAACCAGTTGATTTTAAGATATCAGAGACATCTGAACTTCAGAAAGGTTTTGTTGTTTTGGTTTTTTTTCCTCAAAGATACCTAGGTACTTGGAAAGAGATCATGAGTAATTTTAGAATGGGATTTCCTGTGATTAATTTGAATTCTTGCATATGCAGTTCAAGGTTTCCCCCTCATATTAAATCCATGCCCAAATCAATCTTTTGAAATAATTTCAGTACGAAGCCAAACATGCAAGAGCTGTTAACATATAATTTTTGCTTCAGGCCACATTGCATACAGTACATGATATTCCTAACTAAGTACTCAGTGAATTTTTTCTTTTTTTTTTCTTTTTAAAGAATGCCATTTGAAAGAGACAATTTATGAAATTATTGTTGTTAGTTATCCATCAGACTAGAGGTGTGTTTTATTATTTTTCCATAGTATCATGATACAACATGGTGATTTTGCAGTTGGCATTCTTTTTTAAATCAGGATCGAGGATTTGTCTACACTTCAATGATTAGATGGGTTCCATGTTATGCCACATACCTTATTTTCTCTTCAATTCCTCTTTTGTTCAGCCTTCATTCATAAAACACCTGTGCAGTATAAAGTGAAGAGTACATTTTATGTGGACTTTGAAACTAACAGTGGCAGTGTACCACGCCGAGACTGTTACGTACACATTCATCTGGTTAATCTATTACTGATAGATGCTCATTCAATTGGTTGTTCAGCTATTAATTTGCACACTGAAGTTTTTTCAATTTTCATACAGTTTTTGCAGACACTTTAATGTTTGCATGGAGTTTGTATTTCTGAAGTGTAGTTGGGTTGTACTAGCAGTTAAATGTGAGAGTGAAGGTACTGAGATTGGTATTATATCTACCTGATTGTGTTCATATTAGGCTTGACATAAGAAAAAAATTCTTTACAGTGAGGGTGGTGAAACACTGGAAGAGGTTGCCCAGAGAGACTGTGGATGCCCCCTCTCTGGAGGTGTTCAAGGTCAGGCTGGTCAAGGCACTGAGCAGCCTGATGTAGTGGGAGGTGTCCCTGCCTATGGCAGGGGGGCTGGAACTCGATGATCTTTAGGGTCCCTTCCAACCCAAACTATTCTATGAGTCTATATATGTCAAGAGCATATGCACTTTGTCTTGTTATTGCAGTTAATTAGTAATTGCAATATTTTCAAAGCAGAGTGTAAACCATATGCACATTTAAAGCCATTTGCCTAAAGAGGATGGATTATAGTAATAAAAATATGGATTACAGAAATGATAGATGAATCAGGAAGAAAACAGAAGGCTTGCACTACTGCCAGTCATGTGCCTTAGCTTTTGGCTTGGTAGCTTGATACATTTCTCTTGCAAATGACATTCTTCACCATGCTATAGCAGCATCAAAACTAAGGAGAAAGAGATTGTCCAGAAAGGACCTACCACCTGCATTTTTTTCAATTTCTCACAACTGGTCAACTACATGATTTGAACTGCTATATGCCTTAGTGGAAAAAAGTTCAAATTTGTGCTTTAATAATAATGTTCTAGTTACAGAAAAGAAGGGTGGAGCGAGCTCTTGTCTATTCACAAGGAAAGATTTAGATAAGCCACCTCTCTAGAAATCTTGGGTGAGTGGAGGCACATGTTTACTCCAATTTGGTGATATACAGACTGTGGTGGCAGAAGGAGGAAGGTGTTTTCCTGACACCAGTCCTGCTGGAGTTTTTTGTTATCCGAAATGTATCTATGTAGGAGCCTCTAAGTATTGGTTTCAGACTTGCTCTCAAGCTTGACTGTTTTAGTGGAGAGTGAGACATTGAATCTTTTCCTGTATTGTTTGTGTAGCTGAGGTAACTGCTAATACCTTCCACTGGGAAAATCCTTGTGTCTCAATGCTGTGTACAGGTTCCTTTTTTGCTAGTAGATACAAAGATAGATGACTGGATGGGAAGTGACTGGCTTGAAAAGCAAAAGGATAGGTCAGTCTTGTAAAACTTAAGGATATGGGGAAGATAAAATTCAGAAGATTCCTTTAATTTACCTGGAAGTCTTCACTTTGCTTAAATTGTCACAGGCTAGCTCTGTACTTTTGACTGGATTGTTTGGCAGTGTATGTTCTGGCACTCACAATCAGCTGAAGGAGTAGCCTGGCAGGGAGATAATTTAAGATGTGCAAAGTGAAGGATTTAGATTACCTAGGTAAGATAGAATCCCAGAAGCAGAGGAACAAAATGTGGCTTGCTCAGCTGAATGGAGAACATGGTTTTTATGCTGGAAAAATGGCTGCAAAAGTAAGAGCAGTGTGACTTCTCAACAAAAAAAGACATTTCAGTATTATTATAGAGGTTATACTGTCCAAGTTGGGACACATCTGGAAGGTCTTACAGCAGCACAGGCAGAGGATTTTAAGAAGTTGTCTTCCTGGGAGGATGTGACTGGGGGGGGAAATTAAGCTGATTTATATGACATTTACTGAAGCTCCTTGTGGTACGTGGAAAGAGTCCTCCCCAAGGTGGCAGTATCAGCCTGCTCCTCAGGTACTGTATAACTCAGCTGGGGTCCTATTGCTCTGGAGTCCTAAGCTGAATTATATAATACCATGTCAGAAATGAGCTAAACCTTTAGAAAATATGGAATGATTAAATCAGTCTTCAAGGATCTCCCGAAGTAAGACATGTAAAAACCATTTCTCTTTATCACAAGAAATATTTTTTACTTTATACATAAAATGCAGACAGCAAAGCACCTTCAATGAATTTGAACAGCAGTAACAGAAAGGTAGTAGCTAAGAAGATTTAAGTGTTACTTCCTGTCCCTTGTTTGATTCTTTTTGCAATGAAGACTGTAGTTTTCACTGGCTTTTAAGCTGAGTTCATGACATTTGTTATGAGGCTTTGGAAATGACATCTTAAGAGTATGAATGTTCAGTATGATTGTATAGGGTACAACAAAGCTGCCTCAGCCGTCATTTAATATTGCTCACTGCCAGTGGGTAAGCTGATTTTTTGGTTTTCTTTGTTTGTATATTATTTTTGAAATGGCAAAGATAAAAACAGAGCTAGGCCTGTTAGTTTGTCAAGGAAAAAAAGGCTCCCTTTGGCTCATAAAGGAAAACTTGTACTGCTCCCAGAGAAATACCAAGCAAGTCTACAGAGGAATTGTCAAGAACCCCTTAGGAAGGCAAAGCCCAGAATCTGGTTGAAGATAATCCAACCCAAACCATTCTATGATTCTCTTAAGTGTCATTTGAGTACAAGCTACTTCAGTTGTGTTTGAAAAACTAAGGCTAAAATAATTTGCAAGTAACCACTGGATTTGTAGGTTTGTACAGTTAACTAGAATTGCAATGCATCTTGGTCACATTAGTGTTTCAGCCCCTCTTTTGCAGTCCCTGTGATCACCTGCTTAGGTGGGACATACACTAAAACAAGCTTTCCATAGTACTTGTTTGGATATACCAAGCAGGCTAGATTTGGTAAACTAAAATAGCAAAGCTTCTCTTTAGGCACATGGCAACTCTTACTATGTGTCATCTTCTTAGTTCCCACGCCTTCCCATCCCTTACAGCTTCTTTCCTCATGTGGGCTCCTCTCATTTTAGCTCAAGATGATGCCATAATAAGTAATTTAAGATGTGCTTTAATGAATTTCTCCTACTTGGAGAAAACCATTCTGCACATTTCACGGATTGCCACACACACAGAGGCAGACCCAGCCTTCCCAAAGAAGATGAGAAATGCAAGAAGGTATGCAGGCCATGTAGTCTTTGTGACTTCAGTTCTCTTAGATGTGCAATTCCTAAGAAACACTACTGGGAGAAAGACAGGACAGGTCTAATGACACTCCTTTGGGCTAACATCANAAGAAGGTATGCAGGCCATGTAGTCTTTGTGACTTCAGTTCTCTTAGATGTGCAATTCCTAAGAAACACTACTGGGAGAAAGACAGTCTAATGACACTCCTTTTCGGCTACATTCACAACAAAAAACCCTTCTGTGCTGATCCTAAATCAACACACACATAAAATATGCAAATGTTTCCTTTTAAAAGATTATTTCTTTTTCTTTAGGCCATCCCTACTATCTTTAGTGTTTTTGAACAAAAGTAAGCAATTATTTGTAATCATATTTTCCTTGCAGTATAGGTGGCACAGTAGGGTATGTCTTATTACATAGGCATTGCTAAGGGGAAAGGAGAAGGGGGATAGCTGCAAACTAATGCTGCAATTCCCCCATCTTTCAGACAGTGGCAGTTTGTGCAATTGTGAAAACAGCTCCTTAGGTTCCCATTGGGCTCCTTAGAGCAGATTATAGTTTCAGGGCAAGTACTTCCGGTAGGAAGACAGAAGAAGGACATGTCTTGTGCTTTAAAGAGTAGTGTGGAACTATCCATGCAGTGAGGACATCATCCAAACTTTTATTCTTTTCTTTTATTCTTTTTACAAGAACAAATACAGACATGTCAGTCTTGTGGTGAAGTCCTATGTTCAAACCTGTGCACAAGTTTCTTATATCCAACATTTATACTAGTTAAAACATATCCTTGCAACATGGATGAAGACATTCTAAATACCTCTAAGTACTCTGGTCAAGAGACATTACAGCACTATGTGACACTCCAGAATTACTCCCTGCATATTAAAAAGCCACAATCCCAGTGGATCACCAGGATCCACAAAATATCATAATATCCTTTTCTTTCATCCTCTAGAAAAAAATGTACAACTACTCATTGGAAACCAGTATCTTTAGCATGTTGATCTGGTAAGTCTCTGCTGGGGAAATACTGTGTCTCCTCCATTGGCAGAAATAATATCCTTCTAAGCACTTGGGTTCTCAATGCACTGAGAACAAAGCATTGTAACAAACCACAGAAGCAGTGTCTTCTTGTTTCCTGTTAGTCCTGTTTGGTGCAGCATGGCTTTTTTAAATGCTAGGGGATTGTAAAATAGGGTGTCTTGAGCTTACTGTTATAAGCTTACTGTTAATTCTCTTACTAATCCCCCCTTCTCTGGTTTAACTAATGATTTCCCCCTTGGCAGCATAGAAGGTTTGTTTGTTTGTGGTTTTTTAATATGCAGGGAGTAATTCTGGAGTGCCATATTGTGCTCTGGTTTCTTGACCAGAGTACTTAGAGGTATTTAGAATGTCTTCATCCATGTTGCAAAGATATAGAATCATAGAATAGTTTGGGTTGGAAGGGACCTTAAAGATCATCGAGTTCCAACCCCCCTGCCATAGACAGGAACAACTCCCACTACATCAGGATGCTCAGTGCCATATGTTTTAACTAGTATAAATGTTGGATATAAGAAACTTGTGCACAGGTTTGGCCATAGGACTTCACCACAAGACTGACATGTCTGTATTTGTTCTTGTAAAATATGCAACATATCCAAAGAAATAAAAGCAACATTGCAAACAGGAATAGACTTAAATAAATACTAGTTTATAAAATACAGGTAAACGAAAATTAAGTCATAAAATGTTCATTTCAAAGGCATGTCTTTGGGAAAGAAACTATAACCAGAAAGTATGAAAATATAGACCTAAGGAGGAATCCTTTTCCCCTTAAGCATATTTAGCTGGATGGATTCTGTGACTGACTCCATACATGATCTATTGAGACAACATAAGTGAGGGTACCATACACATTCACCTTGTCATGAGCCTCAAAGTTCAAATTTGTGCCTGTAAAAACTATTTGCCCCTGGGTTAAAAATTCTGTGAATGGAGAATGTATCTGGAAGCTCAGGAAACCCATATCTGGCTTCTGTTTCTGTACTACTCATTCCCTTATTTTGAGAGGCTGTGCATTTTCTCAGTTTCCTCATCTGAATAGTATGAGGAGTATTCACTTCATTTGAAGGTGTGTAACAGAACTGATATAACTGAAGCCAAACTTTTTCTGCTGTATAGGGACCTAAATCACTTAAGGCATACTTTTCAGAAATATTCCTATGATGCATGCCAAGGTTATAACCATTGTGACACTAATGATCATAGATAAAGATGGTTGGGCTGGTCACACAACTGCTCTGATGCACCTTGATCTTTGTGACATGTTTTATTGCATCTCATGAATACAGAACCTACACAGTTTCAACTAAAGGATTTGTAAAGATGGCATCTTCCTAATCAATAAATGGATATCCGTGGGTATTCAGGACAGATTTAGTACTCATTTCCTTAATTTTCTTACTTTTCAGGTTTTGCCGATAAAACAAATCATGGGAATGTCTCTTCAAATCCCAAATTTAACTCCGGTTATGAATATTTCCTGCCTTTTTAGCTGCATTGTTACACTTTAAAGGCAATATACCCAGTTGCAAAGAGCATTTTTTTAATGTTTATGAAAGTGGTAATTAGCAATTATTGTAAATTTCTATTAAAAAATTAGAATTAGAAATTAGATATAGAGCCTTAATTAGAACTACAAATTAGAAATTACCATTAGAAGTAATTAGGAATGCTACAATTTGTTTTTATAATCGTGTTTGTGGACATCAAGCACAAACAGATTCTTTGGACTTTTTAAAACACTCCAAACAAGCTGGACCTGAGGGCATTTTCCAATGTATTTCATGTTGTCGAGCCATTGAACATGTAATGTCAGAATTAGGCTGTAAAAATAGTTTTATGAGCCAGCATGGCTTACTTTGGCAGTGCAATTGTTTAGAAAAGTAGAATTGCTGTAGATGGTTCATTAAAATTCTTAATATTATCTGTAAGAGTGCAAGTATACAGTTACAAAGCTGTATGTGTGGTTTGGGACTATGAACCCTCTTCTTGGTAATTGCATTAACTTTTCAATATGAGCTGTCACAAACTAGGGTGAATTTGGAGATTTTAAAATCAGCATCCTTTCTACACGAGGGGACAAAAGGGGCAAAAATCTCCTTCTCATTCACCTCTTAAAGGATTTAAGAAGTCAGAATGCTTCCTCTCTTCAGCACTGGATGTATTGCTGCTTCTGTAATGTGCTGTGCTCAGGAATGGAGTACCTCTGTAAATTGTGGGATGTGTCTAGGATCTTTCAAGGCTTGAAGTGTGACCTGAGTCAGTGGCTGGAAATTTTAATTGCAGTGGCACGTATGCTTTTCCTGTCCCAATGTGTCCATACTTACTCATAGCACACCAAAAGAATCACAGAATAACAGATTTTTTAAAATTTTTTTTTACCTTTGAATACAAATAGTATGAAGAAAGATTATATTTGAAACATCAAAGAGAATGAAATCAGATCGACCTATTTAAACACAGGAAACAGAATAGAAATCTGAATACTGGCCAGTTTTACACCACTTAGTGATAACAAGTCAAACAATTAGAGAAAACAAAGAAAGAGAAAGGGATGCTGGAGTTGCTCAACTGCATCTATGTCCTTGTCCATGGCCAGGGGCTTGGAACTAGATGATCTTTGAGGTCCCTTCCAACCCAAACCATTCTACTCTTCTCTTCTGAATTCACCTAAAACCATGTGGACTCTAATCTGCAGCTTTTCAGACTCAGAAACTGAGAAGAGTGTAGAAAGAGTTTCATGCATAAAATCCTGACTGTGACAGTAGCAGAAGAAAACTCAGCATGCTTGAATGCATGGAGTTACTGAGCAAAAAATAGGATGGATGATTTGTATGTAGGCATCATTAAACTTATTGAGAAAAAAGGAGCTTTAGCTCTTGCATTGAGCCACTAGAACATGACAATGGTGAAACATCATCCCAGTTAGTTCAATTTCCGTGTATCACAGCAATTCAAGACTCTTGCAAATTCCTTTCTGCTGCACCCCAGAATAACTCTGTTGAGTTCATTGGCTATTAACTACAATAGAGGTCTTTTGGTTGGGTGTGCTTATAAATCATTTGAGTAATGCTGGTTAAAACTAAAATAACATTGATGTAAGCGAGACCTTTCACTTCAAATTGAGATGGCAAAATATGTTCAGCCTCTTGGGAGGAAATGACAGTGAGCTATGGCATAGTAAAGGAAAGCTGATTTTTGTAACTCTTGGGATCACATTGAAAAACTCTTTGTAAAGTCATGGCCTCTCACTTCATATTTTCAAGTATCCAAACTGACTACAGTTCTGTTCAAAGGGAGGACACTCAGACTTTTATTTTTGCTGCAAGATTGTGTTCTCATTTCTTTCACTTTCACAAAGAACCTTACCTCAGAAACATTAAATGGGAAACATGTGCTTCAGGGTTAACGGTATTGCTGCTTTGTAAGGTCAGCTCAAAAGTCTCAACATAAAGATTTTGCTAATCTAAAGTGAAATAAAAGCAGCTGTCATAAAGCATGTGATATATAAACTCCTTTAAAGTTGTATTGTATTTCTCTCATTTTTTAAAATTTTCTGAATTGGGAGAGAGAAAAATATTTATTGAAAGAATAACAAGCAGCACTTGTTAGAAGCAACTGATAAGAAGGCACTATCTTTGAGGAGTGCCTTTTTTTTCCCCGTCTAGGACTCATTTGTCTTAGGTCATGTATTCTACCTACAGAATAAAGGGTGCTGGTGTTCTGTAACTGAGAATAGCAGACAAGATAAACGAATTTCACAGCTATTTCATGCCAACTCCTTCCTTTATTTTTTGTTCCATCACTCCTCAGGGATTTAATATTGGTTGTTGGTCCCAAGGAAAAGAATTTTCCTGTATTCCTACTTTATTTATCTGAGACTTGCAATCAGTATTAAATAAAACAAAGCATTCCTGCTCCTGTTACAGGATCTCTGTGAGTTGGTGAATGCTGGTGTTTCTCTCCCTGGAAATTTAAATTGCTTCTGTCTTCTACTGACCCCTTCAATCCTCTTGTATCTCATTAAGACCAATGCAATTTATGAAGCTGAGTATGTCAATGCTAAAAATGATCATTTGGTCATTGTTGGAACAACTTTACATTTTGCACCTCGAGGCACTAAGGAAATGCTTCACATCACAGGAGCTTTGTGTTGGATACGCAATGATGAAAGGCACAGACCTTTCTGGGTTTCTTGACAGCTAGTTCCAGCTAGGAAATTCACATATTCCTATCTGCCAGGATGGGGAGGTCTGCAATTGTTAGATATGAATAGTTATCCTGATGGTTTTCATTTTGATATTGTATCTGTGCAGCTTATAAGATGCACAATGTTTTAGTTATGCGTAGGTATTGAGAGAAAATCTGCTGCTTTTTTTTTTTTTTTTTTAAAACCATGGGTCACAGTGCGTGTCTGATTCTTCTCTTGAAAGATTCTTTTGCAAAGGCATATATTAAAAGCAGGACCCTCAGACTTAACTTGAAGGCCAAAGTATTTTATGAAAAAACCCTAAAAAGTTCTTGACAAACTGTGATACTGGAAACTAAAAGTGTGTGGAAGTGTTTGGGACAAACTTTTTCTGAGATTTTAACGATCATTTGGAATACCTGTAGGAAAGTGTGGTTTATGTGTTTTATGGGTTTATTTTGGTTTCTTTTTCTTTTTTAAATGTATTTATAAATTTCTTCTGTATCGTTGATGTTTATTTTTCTCATCTTGTTTGTTTTCTTCCTAGTGGATAGTTTGCTTTTGATACAGCTATGTAGTCTCTGACAGCTGTTGCTGCTTTTGACACTGTACAGAGAAAAATACAAATAAAAATGGGTAAGGGGAGAATTGGCCTAAGAATATGATTTGTAAGCAGCACACCACTTTCCTTCTCAATTTCATACATCTTTCAATTTTTCTAACTTCAAAATTAATTTATGAGTTCACCTTATTTAATATCTTATTAAAGTATTTTGTATTTCCTTGTTCACTTTCAACAAACCTTTCTGCATTCATCATAGATCCATTTAACTGACTGTAATTTTAGGACAGTGTAAAAAAACCCCTTCATTTTCAGTGTACAATTATAGCTATTCCTTATAGACCTTACATCTATTTCATAACATACATCTTAAGATACTTGTCTTGGTGAACTTCAACTGGAATATCCTCAAATCTCTTTTATAACTCTTTTGGATATCCTTCTGTTGTTTTACCTTTTTTATTTTCTTTTTTTGGGGGGAATCACAGTTTCTCTTTTTACAGTCCATCAAGAAATCAGAAACCATATTAAAAACTGTCAAAATGGAAAAAACATGTTTTGTGAAGCTAGAGTATCTGTCCAAGTGTTTTTATAGTCCATTCTTCCTTTTACACAAGATCAAAGCATTAAGGGACAAGAAAATAGGGTGAGAAAAGTCAATTCAATCTTGCAGAAATCATACTCAGGCCAAATATTTATCCAGTGATTCATCAAAAACGTTGCAAAATGTAGTACTGGATTTTTAATGATAGCATTTCTCACTGCCAGTTCTTGTAGGGACGTCCTGTTCTGCTGCAGTCCCTTTTTTTTTATTTAAAAGAAAAAAGTGAAATAAATACAACAGATTGAACCAACTGGAAGCTATTGGTGGAAAGGACGGACTACATTATGAAGTGGTGGTTTTTAAAAGAATGTAAATACTTATATTGGTGGAGGTTGAAGGCTCACATTTAATTTGATGGTCAAGAAATATCTTGTAATTGAAGAATTTTCCATTTCTGCTTCCAGAATAAAAAGATTCCTCAAGACTGAGTGAAGTCTGGCAAAGGAATGCTACAGGCATGACAACGCTCATCTCTGACATTTCAGACCTTTTGACATAAAAGGTAAATTCCATAATTTTAAAGTGTGAGATGGTGAGCAGTAGGTTACCTACTAAAGGAACACATATGTAGTGTATAGGGTGGGACAAAAGGGTGTACAGGAGAAGCAAACAGATCCTGAACTCTATTGGCAAATGTGACATTGCTTGAACAGGATGCAGTGCTAGTAGAAAACTGTAGAAGAAAACAAGGTAATTCAATAGCAAGGAATTTGAAGGGCAAAATAATTCTAAAGGCTAGTGAAGGGTTAAATAATAATTAATCAACTAGAATTGAAAGACATCTGCATGAAATCCACTATTTTGCTGAAATTTAACACTGATAAAGGCAGGTTTTTTCAATAGCATTTTTTCCTATCAGGAATTGCTGTATTCTAGCTGCTGTCCTTGTTTCCTCTGTAGGAGGCCATGTTTCCAGATAATAGACATGCTGTTTTTACATAAGAAAGCATGAACAGCTGTATATCCTCTATGTTAAGTGAAATAAGCATACAGATAAGACAAGAAGAGAGGTAAGAGGTGACTTCAGAAAGTAAGGGTTTTTTGTTTGAAGAAGCAGAACTGCTACTAAAGAGAAGTTTTGCTTACAAAACATAGGATACCTGCTATTCAAACTGCATATCACTTGTCTGTATCCAAAGCTTGCTCTACAATTTCTTTTAAAACCAATCTGTGACCTTTTTCTTTCCTATGATAGTCTCAAAAGTGAGAATACAGAGTTCTGTGCAATGGACTATAGTGTACAACCACATAAACCCACAAAGGTTGTGTACTAATGAAGGTATAAAATAAAGAATGAACTTGGAATGAAATTCAGGGGAAAATTTTGGCTCTCAGGCTACATGGAAAAAAGGCAAGCAGAATTATCTCCTGTGAAACATGAAGGAGATTATGTAGCTGAAATTTTAAACATACTGAGGTAGTGAGGGATTCTACTTGTACTTTTCAATGTGTTATTAATGGCATTCCTGATTGCCAGTGGAAATATCACTGCTGGCTCCTGATAATAGACTGTGTTATTGGTTTTTGGTGCTGTAAAACACTTGACTGGTCCTGGTCATCTTACAGATGCCGTATCTCCATCACTCCAGGAGACAACTTTCATCAAAAAACTCACCCAGTTTAAAACAGTGCATGCATTTGTGTCTTTGGAAGTAAGAAGTGCTTATTCTCTCTGATGGCAGGAGAGCTGCAGAGAAATGACACATGGTGCTCATCTGCTTCTCTAGTGCTGCTGCTTTGACAGTCTTTACATACTTTTCATAAAGAAGCAATGAGTATTCTCGCTAATGTGCTCCCTTACCATATTGTTAATGCATTTTAAGGAAATGTCAAAGTCTTCCTTTACCATAGTTTCCCAGAAAGCTTGGAAAAGTAGAAGGAAGGTGGCTCAGACTAAGTAAGTTGGGTAGGAATTAGAATGCAGAAAGAAGGAGGCTAATTGACTTTGCTTTACTTGAGCTAATCTTTAAGACTAAGCAGCAGAGAGACAAATGTAAAGATAATTTGAGAGGAGGGAGCCTGATTCCCACAAGGAAAAGTTTAAACTTCTTGCAACATTTCTCTTTGGACCAGGCACCGAGATGATTCAAGAAGAATTTGGAGAGTTTTAGAGCTCTGGGAGGAAAGCCCACCTTTCTTCACTTTTAAAATAAATCATTTTGTTAATACTCTTGGAAGTAAAACAGTAGAAAGCAACTATGTGGTTTGTTTTGGGACATGCACAAAGGCATTTATTACAGCTGTGAAACGTTGTTGTTAGGCAAAAATGTGGCTGGTGGTTTAGGCTTTGATTTCTACCACCTGTACTATACAGGTGATGGCTCTCAAATAGGGGATGCACCTGGGAGCTGCTGGCAGCCTATAGGGAAAGCTTTGCTCCCCTATTTGAGGTTGTGTGTGGATGAGCAAAGGTTTACTCTGGGGGATTTTTACCTGGCAGAGAGACTGGTTGAGGTTTGTGTCAAGAGTAATGATTCATTTCTCCAACTCTACAGTTTGCAGAGGGAAGTTCTATGTGCTGTGCAGTTTTAGGTTGGTACGTGTACAATTGGAAGGACTAGGAATAATGGATGTAAATTGGAAGAGGGGAGATTCAGGCTAGATATAAGAAAGAAATTCTTTACAGTGAGAGTAGTGAAGCACTGGAAGAGGTTGCCCAGAGAGGCTGTGGATGGCCCCTCTCTGGAGGTTTTTAAGGCCAGGCTGGACAAGGCACTGAGCAGCCTGATCCAGTGAGAAGGGTCCCTGCCTGTGGCAGGAGGGATGGAACTTGATGTTCTTGAAGGATCCTTCCAACCTGAAACATTCTATGATTCTGAGATGTATTTTGTTATCTAGAGTGCCAGGTAACCTCTGTGATGCAGCTAAATGCCATGTCTTGAGCCTTAGTAACCTAGACACAATGCAGTTCTAGAGGTACTGAGTAGGGAACTCTTTAGGGTTGCAAGTATATGCATCTCTGAGATGTGTTTTGTACCTGCTGATGTGTGGGGAAGAGAAAGCTGGTGATTCTGTGGCTAAGTTGCTTTTAGGGAGGTAGTTTATGTTTGGCACTGCAGTTCTAATTGATCTCTGTTCTGGCATCTGGAGATGACAGAGCTCCAAACTGAAAAGGAGCTCACATAGCTGTGTGGAGGGGTGGTTAGTGCTTTTCAAAGAGTTTCTCCTTGTCTGTTCATGATGATTTAAAAATGCTATGTATGAGTGGGAAATGGCTATAGCACTGTGTTTTTTAACTCTTGCATTCAGTTCCTTTTTGGTTTATGCATATTGGTCAGTAGGTTTTTTTTTGTTTTTTTTTTTTCTCATTATTCTTCAGAAGAAAGCACTTCTGTAAATTCCAAAGGAAAAGGGAAGCTTGGATGGGAAACCTGAGAGTAAGAGTGAATTAGTCCAGCTATTGAAATGCTCTTTATTCCAGGTTGAGGATCAGTGCTTGACACCGGTTTAAGGCAGGTGTGCTGGTGATTAGAGAATGGATGCAAGGTGTGGTTCTGCTGCCTCATTGGATCAACCTAATGATAGGAGGCAGAGAATCAGCTGGTATTGGTTATCCTTCACAATGTGTGCCTCCTGCTGGCTTGCTGCCTGGCACATGCCTGTGCAGTAATGAGAGACATGCAGGACTTGTGAGGAGACAATCTGACACAGAGCTGAGCAGGCAGCGCAGAAGATGAAGCAGGAGGCTTTAGAGGTAGGCGTAGAGTAAATTACCAAAGCACTTCTCTTTTCCATGTGTTTAATTTGAGCTCTGACTTTATAATAAGTGGTCCCATGTGGTGCTTCCTTAGAGTAATCCTTGCCTATTGTAATCCCTTAAACATTCTGAGATGCCCGAGGTATGAAGTCATTTCGAGCTGTTACCTGGAATGTACTAATCACACTCAACAAGTTTTTGAGGTGCTATTAAATATTTGAGTGTCATTTTCTTTTCCTTGTTTTGCTCTCTCTGCCTCCATGAGGGATGGAGATACTGCAGCTTCTGCTTTCCTCAATCCTGGTGTAGATATGGCCATTGATACAATTGAGTTGATGGTGGTTGAATAGAATGCTTTAGCTGAATGTGTATGTTTGGATAATACAGATCAATGGTCTAATGTAGTGAGCAGATTTCACCTCAGCTCATCTGTTTTTTATTAGACAGCTTCTATAGCCCTATCTGGACTCCTGACAAATGTCTTGATAACTCATGGGGTTGATGGTACTCATTTTGGTGACGTGAAACAAAAACTATGTTCCTCTTTACAAGGAATGGTGCTGAGAAACTGAGGAATGCAAGGTTTTACTAATAAAAATATCATAGTGATTGCATTAAATGAGTAAATACATGTAATCTTCCAAAATGCTGGCAATATTTAAGATTGACTTCTCTAAAGTGATAGGTTATGTTCTTTACAAAAACACTCAGTGATCTTGTCTGTTCCCTAAGCAAGGTAGGGCCAAGGTAGTCTAGAACTTGGATGTGAAACCTCCTGGGTCACAAGAGTTTGCAGATGCTTTTTACTTTAGGGGATGGTGCACTGCTAGAAGTGGTCTCTGTAATTACCTTTGTGACACTAGTGACCTGGTGACACTAATAAAAATAGATTGGCTTTGGAGGACCTTAGGAGATTGCATAACACTGAATTTGGAGCCAGGCTGTAGTTCATTAATTAAGGAAGCATAATAATTTCCTTAGAATACTAGTGATGCTCTGCTTGGTCCAGCTGCACATGCTGTTAGTCCTTGTTGCCAGGTTACATGGGTCACTAACGTTTAAATTCTTGTCCAGCATGACCCCAGAGTCTGACCACTGAGTCTTTTTCCGCTCTAGGCTCTAAGTAAAAGTGTGTTCTCTGGTTTCTTAGCAGTAGTAAGTTGCTTGCACCTAGTTAAGTAAACAGCTATCCCTTCAAAGTATGTTTGTTCTTTATTTGTAGTAATGTGCCTGTATTTGGGGGGTTGAAACTCGACTATCTTTAAGGTCCCTTCGTAAATTTGGACTTTTATGGGTCTATAAATTGGGAGGGGGCAGATTTAGAGTTGACATGAGAAAGAAATTCTTTACAGTGAGGGTGGTGAAGCACTGGAAGAGGTTGTGGATGCTCCCTCTCTGGAGGTGTTCAAGACCAGGCTGGACAAGGCACTGGGCAGCCTGATGTAGTGGGAGGTGTCCCTGCCTATGGCAGGGGGGTTGGAACTCGATGATCTTTAAGGTCCCTTCCAACCCAAACTATTCTATGATTCTATGATTTTCCTTAGCTCCTCTATTGAGGTTGAAGTTTAAGCAACGCTTTCTTGCTTAGAGTGACTGAGCTCACAGTCACTCTGGCTCAGTATTGCCTGGTTATGGCATGTAGCTTGTAGTTTTGGATGGAATTAAGAGAAAACAGGAGAAGAAGTCCTTTAAAAATGTGAATCTAAACTCAAACTTTAGGACAAATAAGAACCCTTGCTTGTTAGGGTTATTGTCACTTGTTTGTTTTTCTTTTTGACAAACATTACTTTTCCACTCTGTTTTTGGATAGGTGTTCTCTATTTTTGTGTGTCTAAGCCTGGCCTTGGACTGCCAGCTTAAAACAGCGCAAACTCTTTTTAAACCTGGTCCAGTGATAGATATCTGTGTTTTGGCATGTTCTTGAGACTTCAGTAGAAGGATTAGTTTCAAGTAGACTGATACCATTTGGTCTTCTATGCAAGAATTTTTAGGAGATTTTAGACTTGTTATAACTTCATAAAAAGAAGACAAAGGCTTCAGGCTCACTGTCAGAGATTATATAAGTTTATATAATCTTTATTTTGATTTTAGATGGAGATTGCAAGCAAGTAGTCTCACAGCTGAGATGGTAAGGGGGTCGTAGTTGTTTACAGGAGCATTCTGCCTGTGAATTGATGCTTGATTGCATTTCATTTCTTTGAAGTGAGGATGAAAGTTGCAAAAATGCTTTTTTCACTGTGCCCTTTCCTTTTTTTTTTTTT